>CM035408.1:208674510-209034510 GCA_020310875.1 Ceratopteris richardii
CTTCAAAATCCACATGTATTTTCTTTATGTGACTTATTATGAGAAGTATTAGGCAACACATTATTAGATCCACCTGTTCTACTATATTCACCTTCCTCATGAAAAGCATATTGCTGATTTTAAGGCTGATTTCCATGCCTCATTTGAGATGTCGGATTTGGGGCATTTGCATCATTATTTGGGCATTCAAACTATGCAAGTTGATGGCGAAATAGCTTTGTGTCAAACAAAATATATTGACACATTATTGCAACATTTTGGCCTTGAAGACTCCAACCTATCACCACTCCTACAGAGAGAGGTTTACAATTGAGTCTTCATGATGTCATAGATGCATTCGATGTTGTTCTCTATCACTAGGCTATTGGATGCTTGATTTACTTATGCATTACTGAGTTAGATATTCAGTTTGTTGTATTACAAAGGAGCAAGTTTATGCATTACCCAGGTATCAAGCATTGATAGGTGCTTAAATGTATTTTTTGCTACTTGAGTGGTACCCGGCTACTTGGATTGTTTTATCCCAAGGCATGATCACTATTACCAGATTTATTTGCTTTTTTTTACTTTGATTGTGCTCATTGCTATGAAACTTGTGTGTCCACCAGTGGTTTTTGTTTCATGTTTGGTAGCTCATGCATATCTTGGTTGAGCAAGAAGCAGCCTACTGTGGACACTTCTAGTTGTGAGGCTGAGTATAGTGTAGCTTTCACAACACATGATCGATTCAAGCAATAGTGCCTGTTTCACCATCTTTTACTGCATGTATTCACCTAAATTGATTATCCCTTGCAATGTTGAGTCAAAACAATAGATTTTAACTCACAATCATACATGCACGTACATATGCATATGGTATTGTCTAGTAAGAATCAATGTTGAGTCAAATAATCATAATAGTTTTTAACTCACAATCTTAAACACACAAGTCTATATTTTTCTTTACTTTTATAATCCTAAAATACTATATTTTATAAAAACTTTTATACATTCTTTTTCCTACGACACATTAATTTCACAAGGAAAAAAGTAGCTAGGGTGATAGTACACTACAGGGCGTTATCTTATGTAGAAATCTTTTGATTGAAACATTTTGGATAGAAATGGTTTCGATCAAAAATTTTCTTGATCAAAAGCTTTTTAATCAAAAAAACTTTTGATAAAAAAGTGCTCAATTTTTTTCTCAAAAAATATTTTTCCTTATCCAAATAAGGTGACATGGTCCTATAAATATCAAGTCCCTTGGCTTTTGCTCATTTTCTACCTCCAACAAATTTGTGCATCCATACTCTAGCACTCATACCTCAAATTCTTTACACAACCAATTCAAGGAATAGCACCTGCTTGTCCATCTTTGATTGCATCTATTTCCTTGAATCGATGGTCCCTTGCATTAATAGGAAGATCCCTCAAGGATTTTGAGATGGAAGAGAAGAATCCAATTCTCAATGTCTCTCCATCAGGGAAACTATTCGATTTCAGGGTTCAAGAGGGCTTGAGAGTTAACCACTTTCCAGATGCAATGAGAGTTTTCAATCCCACCTTTGATTTTGAAGCACTTGTGGATAAAAGTAAGCCATTTCATATGGATGAGTAGAAGATCTTCCTAATCATAGTCAGTGGATAGGAAGTTATTATCTCTGGTAAAAAAATATATTCACCCAAGCATCTTTGGGAAAGATCCTTTGGACAAGGCTAGAATAACTAGAAGTCTAGGAAGGCTTCCTACCAGGATGGAGTTTTTCCCACAACATGAAAATGGTTGTCGTTATAGAAAAAAGCATCTCTAGACCTTTATCTTGAGAGATATTCAGAAGTTGATGTCAAAGATCTTGTTGAAGATATTAACCTTCAAGCAGAAGAAGAAGAGGTTAAGAATTTTGATGTTTCAAAGTAGAAACAACCATTAGAGAGTGTTGGAAGTATACCTTTTTAATGAGGATATATTTTTTACATTGTAATTTTGTAATCTAGAAAGTCCTTATAGATGTAAAAATGAGGAAGAGTCTTCCTCATGGGTAGAAGTAATTTATGTAATTTTTTAAGAATTTTTAGAGCTCATGAGTTAGTACAAAATCAGATTTGATTATTAGCGGACCTATTTTCAAGTGTGAAAGAGGCCACTTGGAAAATTATATAGCTTAACTTATGACTCATTTTTGGGGATGATCACTTTGTATTGAAAAGATTAATGAGAACTTGAGAGCTCTTGACCATCTCCTGTAAGTGTCTTTCTTTAGTTTTCATGGTGATTTGTTGATGAATTGAGGAGTGTTTCTCATGGATAAGTCTTGTTAATTAGACATTCTTTGAGTATTTCATGCTAGACTATGTCTATATCATCATCACAAGTCTCTACAATCTTACAAGGTAATGTTCAAGGTGAATACCCAATTTTGTCAGAATCACGATTGTCTCATCTCTATGACACATGTACTGAAATTAAGTTTTGATGTTACTTATATCTTGTTCATAAAAAGTGGCACATTTTAGGCACAAGAATCATTAAAAAAGCTTTCTCCTAGCTATACTTACAAGAAAACCTAGAATTTCTCATAAAAAGTGTAAAATCTCTATTGAGACTGATCTTGTTGACTAATCTTGGAGTCCATCAATGAAGAAGGGGCTATGGTCTTAGAATACTTCCCAGATTGACAATTTAAAGTGTTTAAAGTTGTTATCTCCTTTATACTAAAATGATTGGAGAGGCCAACTCCAAAGGACAACAAACATTTTTGGTGTCATTGTCAGGGATAATAATTCATACAAAGGTGTCATATAATAGTAAAGAAAATCCAAGAAGAATATGGCAAGCACATAATTTCCATCATGACCATAGGAGGATGAAACAAATATGGATAGCAAAAGAAAGATCACCAAACCAAAACATGAGAATGGAGCAGATTTGGAGACCCAAACCATAAACAGTCAAAGAGAAGCAACAAAATTTATCAGATGTACATATAAGAAAAACAATAGAACAAATTGAAAACCAAAACTGCAAATCAAACTAGTACTTGAGAAGAAGGTGTAAGATAATAGTTACGCAATATAACACAGGAGCAATAGAGAAGATAACAGATATATGAGAATCTCAACAATTTTCTACTAACAGCAAGTACAAAGATGATGGTGTTCTCCACCCGTGCGCTCTCAAGGTAGAGCTTCAATGGAGATCTAGACAACTCTAGATAGGGAGATCCAAGGTAGAGGTATGCTAGCTCAATTCGATATCTCAGGTAGTGCAGAAGTCATGTATATATAGGATAGTGGGCATCCTTCCATGGACAGCTATACATGGGCGGTAGAGCATGGGCGGCCACCACCCGCATAGTTGCCATACACGGCTTCGGTCGCTTAAACCAACCTAACAAATATAAATGATTTTTGACTTTGAGAGGGAATATTCTATGGAATATTCCCTTCACCATCGCGTTGGGGGTGCTGCCTCGGACCCCCATTAGGGGGCCCACTAGCCCCTTGGGACCCCCTAGCCAAGGGCCTACTAGCCCCTTGGACCCCCCAGCCGGGCTGCTCACCGCTGCCTCGGACCCCACAATTGGGGACCTTGGTAACTCCCTTTCCTTAAAATACCTTACATGGTCCAATATGACCTTCATACAACATGCAAGTTGGGATTCCCATCAATTGGGTAATGCATACTTGGCTTCTCCTCATAATGGGGACCTTACAAAATGTACCTACAATCATGAGGAGTAGACATTAATCATATACTAACACCCCCCCTCAATTTTTACCGAATAATAAATCAAGTAGGTCTCAGTCCTATGCCCATTTGTTGAAGATGTCTGTTGAGTTTCTCTCTTCCAAGTGCTTTAGTGAATATGTCAACACAATTTGCCTCTGTTGTGCAATATTCTAGCTCCAGAATATCATCTTCAACTAAATCATGAGCATAATGGTACTGTACTTCTATATGCTTGGTGCGAGCATGAAATACTAGGTTCTTTGCAATGGCCATACAACTTTGATTATCACACTTGATTATAGTCATCATATTTGATGGAAAGCCTAGATCTGCAAGAATTCTCCTTAACCAGAATGCCTCACAAGAAGCAAAACAAGCTGCTTTGTACTCTACTTTAGTGGAGGAGAGTGCGAGAGTTGGTTGCTTCCTGCTTACCCAAGAAAATATTCCTGAACCAAGTGAGAAACAATATCCAAAAAACTGATTTTCTAGAATCACAATCTCCAACCCAATTTGAATCACAACATCCTTGAAGTGTATCACCTGTGGTATAAAAAATACCAAAATCCAAGGTTCCTACAATGTACCTTAGAATTCGCATTCCAGCATTCCAATGACTCTCCTTAGGTTTGTTGGAAAACTCACTTAACACTCCAACAACATAGCAAATGTCTGGTCTAGTGTTGCACAAAAAAATAAGACTTCCAATGAGCTTCCTATACTTCTTAGCATCTACGTCAGGCATGATATCATCCATAGATAGCTTATGATTTACCTCCATAGGTGTGCTAGTTGATTTGCAGTCCATCATTCCAAATGCCTTAAGAATTTCTTTGGCATATTTTTGTTGTGAGATGAAAATTCCATCGTTTCTTTGCCATACTTCAATTCCCAAACAAAAATGGAGTAGACCTAAGTTTGTCATTTCAAACTCAGTTCCCAAGCTGATCTGAGTTTGATTAATGAGTTCCTAATGATCTCCTGTAATGATCAAATCATCTACATATACAATGACAACAACTAGCTTGTTATCCCTTTTTGTTACATACAAGTTAGCATCATAAGTACTTCTTTCAAAACCCATATTTTTGAAAAAATTGTCTATCCATTGGTACCAAGCCCGTGGTGCTTGCTTAAGTCCATACAAAGCTTTCTTCAACCTGCAAACTTTATTTTCTGAATTGGGCACCTCAAAAGCTCGTGGTTAAGATACATATACCTCCTGCTTGAGGTGACCATTCAAAAATGTAGATTTGACATCCATCTCAAAAATAGGCTAGGACTTTTATGCATCTACTGCAAGTACCATCCAAATAGTTGTCATGCGTGCCATTGGTGCAAAAGTTTCTTGAACATCCAATCCTTCGATTTGTGAAAAAAGGTATGCAACTAATCTTGCTTTATACTTTTCTAATGTACCATCTTCTTTATACTTAGCTTTCCAAATCCATTTAGTACCTATTACCTTCTTCTTTGGCAGCAAGTCGACTAGATCCCATGTATCATTTTTGAGTATACTGTCATCCTCAAACTGCATTGCCACTCTCCATCCTGGATCATCAAGGGCTTCTTCAATGGTGGTAGGTTCCTTTATTGAGTCCATCATATCTGCCATTTGAGCCATGTTAACAATGTGTTCAGAGGCTCTTTGCTCCTCTATTCTCTTTGATCTTCGTAATTCTGGTACATCTAAGTGTAGATTGCAGTCATCAAAGAGCTGTTGTGCCCATTTTGGTAGTGTCTTACACAGTGCAGCTACAATTGGTTTGCTTTTTACTGAGGAAATTTCACCATCAGATGTTTCCTCCTTCTCAACTTTAACTTGCCTTTTGATAGCCACAAGGTGAGATATTTCTCTGTTTGATGAGATAGTATATTTACCTTTATCCTCTACTAAGTCTGGTCATTCATCAAACACCATATCTCGGCTGACAAAAATCTTCCTTGCCTCAGGATCCCACAACCTGTATGCTTTAGAATCTTCACTATATCCTAGGAAGACACACTTTTTGCTTTTCGAATCGAATTTTGATCTTGTTGAATCAGGAATATGTGCATAACAGAAGCAACCAAAAATTCTGAAATGCAAAATTGAAGGCTTTTTACCAGAATATGCTTCTTGAGGAGTCATCCCCTTCCATGCCTTTGTGTAGTTTTGATTGAGGATGTAGACTATTGTATTGATTGCTTATGCCCAAAATGAATCAGGCATGTCTTGAGCCTTTAACATACAACGAGCCATTTCAACTACTGTCATGTTCCTATGCTCAGCAATGCCATTTTGTTGAGGTGTATGAGCTGTGGTAAGTTGCCTTTTCACATCATGCTCCTTACAGTAGTTATTGAATTCCGTTGACAAGAATTCACCTCTTCTATCTATTCTAAATTTCTTCAATTTCTTTCTTGATCCATTTTCCATTATGCCCGGTTTTATATTTTTCAAAAGCATCAACCTTCTCACGAATGAAATAAACCCACATCTTTCTACTATAATCATTGACTAACAACAAAAAGTAGAAAGATCCTCCTTAAGCAGGTGTAGACATTTTACCGTAGAGATCAGCATGTACCAACTCTAGAGGAGCTTGAGATCGATTGCTAGTCTCTCGAGGAAATGCCTTTTGTTGTTGCTTGCCCATCATGCAAGCTTCACAAGGTTCCTGCAACTCTGAAAATGCAGGCAAATGAGCAACCATCCAGCAAACTAGCAAAATTCTTGCAACAGAACAGAGGCTAACTCCTCCAATGACAAGGCATTTGGATTGCCTTTCATCATCAACTGAAGAGTAGAAGCAAAACTCTGATATGAATCAGGAAGACCATTCAAACCGGTCTGGATAAGTGAGCTATCTGGTATAACCTCATCAGCAGAAATCAATTGTTCCTTCAAGTCTTTGATCTTTGTTAGGAAACTATCCATAGAATCACCTTCATTCATGTGCTCGTTCTCCAACTGTTTTCGGAGGTAAGCAACACAAGCCTCATTCCTAGCTTGGTACAGTGTGGTAAGTGTATCCCAAGCATCGTTAGCTATTCTGCAAGAGCAAATGTGAGGAATAATGGCACGTTTGGCAATCAAAGCCATCAATGCATGTGCCTGAGCATCTCTACCATCCCAACAAATCTGCTTTGCAGTAGGTGCAGCAGAAACCGCAGCACGAACAGGAATATGCAGAATATCATCATCTTCGACACCTTTTGCATCAGCTTCTGTACCTGTAGATGTAATAGTTGTAGGTGTGATAGGGCGTTTTTCAACACCCTGCACAATGTTCCACAGTCCTTTTGCAACCAATACATGTCGCATCATATAAGCCCACAATGGGTAGTTGGTACCATCCAACTTATCCTCAACAACCAACATACGAAATACATCACTAATTTCAGCCATGGCTGGTGACTAAAATACCTTGATGTAGAAAATTGATTGTATCTTAAAAAGTTGAACAGAGCTGCCCAGACAAATTCTGCTAGACCTATAGCAGAGTTCGAGATGCTTAAATTGGTGAACAAAAATTGGTATATACCTTTGGCACAAAAAGACGAAATAGCTTGCACAAGCATTGCGATAGTGCGTTCGGAGGCTGAGTATGCTCACCAAGATTTGTGCGATTCTGAGACTGCAACCGCAGAGCTGTCGATGACACCCTAGATGAAGTGGCAACCTGCTCTCATACCAATTGTTGGAGTTAGACATGTGCGGAAGTACGCAAATAGCACAAGGAAGAAGAAGAAGCTTGGAGCACAACACACAATACTGAATGTATTACTAGAGAATATACAAAGATAAAAAAGGGCAATAAGCGTTTATACAAGCCGAGGGAAAAAAACCTCCTAAAGAGGGAAAAAAGTTCCCCATCGGTCCTAAAGTGTTCACACACATCACTACCTAAATATATCAACAAAAAGTGTATTGGAAAAAGGAGAGGGGGACTAGGATCAAGAAAGGGGATCAGCTTTGATCTACAATATTGAAACTAAAGAAGAGCAGAGAATCACAACATCAATGGTATCAAACCCTAAAGAAAAATCAAAGTTAGACACAGATACTAATATTGAAGGGTTTTTATTAAGGAGTTTGAACCTATCAATCCCCAACACTCCCATCAAATTAGTGCAAACTCAAAAATCAAATATGGAAGAACTAGAGAAGGGGGTAGAAATAGCGAAGGAAGGTACTTCAAAGAACATAGAAACCATTTTGGAAGAAACAAAAGCAGGCGCATGCTCCATCCAGGAGTATCAAGAACAAATGAAAATTACCAAAATAAACATTAGTCCCCATGAAATAGAAAAGAGGGCAGCTACAATCATCACTGAAGAAAAATCAATTGAAGAAGGTGCGTGGTAATGAGCGACATTATACAGTAAACATTGGAAATAAAAGAATCAGAATATGAGATTGAGAGAGCAAGATCAGAAGAAAAAGAACCAGAAAAGGAAGATTCAACACATGACACTATACCAAAGATTAAGAAAGTATTGAATGATATTCAAAAAGAAGACTCACAATTAGATGTGGAAATGAGAGATGTATCCAATATAGAATTAGAGGAGTCAAAGGCAACATAGGAAGAAGAAAATCAGCTTCAAGAATTCACGAGTAAACAAATAGAAGAAGACAAGGAAGATAAAGATAAAAATTAAGAATCAGGGGAGTCCAATGAGGAAAATCAAAGCAACAAGCAAATAGAGGTAAAGCAACCAGAACCTACTTTAGGGATAGAAAGAATTCCTAAATACATAAGGGGAGTATGTGAAATCATAATGAGGAATATTGAAGAATTCAGGCCTGCAAGCAAAAACATCATCATGTTTGGGATTGCTGCAAAATCAGAATTTATCGAAGGTAGTAAGGTCATAGAAGAACATAAAAAGGACAAGAAAAAATTAGAAGAAGAATTGAAAGAGTAGCAGAAAAGAAGTGAAAAATATCTAGAGATAGCAATTGCATTAGAAATTGTAGTGCAAAATAAAAATAGAGTGAAATTTTTGGAAGAGAAATGCACAAAACAAAATGAGACCATCACGAAGATGGGAGAAGACATCAAAAGGTTGGAGTCAAAGAATAGAATACTACATTGTTCATACAAGGTACTTTCTAAAGCCAATGAAGAAATCAATAAAATATTACTAGAAGAAGATCACATAAAGGCAGAAGCACAAAGCTCAGGAATATAGAATGAAGAATTAGAACATTTAAGACAAGAAGTAGTAATTCATAGAGGAATTAAAGGATGTCAGAGAGCCTGGAGAAACTAGCAAATACACATGCAACTAATGCTATGAGAGGATACAACAACCTCAATGAGAAAGTAGAAAAAGAAAGAGCAACATGGGAAGAGCATAGGGTCAACATGATGCAGGAAATTGAAGAATGGAAAGCCAAGGCAATTATTCAGATAAAGGAAGTACCCATACAAGGAGCAGTCCAAGAAAGGCCACAAAGTACAACTATGATATCCTCTCTTGTGCATGAAATGTATGAAGAAGATCCAAAATCTATAGAGTAGTTGGATGAGGAATCAGATGAATTTGTAAAATATTTGCTTATATATAGCGAAGGTAGGATGAGATATAAGAGAAAAATGCATGACCAATATGAAACCAAATTGTCAAATTTCCCTTGAAGAATGGAGTCAACCCAAATCAGCATCATTGGACAAATTCATACATAGAATATGATGAGGATTTGGTCATCACCAAAGAATTATTTGAAAAAGTCAATCCCACATGGACAAATAAGTGTTTGGATAGATGTAAGGATTGCAAAAAAATATGGAAGGAAGCTCCAATTCAGTTGAAAATAAATGTAGCTTTCTGTCTAATAGCAAGAAGAAGATATTGGGCCATCTTTTGGAAAATAAGAAATGAAGGAGAGATCCTAACAAAATGGGTGAACTTTCCAAAGATTGCAAGACTAAAAAGGGAGCTTGACCAACCAAGAGTTACATGCTTACCACTACTAAATCTTTGATAGAAAATTTAAAAGATGTCAATGACAGTGCTTGTATACTATTAGTTAGGGTTTTGAAACTCATAACTACCTATATAGAAACCTTCATTGACATTGATGTAAGGACCCTTAACTATATAGGATTTAAATCACTCTCAGATGCACTCCTTTTTTATCTGAGTGAAACCCCTGGTTGTATATGTTTAATGGCATAGTATAGCAGAATTATCTTTATGGGAATCCACTATGTAGATATATTTAAAGATGCTTTTGATTTTGGATTTTTTGAAAGGGAGTCAAAAGTTTTTGGAAAACTCTATCTTGTAATGACATCCAAATTGAGTGCATATGAAGCAGCCTATGCAGAATGTTTTAAGAAGGATGTTATAGAAAAATGTACAACAGTTGGTCAATGACTTGAACATCACATAGAGAAAGAGTCATGATCTTGTGGCTCAAGTGTACCAAAGAAAGAAGAAGCAGTAGTACTATTAGGTACAACACATTTATTTCAAGGATGGAAAAAGGCAAGGAGGGGAAGGATGTTGGAAGCATACCTTTTTTATGAGAATATATCTTGTAAATTGTAAATTTGTAGTCTAGATAGTCCTGATAGCTGTAAAAATAAGGAAGAGTCTTCCTCATGGATAGAAGTAATTTATGTAATTTTTTGAGAATTTTTAGAGCTCTTGAGTTAGTAGAAAATTCGATTTGATGATTAGAGGACCTATTTTCAAGTGTGAAAGAGGCCACTTGGAAAACTATAGACGTATGACTCATTTTTGGGGATGATCACTTTGTACTGAAGAGATTAATGAGAACTTGAGAGCTCTTGACCATCTTCTCTAAGTGTCTTCCTTTAGCTTTCATGGTGATTTTTTGATGAATTGTTGAGTGCTTTTCATGTTTAAGTCTTGTTGATTAGTCATTCTGAGTATTTCATGCTAGTCTATATCATCGTCATAAGTCTCCACAATCTTACAAGGTGTTGTTCAAGGTAAATACCTAATTTTGTTAGAATCACGATTGTTTCGTCTCTCTGATATATGCATTGAAATTAAGCCTTGATGTTATTAATGTCTTCTTCATAAAAATGGCACACTTTAGGCACAAGAATCATTAAAAAATCTTTATCCTAGCTCTACTTGCAAGAAAACCTAGAATTTCTCATAAAAAGTGTGAAATCTCTATTGAGAATGATTTTATTGACTAATCTTGGATTCCATCAATGAAGAAGGGGTTGTGGTCTTAGAATACATTCTGGATTGACATTTTAAAGTGTTTAAAGCTATTATTTCATTTATATTAAAATGATTGGAGAGGCCAACTCCAGCAGAAGATGTAAAGATTTCAGGAAAAACATTTCTTCTCCCAACCCTTCCATATTACTTTAGCTCTAGGAAGGACTTTGTTCCTCTGTATTCCATTCAAGACCTCTTTAACATAAGAGAAGACTATTGTCATGCTACAATAGGAGAATTCGAAGAAACAACAAAGAAGTTTATAAATGAGAAGGAAGAAAGTAAAGAGTAATTTTCAAGCCTAGAATTGAGCTTGTCAAATGATGCATTTAAAGATTCATCCAAAGTTCTTTCTAGCTATTATGATAGAGGACTTGCAGAGAAGCCAATACTTGCAGATGAAGATTTTGAACAATGATAGAAAGATTTGGGGATTTACTCATTTGGATAAGGATACTCATTTGTGGAGGTTGTTGAGGACAAAGGAACAATAAGAATTGATGTTGAAGAACTAATTTAGGATGAAGATGAGGTTAAGGTATGTTCAAAATCACTTCCCTTGTAGTTATGCTCATCTGTGAGACACGATCGATTCAGGTGAGGAGCTTATTCGCTTGAGTTGGTCGTGTCCTAGACTTATTCAATCTCATGATTTTTTTGGCTTGCTCCTTATGTTATAGCCTTAATCATCATTGTTGCCAATATATATAGGCAAATTTACCTCTTTCTGTAATGGTTATGATCATCTATGAGACACAATCGATTAAAGCGACTAGGCCCATCTAAGACTTACTAATCAGCTCATTCGTTTGAATTGGTCGTGACCTAGATTAATTCAATTTCATGAGTATTTTGGCTTGCTCCTTATGTGAAACCCTTTATTCTTCATCATTCATAGATGTTGACATCAAATGTAGGCAAATTTACCTATATTTGTAATGATTGTGACATATGACTGATTCAAATGTTTAGGCCCATCCAAGATTTTTTGATAAGTCTAGTCGCTTGAATTGGTCATCTCCTAGATTCATTTCAAGAATTTTGTTTTTCACTTTTTCCATATACAAGTCAGAGCTCCCTCATCATTCATAGGTTATTATTATATAAAGGATAAATATCTATGGGTTCTTGAGATTTTGAGGAGCGATCGATTCAAGCAATTAGGCTCATCCAAGGCCTTTTGATATGCCTTATTGCATGAATTGGTTGTGTCACAGGAATCATTTCATTTGTTGAGTTTCTAATGTTTTACAATTATTTGACATCATGATTCATTTTCCACGAATACATAATGATCTTTCTTTGTCATTGTTTTTGTAGATATCTATATTTGATTAAGACAATTTTCTAGGTAGAGGGAAGGTCACAAGGAAAGCTTTAAAGAATAAAGAAAAATCAAAAGTGGATATGCATTCAATTATTCACTATCTTCCAAAGTTGAATCCATATTTATTATGTGTTGTACATAAGCAATACAGTGAGGAGCCTGATTTTTCACTGTTCTCTATAAAGACCCTATCAAAATATATGGGCGTTCTCTCATTGCCATTTAATGCATATAGGGTGCTACTTCTTGAGAGAAAAGCAGCATTCAGGATATTTGGCTTTGTCCTAGGGTTCAATGCTCCTAGAGCTTGTTATTTCCTCTACTATTCTAGCTATGCATTGGTTGCAAAGGTAATAGATGTAGAAAATATTGCTCACTATAGGAGGAAAGATTATCTCAGATACAAAGGAGATTTTCCAAATTCAACCTCATTCAAAAGACTAAAAGAAGAGTACTAACATTTCATTTCACCAATATCATGGTTTCAAAAGTTGTATATACATCCATATGTATTTTTTGGCCATAATAGTACTAAAAGATATTCCAAATACTATAGCTTCACATTGGAATGAAATATCATTCTTTTTGTACATAATCCACCTATCATGAAAGTATTTTACTCCTTTACGTGATATTTTAATGACATGATTTGTATAATCTACGAGTCAGTAACATTTGGCATGTGCTCCTTTGTAATTGTCTTATAAAGAACCAATCAAAAAGCTCTTTGAGTTGATTACTTTTTGTGACTCCTCCTTTTCTTCTACATCAAAAAAAGCTTATTCTTGCTTGATAATGAGACTTTTCCATGCTTTGAGTGTTCCATGTGGCAAGTCTTTCTTTTTCTGTAAGGAATGGGCCATGAGATGCATATTTCAAAAACTTATGGTAGACTAAATAATCTTTTTGAAACTCACCAAGTAGTAAGTTATGTCTTTGACACTCTAAGACTCTGTGATGGTTTCTATAAGCTTTGTGATTGCCCCTCTGAATTCACTCACATACATATCGAGAGTTAGTTGTTGCCTCATGATATTCAAAAGTTTATCTAGTCTGACCCACACCTCCATTCTTTTCCTTGCTATTTTTGGATTGCTTTTTATATATGTTGTAACCTTGCATAATTGTTTCCAACAACTCCACATTGCATTTAGTTGTTTTCCATCATTGTTGTTGAAGAATCGTCTTGCTTTTGCACCTCCCATTGGCACATCCTGTAGCACATCACTTCTATTCTGTTAAAGCTTTAGATCTTTTCTTAGATGAACATCACCACCATGAAATCCCATTTCTGAAAGCATAGCTTCACATTTTTTTATGCATTCATATGCAAGAGCTATAGACTTGATGGAATATGCATAATCCAAGTGAAGATGAACCAATTTGTCAATGATCCTGTTGGAAGCAGCCAGAGGCACAGACAACGCGGAAGCATGTAACAACGGAGTAGGGAGCCAGTCCAATCTTTTTTCAAAGAATCATGTTCTAAAAATACTTTTCAAAAACCTCCAACAGTGATTTTTATCACTACTGTAACATATGTAACATAGAAAACCCCATTTTGTAATCCATAGCTCCATTTTATGCAAGCCGAGGAGTCCTCGAGCTTGAGGAGCTTAGGTAGAACAAGCGTATCAATTTTCGTTATTTTTAGACACCGTTTACCCTTCCAAATAGCATCTAGGACCTAATTTTTAACTATGCCGGTCACTAGATGTGAAACCGGTCAAAACTAGTCTAGAAACTATAAAAAGAGCTAGAGAGCTCATTTTTGAGGTTAGCTTGTTTGAGGTTAGAGTTCTTTTGAGCTTGTAATAGTGTTCTTGAGTAATAGAGCTAATTTCCCACCTTCCATTGTGTCTTGCTTGTCTCTTCGTAGTGTGTGTGTATGTGTGTGTGCATTTCTATGCTTCTCACCTTCACTCTCACTTCATCTCACATTCACGATCTTCATATCACTCCTATCTCTTCCGCGGATTGACATTAAGGAGGTGAAGCTTCTTAACATGGTTCTCACCATTGTGCTAGAGCAACACCAAATTTAGCGCCGTTGCCGGGGAGCAAGTCTAGGACGAATGTGTGATGGTAAGAGTATAGCAAGAAGTGGCGTTGGAAGGTAAAAATTTCAGTTTTTGTTGTTGTTTTTACTTAGTTTTTAGTGTTTTTCACCTCCCCCACACTCCATCTTCATCACCGCATCATCATCTTCATCTCCAAAAAAATCAGAAAATTCACCATATCCACCCATTCTCCTCATTTCCCCTCATTTGTGCATGCGAGAGAGTGAGAGAGAGCTTTTGTGCTTGTGTGTGCTTTTGCTTTCTTGAGTTTTCTTGCAGGAACACTACTCCAGTGCATCAGGAAGGCTGCAAAAAGGTAAGAAAATCACCTTCTGTCAGAAATTTCCGAGTGTGTCAGACCATCGCGATGGTCTGCAAACTTCGGAATTTGAGGTAAGCGACCACACAGGCGTGTAGGGGACCCTTGCGCATCTACGAATCCACAGACGCATTTCAGAAATTCTCAGTTTGGTGGACCATCGCGACGGTCTCAAACCATCGCGATTGTGTCACACCATCGCGATTGGCTCACGCCATCGCGACGGCTCGGCCGGACCATCGCAACGGTCTCACGCCATCGCGACGGTTCATTTGGACCATCACGACGGTTCGCGGACCATCGCGATTGCTCGGTTGACCCCACACCATCGCGATTGGCTCACGCCATCGCGCCGACGGTGCCACGTGGCAAGCTAGACCATCGCGACGGTTCATTTTTTGGACCATCGCGACGACACCCTCACACCATCGCGACACTTCAAAAATTCGGACCATCGCGCCCAGACCATCGCGATTGGCTCAAGCCATCGCATCTGTGACCATCGCGACGGTTCACTTTGGACCATCGCGATTGTTCACTTTGACCGTTGACTGACACCATCGCGATTGTCCGCCTGATCGAGCCATCGCGATTGTCCACTTTCATGCCATCGCGATTGTTCACTTTGACCGTTGACTGACGCCATCGCGATTGTCCGCCTGATCGAGCCATCGCGATTGTCCACTTTCACGCCATCGCAATTGTCCACTTTCACGCCATCGCGACGGTTCACTCTCACGCCATCGCAACGGTCCCAGACCATCGCGATTGTCTCAGACCATCGCGATTGTGCACCCCCATCGCAAATTTTAGGGTTTCATTTTTTGGCCAATTTTGAAGCTATTTTTGGGAAATTTTTGGGTGATTAGACTCATAGGAGACCCCTTAGCTCATATTTGGAGAAAAACCTGTTTGTCAGTTTTTACCCCCCAGGGCCTGAATGGTCATAACTTTTTCATCCGAAGTCCGTTTTTTGAGCTTAATAGCTCGTTAGAAAGCTCTTTACGAGTACTACGTGAGCTCAACTGTTTTTTTCTTAAAGAATACGTCTATTTTTAGATAAGCTATTTTGAGGTTGACCTAGTTTGGGACTAGAAAGCCAGGGGGCAAGCATTGAAAATTTGGGCAAAAGGGAAGGGACTTAAAAGGTGTATATACTCAAGTGCTTGATCATCCAACTGTGAATTGGTCTAATATTGGATTTTTCCAGGTCTAGCAAGGGCAATCAAAGGCAACCAAGGCAAGGCAGTGAAGGGCATAAAGCTTGGGAAGCGCGGCTTCTTGGGCATCAGAGCAACCAGAAAAGCTGACTCGAGGTTGGAAGATTACTCAACCCCCTCAGTCAATTCTTAGCTTAGGATAAACGGTAGTATTGTGGATTAAAGACGATAGGAACGCCTCAAGTTCAAGAGAATTAAATTTATCAAGTTCAAGACTAAAGTAAAGGTGTGTGACACGAAAACCTAAAGGAAAGAACATAAGTCTGACGGAACGAGAACTCAAAGTACCACGGAAAGTCGAATTCCTGACGCATACATTAAGACAAGAATCTAAAGAAATTTAAAAAGAATCAAGAAAGTAATAACAAAGAATCATTGACGATCTGAGCGTGTACTGAGTGTGCAAGGAAGAAAATTAATGAACCTTAGATCGGGCAAACATATAGGCAAGTCAGACCGATGAAGCCTTAGATCATCAGAGGCAAGTGTAAGAACTACTGCACGATCGTGGGCTCAACAATTGAACACTAGTTATCCCTACGAAAGCTCAGATACTAGTGATTCAGAAATGGCATTTAGCACAGAAAAACTAGAAGGAGGGTCGAATGTAGCCTATTTAGAAAAACCAGAAGGACCCTATAGAACACAACTAGAGTTTCTCCGAACCAACCGATTAGGTGCTCGCATCTATGAGGATGGTTTGCGAAGGCAAGTGGTGCAAATGCACAACCCCGATCAACCCATTGGATTGGAACGTCCAGTGGTGAAATTCGAGAGAGACGCGTACATAGACAAAGAAGGAACGATGTACATCTTAAGTACGCAGCCAAACAATACCAACGAGTTTGGCGTGATTCAACCAGAGATGGAAACAAAATCTCAAGGAAAAGAACCATTAGAAGAGCGTAGAACACCTAGAGGGAAATCTGTACTGACACGAGTACTAATCCCAGACTGGATCCCTCAAGACAACAGAAGCATAGAGTTGTTTGTAAATAAAGAAACTGATGAAGCCTTTTGGAGATACAAGACCGAACTACTTAGTGAGGTAGGTATCATCACTATATACGAGTTCAAGGACCCGGATACACCTGGAAAGGTTGTATACCTAGATGAGACTTCAGAAAGAGTCTTTGTGGTGCCTGACCGCGCTAAAAACACATACACATGGAGAGGTGAATTGGTATTCCCTCTATCTAGAACAAACATGAATACAAGTCAACAAGGGGCAGGAACATCCTCAGCCCATGGAAATCAAAGAGAGGGAAATAAAGAGAGACCGGAAGTAAGCTTTAATCACCCCATAGGGAGAGATAGAACAACCACGAACACTAATAGAGCGGATAGACAAAGAGATCATGGAATACTAGGTGGTAGAGATGATTTTCCTCTACCCAGACCACGTGAACACGCAAGAATATTGAGACCCACACAGTTAGTAAAATCAATGAAGAATTACTTTGATGGGACAGGAGATCCCTATGACCACGTCGCAGAATTCAAGCAAGTACTAAGAGCCAAACAAGTTGAAGACATGTTCACGCAATACAACGCATTTGGACTAACGTTAAAAAATACCGCTTTAACTTGGTTCCAACCGTTGCAACAGAGGCAATTTAGAGACATCCATCACTTTTTAGAGTCATTCATCACTGAATTCTCTAAAAGTGGGATTAGACATGACACATCTTCGTTGATTCATAGCTTCAAACAGACCCCTCAGGAAACAGTCAGACTGGCAGGACGTAGGTTTAGACAATATGTTGAACGATGTCCAATGCAAGAGCTACCCTCACAAGCCAAGCAAGTGTCATTGTTTCTAGATGGCTTGTTAAGCTCTAAACTACGCTCCTATGTGTACCTAAAAGAACCCAGAACGCTAGAGCAATGCGTGAGAATTTGTATAGACATTGAGGACAACTTAGGAGACGAGTTGGAACTCTCAAAGGTCTATAAGGACTCAGATTGTTCATCTCTAGCATCCACAAAATTGTCTAGCTCAATAGAAGACCTTGCAGAAAAAGTGGCCCAGAAACTAGGAGTTTCTAGTAAACCTAGGGTGCTAATGAACAAGCGTTGTTACACCTGTGGTGGTGACCATATGGCAAATGTGTGTCCCAATGCAACACAACCTCAAGCCAACCCTAGTGGCCAATATTGTACAATTGAGAGAAGATACACGAATCATACGGCTCAGGACTGCCCGTACAACAAACAAACCGTGAGACAGAACTACCCGCAAGCATACCCGCAGCCAGGTAGGTATCAAGGCCAATACAATGCTCAGCCTTATTACTATAGGCCTCCTCAGAACTACCCATACCAGGCTCAAGAGAGACCTCAACCTGTCTTAGCTCAGCAGCCACCCCCACCAGCGAATGTCATCTCAGTCAAATACGCTGCTGCAGAAGAGAACCTAAGTAGGGCCTTAGTGCCTTCTTCACCTTTGATCACAGAGAGTGACCCACACTCAAACAGTTTTGACTCTACGCATGTAGATAGTCCACCCGCTTATTACACAGAGTCACCAGAACATGTGGAGACATATCATTATGATAGTCCACCAGTGGAACCTAGTTGGGAAACCGACTATGCTAATGTGATGTACACAAACCCAAATCCGCGACCCCAATTGAGACAACAAAGACCACAGGGCCCTAGAGGACCATGCTTTAGGTGCCAAGGAGATCATTTCATAAAGAATTGTCCACATCCCCCGATAGCAGGACAATCACAGTACTATAACATCCAAGGCTTTTGTGCTGATTGTGGCAAAGAGCACATAATCAAAGATTGTCCTAAAAATCCAGTTAACGCTTCGAATGTGACACCGATCAACGTGATAGGTATTGTAAATAACGCAGATGGATCCAACCCTACATACGTGCCTATTCAAGCTATCACAAGAGCCCAGGCGCTCTTCCAGGACCAACAGCTTAATCAGG
This sequence comes from Ceratopteris richardii, assembly GCA_020310875.1. NCBI lineage: Eukaryota > Viridiplantae > Streptophyta > Polypodiopsida > Polypodiales > Pteridaceae > Ceratopteris > Ceratopteris richardii. The sequence continues at coordinate 208,693,288 of CM035408.1, forward strand.
AGAAAGTAGCCGGAACTAGTGAAGTTGCAGAATCTAGCAGTAAAAAGACAAAATCTTGGAAAGATTCTAGAGAAAGGATAAAGAGAAAATGGAGTAAAAAGATAAGTGAGTTGGAAGGAAGTTTGAAGGAATCTAGAGCCAAAATCCAAGAATTGACTTCACAGGAATTGAATCAAGAGAATCCAGCTCAAAAATCAGGATCAGTTTTAGCGGAACCCATACCAGAAAATCTAGACATGATGTTTCGGGCATATCAGGCTAGATTAAAAGAGGGACCTCAGGTAGCTGAAATGAGCAAAAACTACCCTCGAGCTGATCTAGAAATTGAGAGAACTAAACTTTGCATGAAGATGGTAGAACTAGCACAAGCTTTGTTCGAAGCCTCTAGATATCTTAATTGGAATAACATGGCAAAACCAGAACTACACTTTCAAGGACTAATGGAGAGGCTAGAATATTTGATTGATAGCAAAGAGAAAAAGAATCAGCATAGGAACCCTATTGTCCCAGAGACACAGGAAAGGAATGCGCCATCCCTGTCTCAAGTACCCATTACAGAAAGTCAAGACAATTTGTCTTCCATACATAAATATTCACATGAATTTTTGAGAGAAATACAAGAAGAGAAGTGGAGAAAAGAACAAGGAACCCATCCTCCTATTCAAGAAATAGACGACTTGCAGGAACAATTTCCCTAAGATATTCCCTCTATTTACGATGATGTAGAGGAGGAACAACTGAGTGAACACACAGCTTTTGAATCTAATTCTTTACAAGAATTACCTCAGTTCACAGGACCTTGGGAAGCAAAGTCTATTAGTATGAGAGCACCCACGATAATAGTGAGGAATGAAGAATCGGTAATCCCTAGAAACACGGAAGTGATCAAGAATACCAAAGTACAATGTAATCTCACTCTAGAGGAGCTGTTAAAGGTAAAACCAGAATTGTGGAAACATGTAGCAAATCAATTCCCCGAGCTTGCTACTACTCCCTCACAAATAGGATCACGAAATAAGGTACCAGAAATACCCGTAGAAAAGATTGGAGATGTGAGCGAAGGAGAGGAAGGTAACACTTATCTTCCGATAACCCATCAGGGCTACACCATGAAAGCCATCTTAGATTCAGGAGCCGGAGTAGCCATAGCTACCACCGCCTTATGGAAACGTTGGGGTAAGCCAGCACTCAGACCTACCAGGATGAAGCTACAAATGGCTGACGGACACATAGAAAAACCATTAGGCTTACTAGAAGGCATATCTCTCACCACTTGTGGTGTAGAATTTGAGCATACCTTTGCCATTTGTGACTTTGCAAAAAACCATGCTTATGAGATGATATTGGGACGACCATTCATGCGTCAGTTGCAAATTGTACAAGATTGGGGAACCAATTCTTTGTACTTGCAACATTTAGGAGTGACTACCAAAGTCAATCTTAAAGACTATTCACGTCGAGATGTATCCCCAATACAATGGAATACCATCCATAAGACACCAGTAGAGACGGAATCTGTGCACTCATTAGAATCAGATCCTTCTTGGTTGCATGAGGATACCCATTTATGGATGTGTAAAGTAGCAAAACAAGAGGAAGAAAGGTTAGAAGCCAGGACCTTAGGTGCAGAACAACATCCAAGAACCCTTCAAGACCCAGCTTATGCACCTGTAGTATTCCTAGACGAAGAGTTTGAACCCCATGGTTGGGCAGAAATCCTAGCAACCATGGATGTAGCCATCAATGAAGAACAATGGACACCCCACTGTGACGAGGATGGCTATGATATCTCAGTTTTCACGATAGAGCCAATCACGAGCAATGCAATTTTAGAAGAATGTGAACCTAGCACTGATGCATTTGAGGATGCGAGTGATTTTGATTTAGAATCAATTATCATGGACCCACCTTTTGCATCAGAAGAAGAATATTTTTTCGAAATAGAGACTCACACTCAGAGACACGAGGAAATTACGAATGAGGTGAGGTTAGCCACTCAAGTGACTACTAAGAGTGAAGGCAAGAAAAGAAAGAAGAAAGAAACCATGTCAGAAAAAGAAGAATCTTTGTTTGAAGTACCCGAGAATTTCAAGAAATATGAAATCGAAGATAGAAATCATGGTACGAATGCCCAATAGAAAGGCGAATGATGGACAAGTGTATGATAACCGAGAGAAAACCAAGAAAATAATAGTTGCTATCGAAGGAGAAGAAGAAAAATGTACATACATAGGGCATGATTTGACAACTGAAGAAGAAGAAGAGCTAGTTGCCCTATTGCGCGAATATAGAGATTTTTTTGCTTGGAGTTACAAAGATTTGAAAGGAGTAGATCCAGATATATGTTCTCATAGAATCCCTATGACTCCAGATGCAAAACCGACAAAACAGAAACCTTACACGTACAATGATAACTACGCTGCAAAGATTAAAGAGGAGATAGATCGCTTGATAGAAGCAGGATTCATTTACGAAATTGGGCATACCGAATGGGTATCCCCCATTGTGGTTGTGCCCAAGAAGAATGGAAAATTGTGTGTGTGTATTAACCTTAAAAAAGTTAATGCCGCAACGATTAGAGATAGTTATCCTCTTCCTATCACGGAACATCTATTGGAAAGAGTTGCGGGCAAGGAAGTTTACAGCTTTCTTGATGGATTTTCAGGCTATAATCAAGTAGCCATTGCTCCAAAAGATCAACACAAGACGGCATTTGCCACTGAATGGGGCATATTTGCATTTCGTGTGATGTCACTTGGCTTAACAAATGCACCCGCCACTTTCCAGCGACTCATGTGCCATGTTTTTAAGGAATTCTTACGCAAGAGTTTGGAAGTTTATGTCGATGACTTATGTGCTCATTCAAATGTAAGAAAGACGCATATCCCAGAGTTAAGGCAAATATTTGACAAATGTCGAGAATATCAGGTTTGTTTGAACCCAGAAAAGTGCGTTTTCATGGTCAGACAAGGCAAAATTCTAGGACACATTGTGTCAAAAAATGGAATCTCTACGGATGAAGAAAAGGTGAAGGTAATTGCAGAATTACCTAGACCAACCAATGTGAAAGAGGTACAGGCATTTATGGGCCATTGTGGTTATTATAGGAGATTCATACACATGTATGCAATCATAGCCAAGCCTTTGTACTCTCTTTTAACCAACTTTGTATGGACAGATGAATGTGAAAATTCATTCAATGAACTCAAACGACGCTTGTGCTCAGCACCTATATTGACTACACCGGATTGGAGTAAGCCATTCCATGTACATGTGGATGCATCCAATTACGCCATAGGATGTGTGTTAGCACAACCCACGAATGAAGGTAACATAGATCTCCCCATAGCTTACACGAGCAGACAATTGAACACAGCAAAAAGAAATTACACCACGACGGAACGAGAAGGATTAGGGATGATCTACGCAGTAAAGAAGTTTAGGCACTACTTGTTGGCCAACAAATTCAAGTTCTTTACAGATCATCAAGCCCTATTGTACTTAGTCAACAAACCATGTAACACAGGACGACTGATACGTTGGTTTCTATTACTCATGGAGTATGATTTTGAAGTCGTAGTCAAGAAAGGAAAGACACATCTTAGAGCTGACCACCTTTCAAGATTAACCTCAGGAGAAGCTCCTCAAGGAGTAGTGGATGATCTACCAGATGCATACTTGTTTAATCTTGAGATAGCACCAGAATGGGCTAAGCCTATAGTCCCTATTCTGACATACGGACCCAAGAATCCTAGGATAAAGATCAAAGAGGGAGAGATTAACAAGTCGCAGAGATACCAAATAATGGCAAGAAGCATATATAAACAGGATAATCAAAAGATTCTTTTTTGTTGTGTAGATAAATCAGAACATGCGAATTGGTTGCAATTAGCACACATAGGTGCATTAAAGCAACATCATTCAAAACATCGAACATTACAGACTCTACATAGATTAGGATTGTATTGGCCTACGATGGAAGCAGATGTCTACAGGTTGTGTAAGGAATGCAACGTTTGTTGTGAAAGACCGCGAGTAGAGCATGCTACATTATATCACGTGTCTCTCACACCAGACTGGAGTGAACAGTTAGTGACATACTTGAGGACGAAGACATTCCCTCAAGGAATGACCTTAGCTCGACAACGCAGTCTAGAGCAAGAAGCTCAAGATTATTCACTTATTGTCGATAACCTATACAAAAGAGGACGAGATGGATATCTAAGACAATGTGTTCATGAGAGCGATTATCTGAGCATACTAGAGACTGCACACCAAGGTGTTGCAGGAGGTCATTTTGGACCCGATAGGATAATCAAAGCCATCCTCTTTGCACGATTATGGTGGCCCACTCTTCACATGGATGCTCATACCTATGTAAAGAGATGTGATGTGTGCCAAAGAACTGAGTTTCCTACTCGCAGAGATGAAATGCCATTGAAACCCATGATGGGCAGACGTGCATTTTCTAAGTGGGGTATAGACTTTGTAGGACCCATTAACCCCCCTGCAAAAGGTACACATGCTGAATACATTATTGTTGCGATAGATTATCTTACGAAATGGGTAGAGGCAAAAGCCACAAAAAAGAATGATGCACACACAACTGCAAAATTCCTATTTGAAAATGTCTTTACAAGATATGGATTGCCTATAGAGTTAGTGAGCGATCGCGGAACTCACTTTCTAAACCAAGTCATTGAATATTTGTTACAGGATTTTATGGTGATTCACAAGAAATCCGCACCATATCATCCTCAGGCCAATGGTCAGGCTGAAAGCACTAACAAGATCCTTTGTAACGTACTAACGAAACTCGTGAACAACAAACGTTCAGATTGGGACAAACAGTTACACCACGCTGTTTGGGCATATCGAGTGGCCTACAAGACCGTACTCAATGCGACTCCCTTTCAGATGGTTTTTGGTCAGAATGTTGTGCTTCCTTTGGACTTCTTGATACCAACCCTTAAGGTTGCACAAGAACATCAGTGGACCGGCCATGAATTATCAGCGAGAATAATGGAATTGGAACGATTAGGAGAAACCAGGCTGAAAGCAGCAGCAGGAATATATGCAGCGAAGAAGCGACAGAAAGCATATTTTGATGCACATGTGAAAGATAAAGGCCTAAAAGAAGGAGATTTAGTTCTAGTATATACGCTAAAGCAACACGCACGTAAGTTAGAAAAGCGAGGTTATGGACCTATGATCATTAACAGACTCTCAACAAGTGGAGCAGTACAGTTAGACACTTTAGAAGGAGATATAATGCCTAATTACATTAGTGGCTGTAGAGTCAAGTTATATCAAGAACCTCTTACTGAGGATATGCTTAGACGACTCACGTTGGCAAAGAAGCGTAAGGAGGAAGAAAATAGAATACGAGCGGAAGCTCATGCAGAAGCAATAGAACGCATTAAACGCATGAAGTTAAGAAGACAAGGACTAGGGAGAGAACATTATAACCATCTGGAAACTACACCTAGATATCCCATAGCCATGTGTCAAGTAAAGTCAACCACTCATCCTAGTATAGTGGACAGGAGACCATTCATTACAGTCAGGCTAGAGCACGACAACGCTTGCCAAGAGCTCAGGGCTTTAATTGACTCAGGTGCTGCGACTAGTGCGATTAGATGGTCCCACTATAAGGATTCAGGAATAGAAATGCGGCCAATTGAGGCATACCTCATAGGGCTAGGAGGCATGGAAACCCCTTGCATGGGTGAGGTGGACCTTCCTATCCTCATTAAGGATGTGACCATGACAGCGAAACTACTAGTGTGCCATGATGACGACCTGATAGAACCCCTAATTCTTGGCCAAGATTGGCTATACGATCACTCAGTGGACCTAAATCTTAGACAAGGCTCCATACAAATTGGAACCTTAGAGCAGAAGCGAGTGATACCGCTTGACTTCCCTAATTGCATTCCGATTGAGGTTTGTAACCCTAGACCCTATGAAACGTATGCGATGGAAGACCGGAAGATCTTGGGTCAGACCAGTCACGTTACGTCTACACCAACCCACTCGGGCTTGGCTATGGACAGTTGTCAATCAGAAGGACGACAGGAGATCTTCCCTGGGGCTTCCTGCAAACTAGAAGGGGCAGCTACCCAACCGCTAGGGCAGATGAACACAATCAGCGGTCAGGTGGGTTGCATCAGCGGCCAAATGAGCACAATACCCTGCGGTGCTCATCCTTCCAAACTTGCTGCGGACTGGCCTAGATTAAAGATAAATAACGAATCACTTCCTAATGGGCAGGTCACGCAAGTGTTGGATCTCCCTTCTTTTCCAAAGCAGAGCGTCCATTGGACCTCTCAAACCCAACCTCGAAGGAGTCAACCACAACAGAGGAACCCAGACCGATGACACCACCAGACAAGGCAAGGAAAGCAGCAGTATCAACATCACAGAACAAGTGGCACGAAACAAATATGGGTGCCAAAAGGACAGCAACCACAGGCTATTGGCAACACTGTAGACGAGAGCAGGACAAAGTTTCAACAGAAGCAGAGTCAGCATCCAAAGTCCCCCCGATCTTCTTCCCCAAGTACAAATACTCGGCAGATTTGGATCGCCAAGAAGTATCTTATCAATCGACCCACACCCATGCAGATTTGGGTACCCAAACAATGTATTATAGCCCAACCCTCAAGCCATGTAATGTATACCCCTCAGAAATCTGTCCATCCCTCAATACCACCAAACCCAATACCGCTTTTTGTCCCTCAGCAGAAACATACCACCCACTCCAAGACTCTTAGGAAATGGATACCTAAACGTATCCAAACGTCTTCTTGTACCCCATTATCTAACAATTCTCCCACCCCGTTTAAACTCCACCCTTGTAATAATTCACCCTCAACCAAACCTTGTATAAATTCATACACCCAAACCCCACATCATGCATAATAAAAGCTCATCAAGAATTGTAGGCATAATCTGAACCATGTAGGTGTCTAGAGACCTGCATTAGCTCTGCAAAAAGATAATTGCATCAATCACTTCACGACACTTGGCTACACGAGTTACACATCGGTTATGGAAAAGGATTGCGGTCTCACCTTAATGGGATCATAATTAATTTCCATACTAATGTGTTAATCTTTTGTAGCAGATCTTTTCCATTAGCTCATCAGTCATCATGCAAACCGAAGCAGGACCATCAGAAGCTGGCCCAAGCACACCAATGGCCAATATTGGAGAATTACTCGCAGAATCTTATCCTACGATGCAACCACCAGAGTTTCAAGGTTTTCCAGGACCCATGCCAATCGATGATCCTCCTAGAGGATATACTGAGAAGATTCATTGTAATTCTCACTGGTTTCAAGGCCTAGCAGGACCATTAGCAGACGCTGATTTCATATTTGAGGCCAATTTGGCATTTGATCTTCGCACATGGACCAAGTACCAATTCTTGTCAAGAGATTTTGAAGGACTACAAAATACACAAGATCTAACGCACGTTTGGGCACGAGCGGGATTTACAGAATATTTTTAGTGACCCTCTGCCTAAACCTGATTTTTACAGATGTTTTTACTTGGTAACCACCTTGACGGCTTCAGAGAACAAGGATCTACCCGGCACATTCATGTTACCATCCTTGGTAAGTGATCCTCCATTCAGAAGGTTTTATCTGTCTAAAGATTTAATTCGCGCAGCTCTGAAAATACATGGAACGCACACTCCGACGGAGAGAGAACAGCTAGTCCCAGAGCAGATGAAACGTGGTGACGTAACTAAGTGGGAGGATATTTCAGCTATAACCCCTGAGCTTTCCAAGCCATTACGGATATGCATGCAGCATTTTGCTTTCCCAGCTCAGGATCATTTTACCATGCCCCACAAAAGAATCTGGTTTGGATTATACTTAGCATGTACTGGACCGCAAACAGTTGATCTAGCCAGCTGGATAATTGATCAGCTCTATTTGGCACAACATAGGTGGGAGCGAAAGAAGGTAATCAATGGATGCTGCGCCCTCACCAGGATCATATATATGTGCTTGGCGTATGACTTACCAATTGAGCGTGCCATGACCAGTGAGGAACTGAAAGCATTCAAAGGGACCAATAGGAAGGCTAGAAAGTCTAGCAAAGGCAGAGCCGGAAAGCGGATGAGAGGTACTATCCCGTGCCTACAAGTCCCAGAATCACCCTCGCCACAACCATCTCCAGAGCAGTCACCAACAGCAGCCACTCGCATGGTACCACCAATTCGTATACGGTTATCAAGACCAGTTACGCCGGAGGGCACCACCAGTACTGTTGCACCCCAAGCAGCCACAACCACAGAACCTATCACCACAGCAGCTGAACTTCCCACCACTATTGGTGCGGAAGCTTTCTCTTTTCCAATACCCCATTTAGAAGCAGGACAAGCAGAGCCACTGGACCAAACTTTTGATTTTGAGATGCCTAATGCATTCTCCAATGAGTTCCAGTTTTCAGAAGGACAATTGTTTTCTCAAGAATTTGAAAGGCCTAGCTACCCCACCACACCCAGGGATCAGCCACAAGGACAGATCGTGTCCAGCTCTGATGACGAAAGAACAGCAACCGATGACGACGAAGGAGACGACGAAGCTAGCCAGGGAACACAGGAATCCCAAGAGCATGAACAGACAGATGGCCAAGGCCAACAAACAGACACACATGGTGATACAAGTACCCATGAAGATGAAACTTACGAAGCAGCAGCTTACACACTAGCTATCAAGAAGCTGTATAGAACTATGGAAAAAGTTTGGGCACGCAAAAATCTGATAGAGGAAGAGAGTCAAACAATAATAGAACAAGAACTTGTCACAGGCGGATTCGAAGACGCATACATCAAAGGATTCAGAGAGTTAGTCAAATCAGTAGGCTCCAACGAAGCCCTCAGGTACTTGCAACGAAAGCCACTACCACAGTTTGACCCCCGCAGAGTACGATTACTTTCAAAGCCCGGCGAATACATTCGTGTACCAACAGGAGCACAGTCTTCTGAACAAGCCAGGGAGGCACGCCTCGTCCCCGAAAGTTCGTTGGCTGTAGAAACCATCTTTGTAGATTCCCCACCCCGCGCTACAGTTGTACAAACCTGAGTAGTCACTGAAGTACCGACCACCACAACAGCTCCTCTCTCACCGCCCGTCCATCCAACCTCCCCTCTTCACCCTCCTTCCCCCAGACCAACATCTTCATTCGCCATTGGCGTTGCAGAAATTGTCTTTACGACCACTAACCCCACAATTCCCGCACCCATTAGCCCTAGTCTACCCCCTCCCACACCCACCTTTCTATCCAACCCATTCCTTCATCAATCTTTTCCATCTTTCCCCACAACTCCAAGACCCCTTTTCCCATTCCCACCGCCATTAACCTTCTCCCCCGTCTCACCTCCCCGACCCACTGTAACCCCTCTTTCCCCTTTCTACCAAGTTGCTCCAGCCAGCCCCCTTGTAAATTACCCCTCAACCTTTGTAAATCCCGTATTTACACCAGCACGAGCACCCACGATCACACCCATATTCACGGTCACCGCACTAGATACGTCCACTGACATGGACATCTCACCACCCACAGCACCATCACTCACTTCACTCACGGCAAAAACATTTTTAAGCACATCACAATTTTGAACAATCACTACATCATCCACCTTCCCATCCCCATTCCCCATTCCCGTTGCATCTACACCAACTGCATCTTCATTTAGCACCCCATTAATACTATCACCCACTGTAGATAATGCATTCCGACAGATGTTCATGTGTATGACGCAAGTAAGAGATGAGTTCACATCTCTTGGTGATAATTATCAGCAGCTGCAGAGGACAACCAATGACTTACAGTCGCAGCTTAATTTATTGTCTATTGAGAATGCCTCTCTGAACACCCGTTACCAGGAATTACGCGAGGCTTATCACAAATTGGAACTAGAAAGCGAAGAAAAGACCAAGGAAGCCACTGCTGACCTGGATAACTTATTAAGAGCCCAGACAGTCCGCAATGCAACGCTAACACGAAACATGGGCTTACTACGAAGACACCTAGCAGCCGCCAAGGAAGAAAACCAGCGATTACAGGATCAGAACCGAGAAAACTTAGAAGCAGCGCTCGACCACCCAAACCAACCACTCAGTCCTAGCAGGTTCAAAGCCATTCCTTCAGACTCGATGAGGATGCTGCTAGACGATCATGTGAGATTGCTAGATGAATATGACCGCATGAACGAGGAGTTACAGAAACTCAAAGAAGATCACAAATTACTCCAGTTACGAGAACCGGCACACCAAGACATACCAGCACTTGTGGACCCCTCTCCTGACCTCCTAGAGGAACTCAACTCATTACGGGCCCAGGTATCACACCTTGAATCAAGGATCGCAGTATATGAAGCACCACCAAGGCCAGATTCCCCACCTGAGCTTCCAGCTGAGGAAGAAACGGTCACCATCCCGGTGGAGGAAACGTTTGAAGAAGCGTACGCGCCACAACCCATCCCAGGCGGACGCGTCACGGCCGAAGGTCAGATGACGTACGAACTTCCGACCCCCGCGTGGATGAAGACTATTGAGGAACTTGGAACAACGCACTCAGCTAGAGTAGAGGCACAATTACATGTCATGGCGATGATAGAAGAAAGAATTTTACAGTATCCATTCTTTGCTCATTTGGCCCCGCGACGATACATATCTGGGCATGAGCTACAGTATAAACCATATTTTATGTTAATGGCCGAATACCAGTTAGCCATTGAGAAAGAGACAGGTAAGAAACCATCGTATGCAACTCAGTTCGAGGCGGATGATTTGCCACTAGATGCGCAGCAAGGAAAGATCTATCAACTAGAGTGGCGAAAAGATTTACTACAGGAGTATCCAGAAATGATGAGTACATGGGTAAAGGCACCTTTGCATTTGAAGTATAACCCGTGTTGGGGACCAGTACCACGACGCCGCTCCTGGACTGCCTTTGCTATTAAGGTACAAAACAATAAGCAGTGCCAAGACTGGTTGAATTACCCCTATTTTGAGTTACCAACTGTAGGCTACATGATGGCTACAATTCGCCACTGGCTCCCTAGACTAAAGCATATGGATGATATAGCGGCGCATATGACTATCAAAATCTTTGACATGATGCAAATGATTTTTAAAGTCTTCCGACGCGTCAAGGCACCCCATGTCAACACCCCGGGCTTTGAGCATGGCAATTTTGACCTGGTATATGATATGAGTACAACGCCATCGCTACGGGTGTGTTATGCCTGGCACTGCAGAATAAAGTACCTACCGGCGTGCTACAAGCAGACATTCGAAGAGATGTTCACAACCGGCTTCTGGGAATACCATTCAGAGGTATTCATAAGCAGGCCTACACATTTATTACAATTATTTGCCTGTGAACGAATGGTCTATTCCACACACTATCAGCTCCCGCCACTGGAAGAACCGCAACCTATCGACTGGGAGAAACTCGAGGCAGATCTGGCCCGAGGCTTCGTATCTCCGAGCACACCCTCGCTCAAGACCTCCTACAGAACTATATCCGGCAGACCTCACAACAAGGTTCTGTCAGGGACGACAGAAGCGAGAGGGAGGGGGGTGTTGGAAGCAGCCAGAGGCACAGACGACGCGGAAGCATGTAACAACAGAGCAGGGAGCCAGTCCAATCTTTTTTCAAAGAATCATGTTCTAAAACTACTTTTCAAAAACCTCCAACAGTGATTTTTATCACTACTGTAACATATGTAACATAGAAAACCCCATTTTGTAATCCATAGCTCCATTTTGTGCAAGCCGAGGAGTCCTCGAGCTTGAGGAGCTTAGGTAGAACAAGCGTATCAATTTTCGTTATTTTTAGACACCGTTTACCCTTCCAAATAGCATCTAGGACCTAATTTTTAACTATGCCGGTCACTAGATGTGAAACCGGTCAAAACTAGTCTAGAAACTATAATAAGAGCTAGAGAGCTCATTTTTGAGGTTAGCTTGTTTGAGGTTAGAGTTCTTTTGAGCTTGTAATAGTGTTCTTGAGTAATAGAGCTAATTTCCCACCTTCCATTGTGTCTTGCTTGTCTCTTCGTAGTGTGTGTGTATGTGTGTGTGCATTTCTATGCTTCTCACCTTCACTCTCACTTCATCTCACATTCACGATCTTCATATCACTCCTATCTCTTCCGCGGATTGACATTAAGGAGGTGAAGCTTCTTAACGTGGTTCTCACCATTGTGCTAGAGCAACAGATCCTTAACTCTGCATTGTTCATTACTCAATCCTATTGGAAGTATGGGATCCTAGATCATGGTAGAAGATGAGTAATTATATAAATCAACATTTTTCTAGAAGGAGCTTCCCCAATCTTAGTTCAATCAACCCACCCTCTTGTACCTAGACTTTGCATGTAGTACAAGCAAGGGTACTTACAATTTGCACCCTCCCTTATATCAAACATGCATTTTAGAGTATTTAAGTCTCCATTCAAATACCACTCAATTTTAAACTTTTCACAGTGGCTAATAGTCAACAATTCTCCTGAGTGATGCGTTTGGATAACATTTGGAACGCTTATGTGCAAGAACAACCACTTAAGTGTTTTATGATTCTCATATGAAACTTGAGCACACCAAACCCACCATAACTCCATTTTTTATTGTACTTTGAGAGATGGAGTATCGAGTTTCCCAAGGCTATAGTCCAAAGCTTTATTCATTAGTGCAATACTTATTCTCTCCATCTTTTGATGCTTTTTAAATGTTAGCTTCATCAAGTTTTATTACAAATTTCAAAAGGCCAGAATATTTTTGCTCTTTTATATCATAGAACTGAACCATGTATGTTTGAAGTCTTAGAATATCTATCCATATATTGTTAAACAGATTGCAAGTGAAATGTAAAGTTTTTTTTCCTACCCCATAAGGATTGATACCATGAATATGTTTATAATCATCAAATATAGACGTGATTTTCTTATTCAAGCAGAGAAAATATTTTCCTACATGATGAGGTACTTTCCTACGTGATGAGGTCTAGGCTATCCGAAGCATTTTACTTTATCACGTTTAAGAAATTCACACCAAACTTTTGCAATTTCTCTATAACTCTTTCTACACATTCCAACACCATCACAAACCTCCTTAATTTGAGATGGTTTTAACAACAAATTCATTTCTTTCATGAGTTTTTGGAAAATAAATCTTTTTAAGCATGCATTTTTGTTCATTTTCAATAGTTTTAAAACATCATGCTGACTTAAAATCCCATAACAAAAATGTATGTGCTCAAAACTGCTCAAAATGTTTAACCCTAGCACATTTGTTACATAATCTCTTACAATTTTCATTCTCTCTTTCTTCTAGCCAGATTTTTCAATCAAATCTAAAAAAGGTTTTACTTGTTTTGAATGCATTCTCAATCCTCTAGGAGTTTCTTTCATTTGTTTAAAAGCTTCTAACTAAGAAGACAAATGCAAGAACCTTTTTCTAGATCCTTCTTATGTAATATATTTTGTAGAAAGTTTATGTATTGCATATAGTTCTTTGAAAACTCCGAGGGCCTTGAACAATATCCACATATACTGTCATCATGACCATCTCCTACAAATCTAATCAGATCAGGAACATTATGAAAAGGTGGATATCTTCTAGCTTGTGGGACAATTGGATAAAAAACTCCATCTCTCCCTATGTCAATATGTTTTTTGCCTTCTTTGCATAATCCATCAACTTCAAAAGATTGTACAACTCTTCAGAATACCTTTATTGTTGTTGCATACTCATGATTGATTGCAATATTGATATGGAACTTATCACATAGAGTCCATCTGGATGAAAGTTCAGTGACAGTGTTTGGATTTAGGTTCTTCATGGAAAAAGTTTCTAGAATTATGAGAAAGAGAGAAGCAGGTCTACTTTGAAGAGTAGAGTTAAAAAGTGAAGAACATCCTAAACACACATTATATGGGTCGGAGAACAAGATGGAAAAGTTCAAATTTTTCAAAGCATTGATGGGCACAAACTTTGAGGCATATCACTTTTCATGATTTTCACACAAACTTTCTCTCTCTTCCAAAACTAATATACTTATGTAAGGTACGTTTTAATAGAACCAACATGGAATTTTTTTTAAATGATTTGACAACATTAATCTAGATGAAACACAAGTAAGGGAAATCCTTACATTATTGCATAAAAACTGGTGAGCATACTCAGATGATTAGGAGTTCAAAACAACTTTGTTGTGTGGTGTCAAAATCATGATTTGAGCTTGTTTTAGCCTTTGAACACACTATCATAGTGGCTATGCAGGCAATTTCATCATTTTATGTCAAACATATATACAAGTTTTGGTTCACCAGTATAAGCTCCTCGAAGTCTGCTATAGGTTTAGGACAACTTGAGATGGTAATTTTGTTCAACTTTTTGAGATACAATCATTTTCTTGTGTCATGGTATTTTAATTAGTGGCCATGACTAAAAGTAGTGATGTATTTCGTATGTTGTTGTTGACAATAAGTTGGATGGTACCAATTATCCATTATGGGCATATATGATGTGTCATGTATTGGTTGCAAAAGGACTGTAGAATATTGTCGAGGGTGTTGAAAAATGTCCTACTACAATTGCAAATACAGTTATTAAAGCTGATCCGAATAGCATTGAAGATGATGTTCTTCAAGTTCCTATTCATGTTGTGATTCCTATTGCACCTACTATAAAGAAAATTTGTTGGGATGGCAGAGATGCTTGGGTACATGCTTTGATAGGCTTGTCTATCAAACATGCCATTATTCCTCACATTAATTATTGGAAAAAAGCAAAGAATGCTTGGGATACACTCACCACTTTATATTAGGCAAGAAATGAGGCTCGTGTTGCTTACCTCTAAAAATATTTGGAACATGAGCACAAGAATGAAGGAGATTCCATGGACAATTTTTTGAAAAAAACCAAAGATTTGAACGAATAATTGATTTTTGTAGATGAAGTCTTTCGAGACAGTTCATGTGTGCAGATTGTTCTGAATGGTGTTCCGGATTCATATCAGAGTTTTTCTTCTATTCTTTGATTGATGGTGAAAGGAAATCCAAATGCCTTAACATTTGAGGATTTAATCTCTGTTCTATTGTAGGAAGATCAATCTAGGCAGAATAGGTCCATTATGTGTGTTGTAGATCAAGCTTTCTTAGCTATTTAGAAGGGCAAAAGCAAATGGACCTCATCTGCTAGTAAGCAGAAATCTACTAATTCTGCACAATCAAAGAAAGATGACAAAGATGACAAGAAAACAGAAAAGTGGAAACTGTTTTGCAATTACTATAAAGGAAATATCATGTCATAAAGATTTTTCCAAAATTGGTTGCAAAAGAGGAAAAGAAAAAAGAGGACGCCAACTGGTTGTTGCAAAGGCCTCTAGACCCAAGTCAAGGTCTACAAATCTTGTGAAAAATGAATAATGGGAATTTACTATTGTTTGTAGTTATGACCCATCTTCTCATGAACAATGTATGTCTCCAGTAGGCTCAGATGTTTGGTACTTTGATAGTGGGGCAACCAACCATATTACCTTGTAGCACAGTTCCTTCACTTCACTTGAGCGTGCCCCTACAAGAAATACTTTCACATGCACCAACAACTCCTCTTATCCTATCATGGGAGCTGGTAAGATAATTGTGACTACTATTGATGGTAGTTCTTTTACATTTTTGGATGCTTTATTTGTGTCAAGGATCAAGAAAAATCTGTTATCAATTTTAGCATTAGCCAAGATCAGCTTACTTGTGAAATTTATTGATGACAAATGTAGATTCATGATTTTTCAAATGGTGACATCATTATTGCTTCTGGCATTTTATGTTGTGGTTGTATAAGCTCATAGATTATGCAAAATCTATGAATGATCTGACATGTGTAGTTCAAGATTCTCAAGCTATGTCAGATGCAAAGCTTTGGCATGCACACTTTGGTCATCTGAATTTTGCTACTTTGTTATGCCTACAAAAATATGAAATGGTGCCCTTTCTGTTCAATATTGAGGCACCTGGTAAACATGTCCGTGAAGGTTATATTTTGGGTAAAATGCAGCATTCCTCCTTCCCAAAATGGTTCAGTACAACCTACTCAAAACTACAACTTGTTCAGAGTGATGTTTATGGTCTTATGCGAACACCTTCTTTTGGGAACTACCTTTACTTCGTGACTTTCATCGATTATTTTTCCAGGCATGCATGGGTATATCCATTGAAAGCAAAGTCTAAATTGTTTATATGCTTCAAACCGTTTCTCAGTTCGGTTAAAAATCTATTAGCCTGTAAATGGGCACCCTCCATTCTATCGAGGGGGGAATATAGTCTTATAATTTTAATGCATTTTTGGCTAAATGTGGGATAAAACATTAGTGTACAGTGTCCTGTAGAGCTCAAATGAATGGAGTTGCAAAAAGGAAGAATAGGTCACTCATGGAGATGGCGAGGCATATGGTCAAGAGTTAGGCTTTACCATGTAGTTTCTGACTTGAGTTTGTTATGTGTGGAGCATATTTAATAGTTGTCCCACTAAAGCATTGCAGTCTATCACTCCATATGAGGCTTGGCATGGTCACAAGCCATCTTGATTGTCTGGGATATGCATTATTTCCTGAACAACAATGCAAGAAATCGGATGATAAAGCAATGAAATGTATTTTTGTTGGGTATAGTTATGAAAGGAAAGGCTATCATTTGTATCATCCACATATTAAACACATTTTGGTTAGCCTTGATGTTGTTTTTGTGGAAGATGCAATTCAGCCATTACTTTCATGTACTAAGGAGACAACAATTAGTTTGAGAGACATGTATGACACTTTGTTGCCTCTTTTTACAGGTGGAAAGTCTAGCTCATCCAAATGAGGCAATTTTTTAGCCTTTGCAGGTTCCACATGATGATGTAGATCATTCCAGTTTTTATGCAGATTTACATGATGCACTTGTTGATGAGAGTTTTGATGTAGAGGAGGCAAAACTATGCCTAAATGCTTGGTGAAGACTTTGCAAGATAGCAAACTAGATGCACCTCTCTCATATCATACTTGTTCATACTCTCATAGTGCTTCTTTTCAATGAGATTACTATGCTATGGCTGCCTCTAGTCTTTGTGATGAGAATGAGCAGAGAGATCATTTTGTCATATGTGCCCACACGTGAGAACATTGCACACTTTTCACAAAGGCTCTATTGAGGGAGACGTTTGAAGCTTTCTGCAAAGCTTTGGGCTTACTTCCTTTTGTAGATTGATTCCACATAGCTTGTCACTTTGTTATACATGAGTGCCAAATCCTTGTTCACCGCATCACTCCCAAGGAGATTTGATGATATATCTTCATAGTGATGTGTGTGAACACACCAGGACCATCGGGGCACTTTTTTCCCTCTTTAGGAGGTTTTTTTCCTAGCTTGCATAAATGCTTACAACCCTAATCGGTAACCAATCTTTGTACATTCTCTTAATAATACATTCAATATTGTGTGTTGCACTCCAAGCTTCTTCTTCTTCTTTTTGCTATTTGCGTGCTTTTGCAGACCTCAAACTCCAATATTTTTACCATTTTTTGCCCTAATGTTCTCTATGTGTGTGTGTGTGTTTTAGTGTGGTGTAGTTACTAGCATGGTGAAAATGACAACATGAAAGTGAAATTCCTATTGAAGTATTCAAATTTACTTATGTGGTGTCGGTAAGTAGTAAATGTGCACGTGCACAAGGTGATGGTATGGTATGTGCTACATGTGAGCTATAGTCTAATTTTGTTTTATCTTAATCATAGTGGTGTAATGAGGTTATATGTGGATTACCATATGATTTGATGAATAGAATTGAGCATAATGTATATACACGTTAGTGCATTCCTAGATGTTAGTTATTTGGGTACAAATTAGAAAACGTGACAGAGATATCTGGAACAGTTGAGGGAATCGAGTGAGGATTGTACATGGTAATATTCATGTTTATATGGAGTTGCTGTTTGGGGATAGTTCTATCATGACTATCCAGATAGTCTTTTGGTGAAGGGAGCTATTTTCCTTATTCTCATTGCCATGTTCATTCATGCTGGTATAGGGGCCGGTATACCCGTGATATGTTGTAGTGGGTATGTTACTCCATGCCCCTTACAACAATACAAAGCATGCATGTGTACGAAATGTTTGCATGAATGAATGTGCAATCGTTTCCGAGTTCGCCAATGTGGAAGTGTTACAAGGATAAACGTAAAGGTGTGAGTCTACACATTTGAAGCGGATGCCATATTCTTAAACTCATAGATTCTTACCTCGTTCTTAGCTTCTATAGGTCCAATGCAGTCCATATTCTTAAACTCATATATTCTTACCTCTTTCGTAGCTTTCATAGGCCCCAATGTAGTCCATATTCTTAAACTCATAGATTCTTACCTCTTTCTTAGCTTCTGTAGGTCCAATGCAGTCCATATTCTTAATCTCATAGATTCTTACATCTTTCCCTATAGTCCAGATTCTTAAACTCATAGACTCTTACCTCCTTCTTAGCTTCTCCCTCTAGGTCAATTATAAAAGGGACTTTTTCTCATAGATGGACCATTTGTGCCATCTCACCTCACATCCATCTTTATAGCCCTTTTCCTCCCTTCGTAGTCCTAGAATCCTCCCTGAGGCCCAAGCACCAATGATCTGTTGGAGTTAGACATCTGCAAAACTAGATGCAGCCATAGCATAGCAATCTGATGCAAAAGAGGCACTATGAGAGCCTGAATGAGTACGATATGACATAGGTGCATCTAATTTGCTGTCACGCAAGGTCTGCACCAGCCATTTTGGCATAATTCTTGCCTGCTCAATATCATCTCTCTCATCAATAAGTGCATCATGTACATCTGCATCAGAAATGGAATTATCTACATCATCACATGAAACCTGCAAAGGCTGAGAAATTGCCTCATTAGGACCAGCACTGGACTGTCCACCTCTAAAAAGAGGCAGCAAAGTATCATACATGTCTTTGGAGCTAACAGATGTCTCCTTAGTACATGAAAGCAATGGCTGAATAGCATCTTCCATAAAAACAACATCACGGCTAACCAGAATGCGTTTAGTCTGTGGATGATACAGACGATAGCCTTTACTTTCAAAACTGTACCCAACAAAAATACATTTCAATGCTTTATCATCCAATTTTTTGCGATGTTGTTCAGGTACTAATGCATATGCCAAACAACCAAAAACACACAGATGAGCAACAGATGGCTTGCAGTCATGCCAAGCCTCATATGGAGTGATAGACTGCAGCGCTTTAGTGGGACACCTGTTCAGTACATATGTTGCACACATGATAGCCTTAAGCCAGAAACTATGTGGTAAAGCGTGACTCTTGACCATACACCTCGCCATCTCCATGAGTGACTTGTTCTTTCGTTCAGCAACTCCATTTTGTTGAGGTGTATACGGCACTGTACACTAGTGTTTTATCCCACGTTCAGCTAGAAATGTATTAAAATTAGAAGACATATATCCTCTCCTTGATCAGAACGGAGGGTGCCCATATATATATATATATATATATATATATATATATATATATATGCAAAAGCCTATGAACTTGAGCATATACCATACATTTATTTGAGGAACATTTATTTATTCACTTTTGTATAATGTACTAAAACATTAAAGTCCATACTTATAGGGAAGTATAATGAACAAAAGGCCATGAATTCTATTTGAATTCAAAATTCAAATAATCTATTGAAAAGATTATTTGAATCTTTTGGTAAAGTCTTTGAATAACAATCTCCAACTAGATTCATGGGTAGTGATTATGTAAACTCTAGTTGAGGAGTCACAGGATATCTATGAGCTTTCATGAACTTCAAGATTGATCATTCATCTGTTCTTATAGCTATAGGAGTCCCCTAACACCGTTAATCATTGTATTTTACCTATCAATACATTTACAAGATGGTTTTCCATCATCATTATGTTGTTGTGTACTGGTGCATGTCTATTGTCCAAGTCTACTCACTTCTCATAGTCAATGAAGTCGATCCATGGTCACATGATCATACCAAATGCATGGATCATGAAGATCAAACTTTTGTGGACTTGTGTATGTAAAGATGTGGTAAAAGAAGCTTTGCTTGTAGAGATATGGGTTATTCTTTTATGACTATGCATACATGTTGTCCTCTTCCTAACATGTTAAGATCACACGTATAACTTCTTAAGTATATTTCCTTGATTATCCGCATTCGAAATTCAATCTATAACTTGTGATGGTCATCTATATGCATCATTAGAAAGCCCAATAAGTATGTTATGTTCTCATTTAAGAAATGGACATGCCTAGACCATGCTTTTAAAAAGAATAGTTCATCTCTATAAGCTCCCATCACCTACTCACATATACATACGTTAAAAGCCCAAGATGCAAAAGGTAACAACACCATGATTGAAACAAAGGCATGTTAAGTCATTTTGAATGTACTGAAGAAATTTTAAGTCATTTTGAATGTACTTAAGAAATGTTCCGTGTCTGATCTGGTTCCTCATGCATGCAAATCGGGTGCTTGCTAGATTCTACCGCAACGGGGAGCATAAGCCTATGGCTTGTTGGCCAAGCAAAAATGTCTATGCATCTTCCCAGCAGCTACTCTTTCTACGTTTTCCTCTCTTGGCTCTTCACACACAGAAGGAATGTTATCTTCCCTGGTTTTTGACACACTATCGAATCGGATGAGAAGTAACCATACATGGAAAAATCACATCAATGCTACAAGCAAACATAATCACATGCCAAGCATCATGGCCACATGAATGGTAAAATTCTTAAGGGATTCTAGAAAGTGACATGGTTGGACTATATATTTTATAGGACATCAGTCTATGGTATTCCATTTTCTCTACCTTTAGCGATTGATATCAACACATCTCCTCGGAGATCCCAGAATGCATCATTGAAGTAAGTTTGGAGAAAGGCATGGTAGATTGTACGAACCAGAGAGATATAGCAGAATTATCTCCACAAACAATCCAAAGATCCATGAGGTGGAACAAAAAAGCTAGGAAGGTACTCATTAGTCACTAAGAATTCTTTATATATGGCATAAGAAATGGGTTTTGAAGAACCCTCATCATATGAGGAGACCAAGAGAAAGCTAGAATCGAAGCATTGCAAGAGAATAACACTTGGGATTTGGTTCCCAAAATCTCAACCATGAAGATCATAAGATCCAGATGGATCTTCAAGGTAAAGAAGAATTCTAATGGAACCATAAACAAGTATAAGGATAGATTACTGTCCTATGAATTTGTGTGTGTGTGTGTGTAAATTTCTCTCTTATGCATGTTGGCTAGGATCAAAGGATGATAGGAGAAGTACATCATGGTATCTCTAATTTGTAGGATCTAAACTTATCTATTGGTCTTCAAACAAGAGACGTATTGTTGCCCTCTCATCTATAGGAGCTGAATACAGAGGACAAGCTAGTGCTACTCACGAAGATTATGAATGGGATGGAAGAATACAAACGGGATGGAAGATTGATTGCCAAAGGAAACAAAGTGGGTAGGATGTTCACCTTAAATGTAAAAATTCCTAAAACGAATGCAGCCATGTTTACAAAAGGTGTTGGAGTTATTGCTGACATAGAGATCTGGCACAAACAGATTGGACATGCAAACTTGCAAAGGCTGAAATTGATGCAACCAAAGGAGATTCTCCATGGACTACCAAATTTCAAGTTACAAAGATTCAAAAGGTATGTGCAGCATGTCAATTTGCTAAACAGTCAAGATCATTGTTTCTGCATGACAAGCATGTTAGTGAGATTGTGCTAGAAATAGTACATACAGATCTTTGGGGTCCTGCAAAGACCACATCTATGGGTGGTTGCAGGTTTTATGTTACTTTCATTGATGACCATACACAGAAAGTGTGGTTCTATTTCATGAAAGAGAAGAGTGAGGTATTCACTCACTTTCAGAATTTTAAAGCTATGGTGGAAAAGCAAACAGGGAAGTATATTCAAACATTAAGATCTGATGGAGGAGGTGAATACATGTCAAATGAGTTCAGCAATTTTCTAAAAAGTCATGGAATTCGATGTCAGTTTTTCTGCAGGTACACACCACAATAGAATGGCGTTGCTGAATGCAAAAATAGATATATTCCAGAAATAGCAAGAGCCTTGATGGCTGAGAAGAAAATGCCCCATTGTTATTGGGCAGAAGCTATGCATACGGTTGTATACATCATGAACAGAACTCCAACTTTTTTGGTTGCATTGCATATGTACATGTTCCAAATGAGTTGAGGATGAAGCTTGATCCAAAAGCAAAAAAATGTGTCTTCATTGGATACTCCCTTGAGCAAAAGGGTTACAAATATTATGACCCTCACACAACAGGTGAAGGTGAGCAGAGGTGTGGTATTTTATGAAATGTCAAGCTTCTATGCAGATGCCAAAGAAGGACTGAATCTTGAACCAAATGACAAAGAAAATGCTGAAAAAGCAAGTGCAGAATCTCAAGCTTTGAGTGGATCGGATGCATCACCAAGCAATAGTTCCAACTCAAATCCATAGAGTGGAAGATTGCGTGGAAATTTCAGTCCAGTAAATTCATCAAATACATCCAAGAAAGGTAAATAAAAGCTTTTTGCTTGTCATAAATCATGTGCAAGTTTTGAAGACGTTGATGGAGATTCAAGCGGTTCAGAAAAGAGTCTTGATGAGGAACTTGGATTGCCCTCTGTGAAGACTCCAGGAGTAAGAAAGGCACATGCAAATGATACAAGGAGAAGTGACCCAGGACCAAGAAGATCTGGGAGGATACGGAATTCAGTGCAACGATGTACATATGATAGTTACATGGCTCACCATTTTGCCTACATGACAAAGGTAATACAAGATGTTGAACCTTCTTGTTTTGAAGATGCAATTGGAAATGCAGATTGGGAAAAAGCTATGGATGAAGAGATGGCTGCACTTTATGGAAACGATACATGGAAGCTGGTTCCATTGCCACAAGGAAAGAAACCCATAGGCTGCAAGTGGGTCTACAAGGTAAAGCACAATGCTGATGGTAGCATAAGTAGGTATAAAGCACGTTTGGTAGCAAAAGGATATGCACAAGCTTATGGCATTGACTATGAGGAAACATTCAACCCTGTAACTAAAATGTCTACTGTCAGAACACTTGTTGCATTAGCTACAACAAAAGGATGGACTTTGCATCAAATGGATGTGAAGAATGCTTTCTTACATGGTGAGTTATAGGAAGAACTATACATGAAACAACCATAAGGATATGAAGATTCAAAGCATCCAGAATATGTTTGCAGGTTGCAAAAGGCTTTGTATGGGCTGAAGCAAGCTTCTCGTGCATGGCATGCAAGGATCGTTGATTACTTAACCACCATTGGGTTTTCTATGTGTGATGCAGATCATTCACTATATGTAAGGAAGGGTGATGATGGCATCACGATTGTGGCTATTTATGTTCATGACTTGATTGTAGGTGGTGATAATGAAGAAAGCATCAAAGAGGTAAAGCAACTTCTTATGCAGGAATTCGACATGAAAGATCTTGGTCTGTTGCACTATTTCTTGGGCATTGAGTTTATACATACAAAAATAGGTATATGGATGTCGCAAAGGAAATATGCTTTGAATATGCTGCAAAATTATGGTATGGATGATTGTAAGCCGATTTCTATGCCATTAGATTAGAATTTGAAGCTAGATTCTACATCGGGTGAAGCATTGGAAAATGCTACTATGTACAACAAAATTATGGGAAGTTTGATATATCTCACAATTACGAGGCCTGATCTTAGCTACACTGTTGGACTTGAAAGTTAATTTATGAAGGTTCCCAGGAAGTCACATTTGGATGCTCTGAGGCACACTCTATGTTATGTGAGTGCTACTTTGGATTATGCATTGTTTTATGAAGCTGGTGTAGATTTGTAGGTTCATGGATACACCGATGCAGATTGGGCTGGTAGCATTCCACATAGAAGATCTACTAGTGGCTTTCTATTCTCACTTGGAGGTGCAGTTATTACATGGAGCAGCAAGAAGCAACCCACTGTTGCTTTATCAAGTACAGAGGCTGAGTATAGAGGTGCTGCAATGGTAGCATGTGAGGCATCATGGCTCGAGATGCTACTTGTAGACTTAGGTGTGGAAGTGCAAAAGCCCATCACAATCTATTGTGATAATCTTAGCAGTATATAGTTAGCATGAAACCCTATTTTTCATGCTAGAACAAAGCATATCGAGGTACATTATCATTTCATCAGAGAGAAGGTATTAGCAAGTGATATTGATCTTGTTTATGTGAGAACAGATAAGTAGGTTGCTGATATTTTCACTGAAGCACTTGGAGCAGAGAAGCTGAAGAAGTTTCGGAAGATGCTTAGATTAGAGGACATGGCACTGAGCTTGAGGGGGAGTGTTGAGATATCAAGCTCAACATGTGATGATCCAGGATGACACGTATCACTTTTTCATTTCTCTGACATGTATAGTGGTCATGCCAGTATATGTCAAGGACACTTCATTGAGCTTTATTAGATTTATCTACCGAGAGTGATGGCACATTTGTTTCTTGCCAGCTCACTCATTCGTGGACATTAGGTTTTTCCTTATGTACTGGTCTTTATATATTGCAATGCTTGTATTCTTGTTTTTAGGTCATTCTTGTACATTCCTTTTTTATGTAATAGAAGAAGAAGATGATCATTTTCTTCCTTGCCTCAATCTAAGTGTGTGCTTCTCTTTGATTGTGAGAGTGTGTGTGTGAGCTCTCTGCCTTATCTCCTTCCCTATGATAGTGGTAGCTTGATCCATGGAAAAAAATACTCTTTACCATTCATTCATGGTGTAGATCCAATGGTAGAAAAGTAGGATCAATAACCATTTGTTTGTAGCCCTTGATCTTGCTTAATCCACACTACAGACTAGGTCTCGATCCAATAGGCCCCTCCCCATGTTAAGGAAGTTGCTTTTAATTCTAGCCCTTGATTTTGGCTGATTCTCACATAGGATAAATCTCAAATCCAATACCTTAGAAGCTGATATTGTCATTATCCATCAATGGTCTAATTTAGATATGTTCTCACCTCAAAGTCAAGAACCTACCAATGTAAAAACCTCTCACATGGATTCTCCTCATAATGGGGGCCTTACAACCTAGAGTGTCTTGGAACAATGGGATTTTTGCATAAGGGTGAGGCATTAAGCATGTTCAATAGCGACATGAAGGGGTAAGCAATTTGGTATCATGGGATTCAAATGAATTGCATAGGTGCCTTATGGAATATACTGAACGAATTCATGCAATGGACAAGATAAAGATTCTTTTTCCACATTTGTAGTTCTTGTGTGTGTGTGTGGGTGCTTTAGTGAGGTGTGGTATCTAGCCTGGTGAAAATGTCAACATGGGAATGTGCACAAGGTGATGGTATGGTATGTGCTACATGTGAGCTATAGTCTAATTGTGTTTTATCTTCATCATAGTGGTGTAATGAGGTTATATGTGGATTACCATAGGATTTGATGAAGAGAATTGAGCATAATGTATATACTCCTTAGTGCATTCCTAGATGTTATTTATTTGGGTACAAACCAGAAAATGTGACGCAGATATCTAGAATAGTTGAGGGCATCGAGTGAGGATATGGAGTTGGTGTTTGGGGATAGTTGTATCATGAATATCCCGATAGTCTTTCGGTGTAGGGAGCTATTTTCCTTATTCTCATTGCCACATTCATTCGTGCAGGTACAGGGGCCGGTATACCCATGATATGTTGTAGCGGGTATGTTACTCCATGCCCCTTACAACAACACAAAGCACGCATGTGTACGGAATGTTTGCATGAATGAATGTGCAATAGTTTCTGAGCTGGCCAATGTGGAAGTGTTACAAGGATAAACGTAAAGGTGTGAATCTACACATTTGAGGAGGATGCCTCTTCATCAATAATCCTTACGCATCGACAAATGCAGTTGTAATATTGGTGGTAGAACAAGGTGAGATTATATGAAAGCACATGATTGGAATTTTTTAGGATGTGGGTGGCTCTCTAAGGTTTTCATGATGGCCATGGACCATTGTGGTTCCCATAGAGCATGGCTTAGAGAGACTGGCATTTGGCAAGGAAATGAATCGCGGACACAATGCTACCGTGCACGTTAGCTCGGCTCCCAAATTATTGCAAAATAAGGGATGGATTGGGATGCAATTGTTGTAGCTCTCAATTTCTTTTGGTCTTCCATCTTTCTTTCTTCCTCTTGTCCTTGAAATGAAGAGTTTTCTTGAAATGATGATGATGATGTGCAAGATCTCTGAAACATGAAGGACGATTGTGTTGTTGAGATAGGGAAATAGAATGGCAGGTGGTTGGGCCTCTGGACTCTTGAGGCGGGGGTGAGGGTTCAATCCCTGTCGGACACATGTAAGGGACATGTATAACCTGGAATGATGAAGCATATGGCTGATGTGCCATTGTTTGACTAGCCCTGCAGTAGTTGTGACCGCCGTTCAACCTAGTCTTGTAAACCCCTGTTCTTCTGGGATAAGTGGGGTCCCATGGGTACTATGCCCTTCCTTGTACAGTTGCAATTTCATGCACGAGATCTTGTCATGGCATATTAAGTCATTTTGAATGTAGTCAAGAAATGTGAAAGCTACCCCAAAGGGAATAAGTTCGATCTATATCTACCACTATGAAGAACCTGCGAATGTTCGATCTATATATACCACTATGTTCCAAAGTTGTTTTGGAACAACAACATGCTTCATCATGTAAGACCAAATTAAATAGTTGGTGTCATAAAGCTTATCTTTAGCTTGAAGCATGCCAAACAAGTCATTACTACCTACCATTTAATAAAAAAGAAGAATGTGACAAAATCTCAAATTCACCAAAAGGTGAAATGAATGCTGAAATTTTAATTCACAATTCATCACTCTGATGGCAATTTTGATTGCAAGAATGGATTTGAAATGAGGGTAAAACTCTTGTGCAATTGGTGGGAATGCTTGTTGGCTACTAAAAAACACTCTTTTATGCTCCAAAGTTGATTTGCATTGTTAAAAGTGTGCACATCCCATGATGCAAAAAACCACAACTTGAGAAAGAGTTGAACCTGCTCTGATACCACTGTTGTGTGTGCATAGAAGTGCGAGAGACACACGAGAAGCACATACAAGGAGCACAAATGTAGCAAGACACACTGAGAAAATGGATGGCTGGAACAACTCTCTCTATTGACAATGTTCATAATAGAAGTAAAAGCTAAATAATATCCCTAAGTACAAAGTAGCACCACATATGAGTGAATCATGTATGTGATAACATGGGAAAAAACCTTTATCCAGCTCTAGAGTAAAATGTGCCCATATATAGGGAAAAGGTTAACATCAAAGATACTCGACAAACACTTAAGTGCAATACCTATCCCTCCTCCTCCCTCTCTTAATAGTGATACTAGCATGTTTTGTCCCAATTACTCCTTGCTCATCAGGTGAAACACAAAAGTTTCTGGTTCTTCCTTGATCTTCTCAGTGAAGGCATTTCCATTCCTCCAAATCATGCAAAACGCTGCAAATAAAAATTTAAAATCTACTATCCATCGATTTTGCAAGTAATGTTAGTATCTATATTTCTAACGTTTGGCTAAACATTTGTTCAATATACTATTGATGAAGCCTTTGCCTACGAAGAACTCCAATGTTGAAGCCTTTGCCTCTCAAAGCCTTTGTAGTTGTGGCATTTGCCTCTCACGAGCTTGATTGTGGAAGCTTCATGTTCTAACTTAGAAGAACATGATTTCATCTCTCTAGTAGGATTCATCGTTATTCAAGTTAATAAAAAAATCTATTATCTGATATCCATTCAGAAGCTTCAAGTTATTGATCAATAACTAGAGTAGAATTTACTATCTAATCTGCTCATATGTTTTCATTATTGCCATCATTTTGGTAAGACATCAATATAGTCTCATCTTCATTATCCCTATTGATTTCATTTATTTCTTCTATTGTTAAATCTATGTTCTCATGAATCACATCATCTATTGATGGATTACGTTTTGTAGCTACGTTTGTAAGTATATGTGTTATTGTGAGTATATTTTTTATTTTACTTAAAATGCAAGCAACTAATGTTTTTTATTTGTTTCATTGCAGCGGAAGGATTATGGCCGATATCCTACGAAACATGAGATCGAGTATGCTACACATTTTTTATATCGGCATTTGAGCGAGTATATGCAAGATCATCCTGATGCCTTTGTGAATATTTTTAAATATCATATAATTATTTTATTTTTATGAATGGTTTAATTATTTTATTTATTTATGTTTGTTATATGTAATACAGGAGTATTATGAAGAGATAAATATGGATGAGGTGGAGAGACAGACAGAGGAGGGACGATCTCGATCATCACATGGTGATCATGATGATGAGGATGAGGAAGATCAGGATGATCATGATATTGCTGATGATGATCATCATCATGATGATGATGATTAGGATTTTAGTTGATTATGACATTGGATTATATATATATATATATATATATATATATATATATATATATATATATATATATATATATATATATATATATATATATATATATATATATATATATATATATATATATATATATATATATTATCTATATATTTTCATTTCAGTTATGTTTTGAATTGTGTGTATGGTATTAAAGAAAGTAAGGAAGAGTTTTGTTGTATTGATTGTTATTATTGTTTATATTAAGCATGTGATTTAATACTTTAATTATATAATTAATTCATATGTGTGTACCTAAGTGTATTTGTATGTAGTGTATATGTATGTATGTGCATGTGTGTGTATATCTATGTATGTGCATGTGCATGTGTAAGTGTATATGTGTGTATGAGTATGTGCATGTGCATGTGTATGTATGTGTATATGTATGTGCATGTATATGTGTAACTCTATGTGTATATGTGTGTATGTGCATGTATATGTGTATATGTAGGTATGTGCATGTGTGTGTGCATGTGTATATGTGTTTTAATACTTTAATTATATAATTCATTCATATATGTGTACCTAAGTGTATATGTATGTGTGTGTATATGTATGTATGTGCATGTGTATGTGTGTGTATATGTGTGTATGTGCATGTGCATGTATAAGTGTATATGTGTGTATGAGTATGTGCATGTGCATGTGCATGTGCATGTGCATGTGCATGTGATGTGTGTGTATATGTATATGCATGTATATGTATATGCATGTATATGTATGACTCTATGTGTATATGTGTGTATGTGCATGTACATGTGTATATGTAGGTATGTGCATGTGTGTGTGCATGTGTATATGTGTTTTAATACTTTAATTATATAATTCATTCATATGTGTGTACTTAAGTGTATATGTATGTGTGTGTATATGTATGTATGTGCATGTGTATGTGTGTGTATATGTATGTATGTGCATGTGCATGTATAAGTGTATATGTGTGTATGAGTATGTGCATATTCTTGTGTATGTGTGTGTATATGTATATGCATGTGTATCTATATGCATGTGTATGTATATGCATGTGTATATGTATTCCACATGCATGTGTATGTGGATGCATTTACATTTGCATCCATGTGCATACATGTGGATGTGCATATACATGTATTTGCATATATGTTAATGTGTGTGTATATATATATATATATATATATATATATATATATATATATATATATATATATATATATATATATATATGCAATAATGCATGCATGTAAGTCTTTTTATATGGTTGTAGGAATGTTTGTGCATATGCATGTGTATATGTGTGTATGTCTAAGTGTATGTGCACATGTATTTGTGTGTATATATATGTGTGTATGTGCATGTGTATATGTGTATATGTGTGAAAGTGCATCTTCATCATGTATAAGTGTATAAGTGCATATCAATAAGTGTGAGTATGCTATCTAATGAAAATAACACAATTCAAATGATATACAAAGAATAGAAATTGTACTTACAATAGTTAGCCATACTTTTTGCTTGGTTAGCTTCTTGAATAACCTGCAATAAAGAGAGAAAGAAGAGAGAGAGACAGAGAGAGAGAGAGAAAGAATTCAAAGAGAGAAAGATGTAGAAAGAGAGAAACAGACACAGAGGGAGACAATAAGAGAGAGCTTAGG
This sequence comes from Ceratopteris richardii, assembly GCA_020310875.1. Taxonomy (NCBI): domain Eukaryota; kingdom Viridiplantae; phylum Streptophyta; class Polypodiopsida; order Polypodiales; family Pteridaceae; genus Ceratopteris; species Ceratopteris richardii. The sequence goes on from CM035408.1 coordinate 208,723,516, forward strand.
CAAAACAACAATTCTGCATATACTTGCTTCATCTCGTAAGCGCAGCGCAATTGCGAACGTTGGAGAGCTCTTTGATGGATGCGTGAAAATGCCGATCGAAGAGCCTCCAACATTTTAATTTTTGTCCGTCAACAGACCGTCGTGTAAGCGATGCTGCCTGTCGTCGCATAAGCGACATCTTTTTAGTGTCGATTATGCGACGCATGAGATCATCGCCTATGCGACACAAAAAAGTGTCACTTATGCGGCGCTATTTAAAAGCGTCATCTTAGCGACGCTATATGGGAGGGTCGCAGCCCCCTCGTGCCACAAGTCACAAAAACCGTCGTTTGCTCCGTCGTTTAATCGACGCATGTTGCAATTTTATAGCGACGAAATTATGTCGCCTTAACCATCGCTATACGCCCGTATTCCTTGTAGTGTCTATAGATAAGAATTTTAAATCTATGATCCATTAGTTTCACAAGTAATGTTAGTGGCCATATTTCTAATGTTTGGATAAACATTTATTCAATATAGTGTGCATGAATTGCCTACGAAGAACTCCAATGTTGAAGCCTTTGCCTCTTAAAGCCTTTGTAGTTGTGGCATTTGCCTCCCACGAGCTTGAATGTGGAAGCCTTCTTTCGACAAACTCTAGAGTTGCTTCCTTGGCCTCTACCATCTTTGCAATCTTGTATACCGTCTTGAGCTCTCATACCATGTAAGAGAAACAAAACAATGAATAATGTCTAGTGGTGCAAATCCAATACCATGTAGAAGTTACCACAACACGCATGTAGGATCAAGGATAGAAAAAAAGAGAGATATTTTTGACCATGGAAAAAATGCTAGAGATATGAAAATGCAGTACTCAAGGTGAATAGAAGATGAACTATTAAATGGAGTTGAGTTGGTAATCTAGATAGAATGCTAAGTGAAGGGTTACAGGCCAACACAATGGGTACTAAGATGGACACAATGGGGAGGGGACCATCCTTATAAGATCATCTAAGCCTAGGTCTTCTACCCATGTTCAAGGGTCGTGGTAGCTTGATCCATGCAAAAAATACTCTCTACCGTTCATTCATGGTGTAGATCCAATAGTAGAAAAGTAGGATCAATAACCATTTGTTTGTAGCCCTTGATCTTGCTTAATCCACACTACAGACCAGGTCTCGATCCAATGGCCCATATCACATAGGCCCCTCCCCATGTTAACGAAGTTGCTTTTGAGTCTATCCCTTGATTTTGGCTGATTCTCACATAAGACAAATCTCAATTCCAATACCTTAGAAGCTGATGTTGTCACTGTCCATCTATGGTCTAATGCAGATCTATTCTCACCTCGAAGTCAAGAACCTAGATGTGAGTTACTTGGGTACAAATCGGAAAACGTGACGCAGATATCTGGAACAGTTGAGGGCATCGAGTGAGGATTGTACATGGTAACGTTCATGTTTATATGGAGTTGGTGTTTGGGGATAGCTGTATCATGACCATCTAGATAGTCTTTTGGTGTAGGGATCTATTTTCCTTATTCTCATTGCCGCGTTCATTCGTGCCGGTACAGGGGCCGGTATACCCGTGGTATGTTGTAGCGGGTATGTTACTCCATGCCCCTAACAACAACACAAAGCACGCATGTGTACGGAATGTTTGCATGAATGAATGTGCAGTCGTTTCGGAGCTGGCCAATGTGGAAGTGTTACAAGGATAAACGTAAAATTGTGAGTTTACACATTTGAGAAGGATGCCTCTTCATCAATAATCCTTATGCATTGACAAATGCAATAGTAAGATTGGTGGTAGAACAAGGTGAGATTATATGAAAGCATATGATTGGAATTTTTTAGGACATGGGTGGCTCTCTAAGGTTTTCATGACGGGGCCATGGACCATTGTGGTCACATGGCTCCAATGTCATGACTCCAACGTCACAATTCTACATCTTACCATCACACGCTTGTCCTTAAAGCTAGATCCTCGACAACGGTGCCAAAATTTGGCGTAGCTCAGTGGTGAGTAGCACCTCCTTTAATGTCAATCCGGGAAGACATGAGGATGGTATGAAGACCTCGAGCAAGTGATGTGCACAAGTGGTGATGGAGAAGCACACAAGCATGCACACACATACACACACACGTGCACACAAGGCAAGAGCAAATAGAGGAACAATGGAGTTCTTTAGATTACTCAAGAAGTTTCATACATCAACTCAAATCACTAACAAGCTAACCTCAAAAATGAGCTTTCTATCTCTTTTTATAGTTTTTGACTAGCTTTGGTCCTGTCGAGACCTATTGTCCAGCCTAGTTAAAAATTAGGTTTTGGGGCCTATTTGAGGGCTCAAACAGAGTCTAAAAAAATATGAAAATTGATAGGTAGGTACTTCTAATGATCCTCAAGCTCAAGGACTCCTTAGCTTTCACAAAATGGAGCTACAGAAATAGGAAATGGTATTTACAATGAGTGCTAGTGATGAAAATCACTATTTTAAAGGTTTCTCTTGAGAATTTTGACATACATTTCCATCAGTCCTTTCTTCATTGGATCCTTTGTCGGCTTGTGCTTCATGTCTCTTCACCTTGACATGTACTTCCTTGACGAGATAGCCCTTGACTTCCAACATGACACATAGAAGTCTCTGGTGCTCCCTTGATCTTCTCAATGCATGCATGTTCATTCCTCCAAATTATGCAAAATTCTACAGATAAAAATTTTAAATATGTGATCCATTAGTTTCTCAAGTAATGTTAGTGGCCATATTTCTAATGTTTGGATAAACATTTATTCAATAGAGTGTGCATGAAGCCTTTGCCTACGAAGAACTCCAATGTTGAAGCCTTTGCCTCTCAAAGCCTTTGTAGTTGTGGCATTTGCCTCTCACGAGGTTGAATGTGGAAGCCTTCTTTCTACAAACTCTAGAGTTGCTTCCTTGGCCTCTACCATCTTTGCAATCTTGTATACTGTGTTGAGCTCTCATACCATGTAAGAGAAACAAAACGATGAATAATGACTAGTGGTGCAAATCCAATACCATGTAGAAGCTACCACAACACACATGTAGGATCAAGGATAGAGAGATATTTTCAGCCATGGAAAAAATGCTAGAGATATGATAGTAACGGAAAGCAGAGTACTCAAGGTGAGTAGAAGATGAACTATTAAATGGACTTGAGCTGGTAATCTAGATAGAATGCTAAGTGAAGGGTTATAGGCCAACACAATGGGTACTAAGATGGACACCCTAATGGTTCCAAGTAGCACAAACTATGATCGTGGATGGGGAGGGGACCATCCTTATAAGATCATCTAAGCCTAGGTCTTCTACCCATTTTCAAGGGTCGTGGTAGCTTGATCCATGCAAAAAATACTCTCTACCATTCATTCATGGTGTAGATCCAATAGTAGAAAAGTAGGATCAATAACCATTTGTTTGTCGCCCTTGATCTTGCTTAATCCACACTACAAACCAGGTCTCGATCCAATGACCCATATCACATAGGCCCCTCCCGATGTTAACGAAAGTGCTTTTGAGTCTAGCCCTTGATTTTGGCTGATTCTCACATAAGATAAATCTCAATTCCAATACCTTAGAAGCTGATGTTGTCACTATCCATCTATGGTCTAATTTAGATCTATTCTCACCTCGGAGTCAAGAACCTAGATGTGAGTTATTTGGGTGCAAATCGAAAAACGTGACGCAGATATCTGGAACAGTTGAGGGCATCGAGTGAGGATTGTACATGGTAACGTTCATGTTTATATGGAGTTGGTGTTTGGGGATAATTGTATCATGACTATCGAGATAGTCTTTTGGTGTAGGGAGCTATTTTCCTTATTCTCATTGCCACGTTCATTCGTGTCGATAGAGGGGCCGGTATACCCGTGGTATGTTGTAGCGGGCATGTTACTCCATGCCCCTTACAACAACACAAAGCACGCATGTGTACGGAATGTTTGCATGAATGAATGTGCAGTCGTTTCCGAGCTGGCGAATGTGGAAGTGTTACACATTTGAGGAGGGTGCCTCTTCATCAATAATCCTTATGCATCGACAAATGAAGTCGGAAGATTGGTGGTAGAACAAGGTGAGATTATATGAACGCACATGATTGGAATTTTTTAGGACGTGGGTGGCTCTCTAAGGTTTTCATGACGGGGCCATGGAGCATTGTGGTTCCCATAGAGCATGGCTTAGAGAGACTGGCATTTGGCAAGGAAACGAATGGCGGACACAATGCTGCCGTTCACGTGAGCTCGGCTCCCAAATAATTGCAAAATAAGGGATGGATTGGGATGCAATTGTTGTAGCTCTCGATTTCTTTTGGTCTTCCTCTTGTCCTTGAAATGAAGAGTTTGGTTGAAATGATGATGATGATGATGATGTGCAAGCTCTCCGAAACATGGAGGACGATTGTGTTGTTGAGATAGGGAAATAGAATGCATGCGCGAGATCTTGTCATGGTTATTAGGTGATGTTTTGGACACGATGTGATTTGTCCGAATGCCTAGTCCAATGGTGACAATAGAAAACGCATCTCCATGCTAGTAGTTAGACATGGTGTATTGTTGTTTCCAAGCTTGCCATAGGTTACACTGGGGAATGCATTGATGAAGAAAGACATAGGAAATAACACATGTGCCAACACGTGTTGCATGGAGTCGATTCTTTTTCCATGCGGAGAAGAGTATAATGTGACATAACGTCCATCCCTCACTTCTTTGTTTCTACATGTCCCTCGTGAAGAATAGCAAGAACCAACCAATTTATTAATTAAGAAGAGGAAAAGAAATGGATCGCTAATGAAATTGAAATTGCATTAAGGATCGTGTAGAATTATCCCACACAAGCAACACTCTCGCGTGAGGCACACCTACATATTGCCAGGCATGTCATTGCTTGTTCTCGCCAATGACGAGATGGCATGTCGAGAAACGTCCATCTCGATGTCACCAATCCCTCCGGGGAAAGGAAGACACGACGCCCCTCTCTCTGAGGCACCCCACACATCTTACCTTTGCATTCCCTATTTTCCCTTGTTGTACAACACATTTTACCTTTGCATTCCCTATTTTCCCTTGTCCGTCGTACATTCCCGTGTTCTGTGGCTTCTTCTTCTTTCTGTGTTTGAACGTTCAGGTCAGCAAACATTCTTTCCATGCGCTCTTCGCAGGAGCGCCTGCGTTGCGCTCCAAGTTCGCCCCCTCAACCTTTCTCCCCACCTGCTTTCCCTACAAGGCTAGGGTTTCGTGACGACGCTCTGAGCTACTCCTGCGTTTTCGACAGCATCGCTTCTGCTGCCTTCTCACACACGCACACCAAACTTGTGTTTCTTTTCACATCTTGTTTGCCGGCATATGTTCTGCTGCTCTTCGCTTGTCTCTTCGTCATCTCCACTCTTTCATTCTTCTGCGTTTCTCTTGTCGCTCACGAGCACCGCCGTTTCTTCTGGCTTTTGTACAAAGCCTTCCTGCATCTCACACATCTTCTTCCGGCTACAGCACTTTGCTCAGTCATGTTTACGTAACTTCATCTCTCTCCCAACACATCGCGCCTATTCCCTCTACTTCATGTTCTTCCTGTAACAGTGCAATCGTGCCAACACTCTCTACTAGCGCACGTCCTGATGAAACAAGCACACTGCGATTTTCCATACAGACGATCTTTCTCCCTTTCTTTCTTTCTTTCTTTCTTTCTTAACCATACGCCTCCTTTCCGTGTTTGATCTGGTTCCTCATGCATGCAAATCGGGTGCTTGCCAGATTCTACCGCAGCGGGGAGCATAAGCCTATGGCTTGTTGGCCAAGCAGAAATGTCTATGCATCTTCCCAGCAGCTACTCTTTCTACGTTCTCCTCTCTTGGCTCTTCACACACAGAAGGAACGTTAGCTTCCCTGGTTTTGGACACACTATCGAATCGGGTGAGAAGTAACCATACGTGGAAAAATCACATCAATGCTACAAGCAAACATAATCACATGCCAAGCGTCATGGCCACATGAATGGTAAAATTCTTAAGGGATTCTTGAAAGTGACATGGTTGGGCTATATATATAGGACATCAGTCTATGGCATTCCATTTTCTCTACCTTTAGCGATTCATATCAACGCGTCTCCTCGGAGATCCTAGAATGCATCATTGAAGTAAGTTTGGAGAAAGACATGGCAGATTGTACGAACCAAAGAGATATAGCAGAATTGTCTCCACAAACAATCCAAAGATCCACGAGGTGGAACAAAAAAGCTAGGAAGGTACTCATTAGCCACTAAGGATTCTTTATATATATGGCATAGGAAACGGGTTTTGAAGAACCCTCATCATATGAGGAGAGACCAAGAGAAAGCCAGAATAGAAGCATGCCATGGAAGAAGAGATTGAAGCATTGCAACAGAATAACACTTGGGATTTGGTTCCCAAGGTCTCAACCATGAAGATCATAAGATCTAGATGGATCTTCAAGGTAAAGAAGAATTCTAAATGGATCCATAAACAAGTATGAGGATAGATTGAAAAGATGATATGAATCTTTTGTTAAAGCCATTGAATAACAACGTCCAACAAGACTCATGGGAGACTGATTATGTAAACTCTAGTTGAGGAGTCATGGGATATCTATGAGATTTCATGAAATTCAACGTTGATCGTTCATATGTCCTCATAGCTGTAGGAGTTCCTTGACACCATCAATCATTGTAATTTACCTATCAATACATTTACATGAAGGCTTGCCATCATCATTATATTGTTGTGTACTGGTGGTTGTCTATTGTCCAAGTCTACTCTCTTCTCGTAGTCATTGAAGTGGATCTATGGTCACATGATCATAGCAAATGCATGGATCATGAAGATGACACCCTTGTGGACTTGTGTGTATAAAGATTTAGTAAAAGAAGCTTTGTTTGCAGAGATATGGGTTATTCTTTTATGACTATACATACACATTGTCCTCTTATTCCTAACATGTTGAGATCACACTTATAACTTCTTAACTATATTTCGGCATTCTAAATTCGATCTATAACTTGTGATGGCTCACTTACCTTCCTATTACAAGTGATGCAAAACGATTTTACTTAATACATTATAGGCTAACAACACTAAGCATTTTTCTTAGTATCTTCTTCCATAAATAGAAGGCCCTCTTCTCAATATTAAACTCTGCAAGTACCATGTCTTGGTCTAATATTTTGATCACACGTCTTTGGAAGGACTATGGTCATCTATATGCATCATTAGTAAGCCCAAGAAGTTTATTATGTTCTTAATCAAGAAATCGACATGTCCAGAGCATGTTTTTTAGAAGAATAGTTCATCTCTATATGCTCCCATCACCTCCTCATACACACATACGTTAAAATCCCAATGGTGCAAAAGGTAACAACACCATGATTGAAACAAAGGCATATTAAGGCATTCTGAATGTAGTGAAGAAACCGAAAGCTACCCCGAAGGGAATAAGTTCAAATTTTCTATTGATCGCAAAGCCTTACCATACTTGATGAGTGAACAATGCACCATGATGATGGTGGTGAGATGGTTTCTATTCGTGATGCATTTTGATTTGAGGTTGTGATGAAGGAGGAAACCACACACGTGCAAGCTAAGAATCTGTCAAGGCTGAAAAATCATGAACCTTCTCATGGAGTAGTGGATGTTTTACAAGATGCAAGCCACAATGCCCTTATGCATTTTTATTGGTCTTGCAATCTCCCCTCGTGTACTCCGATGGACGAGTCTATCAGAGTACCCGTATTTATAGGTTTATTTCTATTACGTCTTGAAAATAGAAGTTACATGAGGGCCGTCACTTTTAGAAGCGACTTTTAGGAAAAACTACTTTATTTACAAAAGGCGTCGCTTTCTAAAGCGAACCACTACTTTTACAAAAAGTTAAACCTAAATATAACTTATTCTAAAAGTCTTCCATTTAGTGTTCGAATTTATTTATGTATACACATCCACTTGTATCCATGCCCTCATGCTTCTTCACCTGCTAGATCAAACACAACCACATTAAAACCTTTTGGACATTTCAAACATTAAAAATCCATTTAACCTTCCATGATTCCATAATATACAACATACCTCCCAGTTGACAAGCAACTGACCTCAATTGATAAATATAAAAACAGACATGGATGACCAGTCGCATGTCCCATCACTGAACAATAGTAAGCATGAACCATGTAAAACACATGCATGGAATCGGAAACCTGAAAGTTTAATGTAATTAGGAATGATATGCAGAAATTAAATGATCATAGTGAGGTGATAAAGAAGTCTTATGTAAGTCAATATTCTAATTCATTTTCAAAAGTATATCTAAAGTATTTTCAAAAATTCTATGTGTAAATGCATTACATATAATCAACAAAAATTAAGCTAGCAAAAAGGATTGTTGTTGTTAATGTGGCTACTATGAACGGATCCTCTTGATAAGCAATTGGTACTCATTCTCTGCAGCATGAGCAAAGGCAATGGCTTCATGAAGCGAGGTAGGCTGGCGTGAGTGAAGCTTTGCTTGAACCTCCTTATATATCCCATCATCATACTTCTTCTTCATAGTATCGTTGGAAACATCTTCAAGCGAGCGAAGAGTTACTAAGTATTGGTAAAACCAATCCGTATAGGTTGTCAATGTATCACCTTCCATCCATGTAAATTCAGCCCATAATTGTCGAACATGTAGGTTGAACTGTAAAGGTAGAAAAGAATCCTTAAACTCTTCTTGAAAAGCCTTCCATGTGCGTGGACAATCTGCACTATGACAAAAAATATTCCACCATAACTGAGCTCTTCCTACCAAATAATTGGTAGCGGACTTGACTTTCTTATTTTCTGAATATGACTCATCAGAATAAAAATCATCAAATAGAGAGAGCCATGACTAGAAAAATCGGCCATCCTTTCATCCATCGAATTGGAGCATAGCATAGCGTTCTTGTGTAGCTTGTTGAAGTGCTTGAAGTTCTTAGTGCATAATCTCTAACTGTTGCTCGAATGAGACTCCAGGTAAAGGTGAATTGCCAAAATCCTCCATTATTGTAGGGTCCATAACTAGAAAACAAAATACCTCTTTCAAACTATGTTGGATTCTCAATCTAATAGGTCAAATAGAAAGCTTGTTCCAAGAGCTTTCCCACGATATATGATATGCTAAAATTCGAGTTATATAGTGAAAGTTATGCCCTTTTTATGATGCACTTCCCTAGGAAAATCGACGAGCGCTTCCACATGTGTGAGCTTAACTTGGAACTTGGAAAAGGAAGAGGGAGGAGAAAGTTGACGTAAATATCACAAAAGGGAGATAGATTGATAACTCAAAGAGATGGAGTAGTGGTTAAAGTACTTCCCTTATAAGTAGGAGGTTGTGGGTTCAAATCCTCCTACCTTAGGGAGTCTAAAACTCTCTATTTCCACTCAAAATTAAAATTGCCTCGCATGTAGCCAATGGCTCCCAATGGTCGCCAAAGGAGCCTTGGGTGCCAATGTTGCCAATGTATTGCCTAAGTTATTGCCTAAGTTCTTTTCCTTAGTCAACGCCTTAGAGTAAGCTGCAGGTATAAACGCAGGTTCTGGTTCTGAAACTGAAACAGAGATAGAGACAGAAGCAGAAGCGGAAGCAGATGCGGGCGCGAATTCACGAATAGAGAATGCAAACAATCCCCTCGGCAAACAATCTCCTCCGGAGTGATACATGCCAGGCTTTGATACCACTATTCTCAAGATGTTCAGTGCACACACGCACAAAGGTAGAAAGAAGCCGAAATAGGAATCAAAAATAGAGAGATAATCAACACGATATTGGGTGCAATCTCCTCCCCATGTACTCTGATGGACGAGTCTATCAGAGTACCTGTATTTATAGGTTTATTTCTATTAGGTCCTAAAAATAGAAGTTACATGAGGGCCATCTCTTTTTAGAAGTGACTTTTAGGAAAAACTACTTTATTTACAAAAGGCGTCGCTTTCTAAAGCGAACCACTACTTTTACAACAAGTTAAACCTAAATATAACTTATTCTAGAAGTTTTCGATTTAGTCTTTGAATTTATTTATTTATGCACATCCACTTGTATCCACGCCCTCATGCTTCTTCACCTGCTAGATCAAACACAACCACATTAAAACCTTTTGGAGATTTAAAACATTAAAAATCCATTTAACCTTCCATGATTCCATAATATACAATAGGGCTACTTATCTTTGTACATTCTTGTGGTAATACATTCAGTATTGTGTGTTGTGCTCCAAGCTTCTCCTTCTTCCTTGCGCTATTCACATACTCCACAAATGTCTAACTCCAACAATTAGTATCAGAGCAGGTCACCGCTTCATCTAGGGCATCGTTAACACCTCTCCGATTGCAGAATCAGAATCGCTTGAATTTTGATGAGCATACTCAGTGTGTTTTCGAGATCAAAACAGCTTCACTATGTGGTGCCGAAATCACGATTTGAGCTCATTTTAGCTTTCGAACGCACTATTTTAGCGCTTGTGCAGGCTATTTTGTCCTTTTCTACCAAAGGTATATACCAGTTTCAGTTCACAAATATAAGCATCTCGAAGTCTATTAGAGGTTTAGGAGAATTTGTCTGGGCAGTTCTGTTCAACTTTTTGAGATATAGTCAATTTTTTGCATCAAGGTATTTTAGTAAATTTTTTGCATCAAGGTATTTTAGTCGAAGATGATGATATTCTGCAAATTCCTATTCGTGCTACGATTTTTGCTGCACCTACTACTGAGCAAATTAGTTGGAATGGCAGAGATGCCCAGGCATATGCATTGATAGCTTTGTCTGTCAAACGTGCCATTATTCCTCACATTCGCTCTTATAGAATAGCTAAGGATGCTTGGGATACACTTAACACATTGTACCAAGCTAGGAATGAGGCTCATGTTGCTTACCTTCAAAAACAATTGGAGAGTGAGCACATGAATGAAGGTGATTCTATGGACAGTTTTCTAACAAAGATCAAAGACTTGAAGGAACAGTTGAATTCTGATGATGAGGTTATACTAGATAGCTCACTTGTGCAAGCCGTTCTGAATGGTCTTCCTGATTCATATCAGATTTTTGCTTCTACTCTTCATTTGATGATGAAAGGCAATCTAAATGCCTTGTCATTTGAGGAGTTAGTCTATTCTCTATTGCAAGAAGATCAGTCTAGGCAGAACAGGTCTGTTATGCGTGTTGCAGATCAAGATTTCATTGTAGTTAGAAGGGCAAAGGAAAATGGAGCTCTTCAACTCGTAAGCAAAAATATGCTAATTTTGCACAATCGAAGAGGGAAGACAAAGATGAAAACAAATCAGAAAAGTAGAAAATGGTTTGCAAGTACTGTAAAGGAAATGATCATATCATAAAGAACTGTTCAAAACTGGCTGCTAAAGAGGCAAAGAAGACAGAAGGTGGAATGGTTGTTGCAGAGGCCTCTACACCAAAGACAAAGTATGCTAATTTTGTGGAGGAAGAAGAATGGGCATTTACTACTGTTTGCAGTTTTGACCCATCTTCTCATGAGCAGTGCATGTCTGCAGTAGACTCAGATGTTTGGTACTATGGCCACTAACATTACTTGTGAAACTAATGGATCAAAGATTTAAAATTTTTATCTATAGAATTTTTCATAATTTGGAGGAATGAACATGCATGCATTAAGAAGATAAGGGAGCACCAAAGACTTCTATGTGTCACCTGATTAGCAAGGAGTAGTCAGGAAAAAACAAGCTAGGTATCACTATTCAGACGGAAGGAGGAGTGATAGGCACATACTCTATGTTTTCTTTAGCTTTCATCCTCACAAAAGTGAGAGAGTTTGAAGACGAATAAAAATGCACAAGGGCATCGTGGCTTGCATTTGGTAAATCATCCACTACTCCTTGAGAAGTTTCATGATTTTTTAGCCTTGACAGATCCTTAGCTTGCACGTCTGTGCTTCCCTTCTTCATCACAACCCTAGAGTCAAAATGCATCACAAATAGAAACCATCTCACCACCATCCTCATGGTGCATTGTTCACTCACCAAGTATAAGCTTTTGCGATCAATAGAAAATTTTAACTTATTCCCTTCGGGGTAGCTTTCACACTTCTTCACTACATTCAAGGTGACTTAATATGCCTTTGTTTCAATCATGGTGTTGTTATGTTTTGCGCCATTGGGATTTTAACGTATGTATGTGTGAAGAGGTGATGGGAGTGTATGGAGATGAACTATTCTTTTAAAAAACATGCTCTAAACAAGTCAATTTCTTGATTAAGAACATAATTTTCTTCTTGCGCTTACTAATGATGCATATAGATGACTATAGTCCTTCTAGAGAACTATGATCAAAATTTAGATTGAGACATGGTACTTGCAGAGTATAATACTGAGAAGAAGGCCTTCTATTTATGGAAGAATATTCTTAGAAAAATGCTCAATGCTCTTAGCCTGTAATGTATTAAGTAAAATCGTTTTGCACCACTTCAAATTGGAAGGTAAGTGCAAGAGAAGAACTATTACGATCACCACCACGTGCTATAGAGATGAATCTCCTCCCAACCAAATGCCTCTATATATAGCTCTCTCCAGGGGACTACCTTCTTGGACAAGTGGATACTAACCATCCATGTATCAGCCATGTAATTGCATGTGCACCAAGTGTCCCAGTTAACTTGAGTTAACTCAAGTGGATGCTTCTAGTAGGCTCTAGATCTCTTTGGGAAAAATACTCTCCCCATGTACCCCATGGGGATTGAGCCCAAGACCTCCTCCTTCACATCCTTGATACTTAACCACTAAGCTAAGTGGTTCACTTGTTCACAAGAGCAGATGACCTCCTAGTAAGTCTAGACTCGAGATCTTTGGTCATACACACGGATGACCAAATGGCGTTCGATTTCAGATCCATCTAAACCCGACCAGACCCTTAGATCATAGAATTACTTTATAAGATTCTTCCCCACTTGGAAAATATTTTCATCCTCAAAAATAGAGCTATATACATACTATAAGCAACCCTCGAGCCTCATGTTCTAAAACCAGAAGAACATGGTCATGTTCTAAAATTGGAAGAACATGTCTCATCTCTGTGGTGGAATCCCTTCCCAAATGATTCAAAACACTGTCTTACTTTGCACTTTGATAAATTGGTCAAAGTACAAAGTAGTTAATGAATAATAAGGGTGGATCTAAAAACATCCCTAGCTAGTTCAGAGTTTTTACTAGGTGCGATCTGGGTACAAACATGTGAACTGGGTGGATTCAAATTACTAGTCCATTTTTGGGCATGACTAGTGCATGGACTTAGTAACAAAGAGAGGGTTCTTATCCCTCGCAAGATTTTGAAAACTCTTGATCCACTTGAATTTGGTTAAAGAACTTGAAGTTTGGTTGTCTCAAACGTTCTAACTTGGATGTTTGTACAATGGTCCTATCCAACAGTTACTTGATTTTTTTGCCCAACTAGAGGACTACTTTATCCTAATGAGTTTTTAGAAAATCCTATGTAAACTATAGGAGAACATTTACCATTTACTTTGAGTCAACCATTCTATGACTTGATTAATTCAAATTCAAATTGAAAATTGTCCAATTTAGGACACTTTTGTCAAAGACCTGAGCTAAAAGATCTTGGGAATTGTCAACCTGATGAGCAATTCCTAACTTCATCATTCTAGAGTGTATTGTACTCCACAAAGTCATGATCTGGAATGTTTAATTTAGTTACCTAGTTCTAACTGGCTAATCCTTGACTTTTGTGAAAAGAATCAGGGATACCTTATCGCAACCAAAAGATTCGGAAAGCAAAATGATAGAACTAAAACTCTATACAACCAATTCAAACTTTGAAAGATTAAACTTGCAAGGAGTCAATTTTTGGATGGCTTAAGACTTTAACTTACCAATGATCTATTTCAACAATGCATTGCAGCATTTTTCTATCTTTAAGAGAAATAAATTGGATTCTCAAAAAGATTCATAGAGTAAATTTAGACATCATCTAACCACAAGATACTAGTGTGGTATCCAACATCAGTGTGTCGATCCACTGGCATTGTATTGATGAGTCTTTACTCAAATAATGCTTCACTTCAGTCTAAGTTTCTATGTATATTCAATATTTATGACTGCTTACTAGAATTGCAATTCTTGTGCATTTCTTTGAGTCAAATGATTTGAATTTACCAAGTTACAATAGGAACTTAGTGCTTGACTTAATCAATCTTTTTCTTAGTTGACAAGATCATTTCAATGTCAAAGTCTTACTTGTTTGGAAATTTATCAAATATTTGTGAATCAACACTTTATCTTGAAGTCTTTCAAGAAGATCTTGGAAGTTACTTACTTCATATGTTCCTCTTCCTTGATGTTGAAGTATCTTGAAATATCTTGACATACTAGTTTTATCCTTCTTGAATTTAAACTCCTTCTTTGAAGTCTTAATTCCCTTGAGGATCAAACCTAACTTCAAGATCTAATCTAAGACTAAAAGATAATTATCATCCCATGGTCCGATATCCCATATCATCTTTCCTACATCAATCTGAGTATAAACTCTAGTGTCCCATACCACCCTATTTTATATTCACATTAATGTGTGGTTGATATTCATCCTAAAGTCAAAATATATCTTGATAGAGTACCTTTTCACTTCAACCCTTTAAAAGAATTTTGAAGTTTCAGGCATTACCTCTAGCTTGATATTCTAGGTTTTGATTCCTTCACATGATTGTCATACAATCACGTGCTTTGCCTTGGAAACTTGAAAACCTCTTGATAGAATATCTATTCCTCTTTGCTAGGGTTTTCAAATGAAAACCAATCAAAATTCCAAGTACTTGATTTTTTCATAGATTCAAGTTCAATCGGTTTATTCTTGACCAATTTGTAGTGACAAGAGCTTTTTACCCCTTGTCTTTAGATTCCTTTCTTACTGATTCTTTATATACCTACCTCGATCGGGACTTTACAAGAATCTCTCTATTGATTAAGTCTAAGGATCCGCTCATGCTTTTTGGATTTGTACCAAAGTCCTTTTAAGGATAGGCAAACATTATGTTTTACCTTGGACATACTTAAGTACCATCTTCACGGTTGCAGACTACATTCTTGGAATTTCTTCATTCGATTCAAACTTCGAACAACTTACTTTTTTTATAGTTTTCCATTGGATAAATGGAACCTAAGTGAATAATTCCCAAAGGGAATTTTATTGCCAATACTTGGGCAAACTTCAAAGTAGTTCAAATCACAAGTTCTTGGAGAATCATAGCCAAGCTTGATCAAGTCTAGTTGATCTTGTGACTAGAATAAAGACTTACTCTTTATCATTAAGATCTCCTGAACTATCAAAAGCTTCTTTGCTTACCCGAGGGATTTTTAGAGATCTTTCCCTCAACTTAAGTCCAAGCATATACTGATACCGCTTAGATTTGCTGGTGGTTTGGGATTTTTTGGGAACTACTTACTATTAAACTTACTTGAAAGATTCCAGTCTCACATATAGGGAGAGATTTTTCTTTCAAGAACTTAAGATTCGTGCCAAGGAATCAAGTAATACTATACTAAGCCAATGATTCATCTTGGAATCTTTTGCTTTACTGGAATGATCTTCCAAAGAAATTCTTGAATTTTGGACAAGATCAAGACTTAAAGCTTTATTGCTTGTCCAAAAGATATTCTTTTTAAACCAATGAAATTGTTAATCAGACTATTTCATTTTATTGGCTTATGTTTAGGAAGTATCCTAATTCCTAAATATAACTTTGACCAAGGTTTCATATTAAACTACAATTAGCTTAAATGAAACCAATAATAACTTAGCATCTCTACCAGAGATGCAGTCATGGAACTTAGCATCCATCTATTGAATGTAAAACTTCAACTGATGCTAAGGTTCAATCTTTGATTTCCATCACTCCTTGAGATGGAAGCAAGTGAGAACTTACAAAATTGCATAGTTTTTCTTGGCACTTTGCATCCGTACTAGGGATACAACTTATGGAATAGAATAACTATCTTTTGAACTTGAAAAGTTCAATTAATGTAAGTTCCATTTAGCTTTATTTGATTTTGATCACATCTTGGGATAAAATCAAATAAGAGCATTCATTAGAAAGTGCTTAAGTATCTAAGGAAACTTTTATCATCCTATTTGGATGCTTGATTTCTTAAATCCAAGCTAACGCCTACATCTAGGCTTGTTGTTAGGATTCTCTAAGTTTTCTTCTAAACTTATTGTCATCATGGAAATTTTCAAGTAGCCCTATTTTCTTGCCATTCCAATGATCAAGAAAAATGAACACAACTTTCAAAGGGCCTACTTTTCCTAATCAAGACTCCTAACATGTGATATCTAAGTATCACATTTGGGAAAAAAAAACTAGCTACTTGAGCTTGTTGGAGATAAACAACACAAGGAAGAAGAAGAAGCTTGGAGCACAACACACAATACTGAATGTATTACTAGAGAATGTACAAAGATAAGTAGCCCATTAGGGCAATAGGCGTATATACAAGCCGGGGGAAAAAAACCCCCTAAAGAGGGAAAAAAGTGCCCCGGTGGTCCTAGTGTGTTCACACACATCACTACCTAAATATATCAACAAATCCCCCCTGGGAGTGATGCAGTGAACAAGGAGCTGGCACTCATGTATAAGGAAGTGCCAAGCTATGTGGAAATCACTCCACAAAAGGAAGTAAGCCCAAAGCTTTGCGGAAAGCTTCAAACTTCTCCCTAGGCAGAGCCTTCGTGAAAAGGTCTGCAATGTTCTCCTGCGTGGGCACATATGCCAATCTGATCTCCCCAGCAGAGAACCTCTCCCTGACATAGTGATAATGCACCTCAATGTGCTTAGTGCGAGCATGGAACAAAGGGTTCCTCGCAACTGCTAATGCGCTCTGACTGTCAGTGAAGATGGTGGTGGCAGAAGACTGGCCAACACCCAAATCAGCCATAAGGCGTCTGAGCCACACACACTCAACAGTCGCTGTGAAAGCTGCCCTATACTCAGCCTCACAACTGGAAGTGGCCACAGTAGGTTGCTTCTTGCTCAACCAAGATATACATGAGCTACCAAGCATGAAGCAAAAACCACTGGTGGACACACGAGTGTCATAGCAACCAGCCCAATCTGAGTCAGAAAAAACATGCAAATCTGGCGGTAGTGATCCCCCCTGGGAATAAAACAACCCAAGTAGCCGAGTACCACTCAAGTAGCAAAAGATGCGCTTAACTGCCTTCTAATGTGTGACTCCTAGGCAATGCATAAACCTGCTCATCTGTGAGACAACAAACTGAATATTTGGCCGAGTAATGCATAAGTAAATCAAGCATCCAACAGCCTGCTGATAGAGAACAGCATCAAATGCATCTCCAACATCATGAAGACTCAATCGTAAACCTGTCTCCATAGGAGTGGCAATAGGCTTACAGTCTTCAAGGCCAAAACGCTGCAATAATGTGTCAATATATTTCGTTTGACACAAAGCCATTCCACCATCAACTTGCATAAATTGAATGCCCAAATAGTGATGCAAATGCCCCAAATCAGACATCTCAAATGAGGCATGTAAATCAGCCTTGAAATCAGCAATATGCTCACTAGGACCAGTGAGCAGCATGTCATCAACATAGACAACAATGATCAGAAGCACATCATTAGCACGCTTAACATATAAGGTGCTTTCAGTTGGACTGTTCACAAAACCATGTGCAACCAGATAGGCATGTATCTTCTCATACCAAGCACGTGGTGCTTGCTTTAAACCATATAATGCCTTCTTTAACCTGCACACCTGGTTTTCATGCCCTTTCTGCACAAAGCCACGGGGCTGAAAAACATACACTTCTTCATGCAAGTCACCATTCAAAAATGCTGTTTTAATGTCCAACTGATGTACATTCCAACCATGATGGGCTGCAAGTGCACAAATGCTCCAAACAGTAGTCATATGGCATGTAGGTGCAAAGGTCTCATCAAAATCAATGCCTCTTTCCTGCGCATAACCATTTGCAACAAGCCTAGCCTTATACCTGTCAACTGTACCATCAGGTTTACGCTTCAGCTTGTATACCCACTTAGTGCCAATGGCCTTCTTTCCAGGAGGCAAGTCACGTAAAGACCATGTACCATTCTTCATTATAGCATCATATTCAGATTGCATAGCAGCCATCCAATTTTCTAAATTCTATGCTTCATCAAAAGAAATAGGCTCATTCTCATCACAGAGGCTAGACGCAGCCATAGCATAGCAATCTAATGCAAAGGAGGCACTATGAGAGCCTAAACGAGTACGCTATGACAAAGTTGCATCTAATTTGCTATCACGCAAAGTCTGCACCAGCCATTTTGGCATAGTTTTTGCTTGCTCAATATCAGCTCTCTCATCAACAAGTGCATCATGTAAATCTGCATCAGAAATGGAATGATCTGCATCATCATATGAAACCTGCAAAGGCTGAGAAGTTGCCTCATTAGGACCAGCACTAGACTGTCCACCTGTAAAAAGAGGCATCAAAGTATCATACATGTCTTTAGAGCTAACATATGTCTCCTTAGTACATGAAAGCAATGGCTGAATAGCATCTTCCACAAAGACAACATCACAGCTAACCAGAATGCGTTTAGTCTATGGATGATACAGACGATAGCCTTTACTTTTAGAACTATACCCAACAAAAATACATTTTACTGCCTTATCATCCAATTTTTTGCGATGTTGTTCAGGCACTAGTGCATATGCCAAACAACCAAAAACCCGCAGATGAGCAACAGATGGCTTGCGATCATGCCAAGCCTCATATGGAGTGATAGACTGTAGCGCTTTAGTGGGACACCTATTAAGTACATATGTTGCACACATGACAGCCTCAAGCCAGAAACTATGTGGTAAAGCCTGACTCTTGACCATACACCTCGCCATCTCCATGAGTGACTTGTTCTTCCGTTCAGCAACTCCATTCTATTGAGGTGTATACGGCATTGTACACTGGTGTTTTATCCCACGTTCAGCCTGAAATGCATTAAAATCAGAAGACATATATTCCCCCCCTCCATCAGAACGGAGGGTGCCCATTTTACATGCTAACAGATTTTCAGCCAAAACCAAAAACTGTTTGAAGCTCACATCTTGGGATAAAATCAAATAAGAGCATTCATTAGAAAGTGCTTAAGTATCTAAGGAAACTTTTATCATCCTATTTGGATGCTTGATTTCTTAAATCCAAGCTAACGCCTACATCTAGGCTTGTTGTTAGGATTCTCTAAGTTTTCTTCTAAACTTATTGTCATCATGGAAATTTTCAAGTAGCCCTATTTTCTTGCCATTCCAATGATCAAGAAAAATGAACACAACTTTCAAAGGGCCTACTTTTCCTAATCAAGACTCCTAACATGTGATATCTAAGTATCACATTTGGGAAAAAAAAACTAGCTACTTGAGCTTGTTGGAGATAAACAACACAAGGAAGAAGAAGAAGCTTGGAGCACAACACACAATACTGAATGTATTACTAGAGAATGTACAAAGATAAGTAGCCCATTAGGGCAATAGGCGTATATACAAGCCGGGGGAAAAAAACCCCCTAAAGAGGGAAAAAAGTGCCCCGGTGGTCCTAGTGTGTTCACACACATCACTACCTAAATATATCAACAAATCCCCCCTGGGAGTGATGCAGTGAACAAGGAGCTGGCACTCATGTATAAGGAAGTGCCAAGCTATGTGGAAATCACTCCACAAAAGGAAGTAAGCCCAAAGCTTTGCGGAAAGCTTCAAACTTCTCCCTAGGCAGAGCCTTCGTGAAAAGGTCTGCAATGTTCTCCTGCGTGGGCACATATGCCAATCTGATCTCCCCAGCAGAGAACCTCTCCCTGACATAGTGATAATGCACCTCAATGTGCTTAGTGCGAGCATGGAACAAAGGGTTCCTCGCAACTGCTAATGCGCTCTGACTGTCAGTGAAGATGGTGGTGGCAGAAGACTGGCCAACACCCAAATCAGCCATAAGGCGTCTGAGCCACACACACTCAACAGTCGCTGTGAAAGCTGCCCTATACTCAGCCTCACAACTAGAAGTGGCCACAGTAGGTTGCTTCTTGCTCAACCAAGATATACATGAGCTACCAAGCATGAAGCAAAAACCACTGGTGGACACACGAATGTCATAGCAACCAGCCCAATCTGAGTCAGAAAAAACATGCAAATCTGGCGGTAGTGATCCCCCCTGGGAATAAAACAACCCAAGTAGCCGAGTACCACTCAAGTAGCAAAAGATGCGCTTAACTGCCTTCTAATGTGTGACTCCTAGGCAATGCATAAACCTGCTCATCTGTGAGACAACAAACTGAATATTTGGCCGAGTAATGCATAAGTAAATCAAGCATCCAACAGCCTGCTGATAGAGAACAGCATCAAATGCATCTCCAACATCATGAAGACTCAATCGTAAACCTGTCTCCATAGGAGTGGCAATAGGCTTACAGTCTTCAAGGCCAAAACGCTGCAATAATGTGTCAATATATTTCGTTTGACACAAAGCCATTCCACCATCAACTTGCATAAATTGAATGCCCAAATAGTGATGCAAATGCCCCAAATCAGACATCTCAAATGAGGCATGTAAATCAGCCTTGAAATCAGCAATATGCTCACTAGGACCAGTGAGCAGCATGTCATCAACATAGACAACAATGATCAGAAGCACATCATTAGCACGCTTAACATATAAGGTGCTTTCAGTTGGACTGTTCACAAAACCATGTGCAACCAGATAGGCATGTATCTTCTCATACCAAGCACGTGGTGCTTGCTTTAAACCATATAATGCCTTCTTTAACCTGCACACCTGGTTTTCATGCCCTTTCTGCACAAAGCCACGGGGCTGAAAAACATACACTTCTTCATGCAAGTCACCATTCAAAAATGCTGTTTTAATGTCCAACTGATGTACATTCCAACCATGATGGGCTGCAAGTGCACAAATGCTCCAAACAGTAGTCATATGGCATGTAGGTGCAAAGGTCTCATCAAAATCAATGCCTCTTTCCTGCGCATAACCATTTGCAACAAGCCTAGCCTTATACCTGTCAACTGTACCATCAGGTTTACGCTTCAGCTTGTATACCCACTTAGTGCCAATGGACTTCTTTCCAGGAGGCAAGTCACGTAAAGACCATGTACCATTCTTCATTATAGCATCATATTCAGATTGCATAGCAGCCATCCAATTTTCTAAATTCTATGCTTCATCAAAAGAAATAGGCTCATTCTCATCACAGAGGCTAGACGCAGCCATAGCATAGCAATCTAATGCAAAGGAGGCACTATGAGAGCCTAAACGAGTACGATATGACAAAGTTGCATCTAATTTGCTATCACGCAAAGTCTGCACCAGCCATTTTGGCATAGTTTTTGCCTGCTCAATATCAGCTCTCTCATCAACAAGTGCATCATGTAAATCTGCATCAGAAATGGAATGATCTGCATCATCATATGAAACCTGCAAAGGCTGAGAAGTTGCCTCATTAGGACCAGCACTAGACTGTCCACCTGTAAAAAGAGGCATCAAAGTATCATACATGTCTTTAGAGCTAACATATGTCTCCTTAGTACATGAAAGCAATGGCTGAATAGCATCTTCCACAAAGACAACATCACAGCTAACCAGAATGCGTTTAGTCTATGGATGATACAGACGATAGCCTTTACTTTTAGAACTATACCCAACAAAAATACATTTTACTGCCTTATCATCCAATTTTTTGCGATGTTGTTCAGGCACTAGTGCATATGCCAAACAACCAAAAACCCGCAGATGAGCAACAGATGGCTTGCGATCATGCCAAGCCTCATATGGAGTGATAGACTGTAGCGCTTTAGTGGGACACCTATTAAGTACATATGCTGCACACATGACAGCCTCAAGCCAGAAACTATGTGGTAAAGCCTGACTCTTGACCATACACCTCGCCATCTCCATGAGTGACTTGTTCTTCCGTTCAGCAACTCCATTCTATTGAGGTGTATACGGCACTGTACACTGGTGTTTTATCCCACGTTCAGCCTGAAATGCATTAAAATCAGAAGACATATATTCCCCCCCTCCATCAGAACGGAGGGTGCCCATTTTACATGCTAACAGATTTTCAGCCAAAACCAAAAACTGTTTGAAGCACAAAAACACTTCGGACTTTGCCTTCAATGGATATACCCATGCATGCCTAGAAAAATCATCAATGAAAGTCACGAAGTAAAGATAGTTTCCAAAAGAAGGTGTCTGCATAGGACCACAGACATCACTATGTACAAGCTGCAATTTCTGCGTAGCCTGAACTGAACCATCTTTTGGAAAGGAGGAACGCTGCATTTTGCCCAAAATACAGCCTTCACATACATGTTTTCCAGGTGCCTCAAGCTTGGGCAAAGAAGACACCGTATTACTAGAGAATGTACAAAGATAAGTAGCCCATTAGGGCAATAGGCGTATATACAAGCCGGGGGAAAAAAACCTCCTAAAGAGGGAAAAAAGTGCCCCGATGGTCCTAGTGTGTTCACACACATCACTACCTAAATATATCAACAGAGTTGTATTGCAGCCAAGAGCATTGCAGCTAACTAGTTTGCTATTTTCCCTAGCTATCTAAGTCAAGTTAGAAAAAGGAGGTAGAAAAAGTGTAAGTATTCAACTACTTAACAAATAATCATGCCTATGTGAATGCATGTTCTTGCATGCAAATGCATGTGAGTGCATGCATGTGTTGGCATTCTCCTTTCACGCACCAAACTTAAATTAAGCAATTCTTGAGCTTAAAGATGCATGTTCCCAATCACCATGCATAAATATTCTACTTACTAGATTTTTAAAAATATATAACCATTCATGTGCATAAACTTGAGCATTCACTATCTTTTTCAATCAAGAAGAAAATGTGTTAAGTGCATGAAAAAAATTCTTTGAAAAGGAGAAGTGCACCAATATTCTTTCATAGATGCATGCTTATGCTTGATAAGTGTTTCCATACTTCAATTCTGTCCTATTTTGCTTTCATTAAATTGCATACAATGCTTTCAAAATTGAAGATTCTTTCCCTACTTCAATGATAATAGCAATGCATTCTATATGAAAGCATAGATAAAAGAAAATATTTAAATGAAAACATCAACTTGTAAAGTACTTACCTCTAACTCAAGCTACATCCTTCCTTGATCCTCTGGAAGAGAAATTCTTCATCTTGGTTAGCTTCACTCTTCATACTTTGAAGAATCAGTGCATGCAACATCCACCATAGATGCATGTCCTCCAGCTAAATGGTCTTCGTATGACACATCCAACTCCTCAATGGGTGTAAGATGGAGAAGATAATGCAATACGGATCGATAGAGGCACCTTGAATCATTTTCACATTGCTCTGAGATGTCTTGATCTGAAGTAGAAAAGATGCCTCCATTCTTAGTATCCCCCACAATGCTCGAAAACTCGACTTCTTTTCTTTATCCTTCTTGAGAACAAGAGAGGATGCAGATCGGCTGGGGCTCAAGTTTGGTATAAGGGTTAACCAGAAGATGAAGCTGAATACTAATTAACTTTGTTGAGTTGGCTGGGGCATTCGCTGGTGTATCAGTAGATTCAGGTTCAAATCCCGCTCATCTTGACCATGAGATTTTTGTTTTGTTGATTGCCTCTTGTTGTATGCTAACATAGAGCACGTAGGACTAAAGGGCTATACAAATATTAGGCATCGATAGGAGGTTCCTAGCACGACTTACATCAAGCCTCAACTTGATGAAGCTTGTGTGTTCAAGACTAGCTGTGTGTATCTCTACAAAATCTATTGATTGACTTTTTTTCCTTTCTGGTTGTGGTCTGCTACGTTTGGGTGCAAAGTACAAAAAATTTATCGTCGAGAGAATAAATTAAAGTCATAGTCAATCCCCTCTGCATGGTTGCGTGACAACCTTTCATGAGAATGGTCATTGGTTCAAATCCTCTAACCGTCAATGCAGAGATAGAATTCCATTCTTTTTTGCAACATCAAAACTTTGCAGAGAAATGACTTGTGTTAGTTGGGCTTATCACCTCTCAGGGGGAGCATTCAAGATTGATTTGTGAAATCCACAATGCAGCGTGTTTGTAAAGACTAGACATAGTTTTGCCTCTCTAGGGATACAAAACACACCTTGAGATAGTGAGATAAATAAGTATATGCAACACAGACTGATATGATGCCGCTGTGCCAACAAATGTTTAGATTGGAACAAGTAGTTGCACCATGTTGTTTGGGCATATCAAGTGGCCTACAAGGCCTTACTCAATGCAACTCCCTTTCATATGGTTTTTGGTCAAAACGCAGTGCTTCCTTTGGATTTTTTGATACCCAGCCTCAAGGTTGCACAAGAGCATTAGTGGACCGGCCATTTATCATCAAGGATAATGGACTTGGAACAATTAGGAGAAACCAGGTTGAAAGCAGCAACAAGCATATATGCAGCTAAGAAGCGACAAAAAGACTATTTCGATGCACATGTGAAAGATAAAGGCTTAAAATATGGTGAGTTAGTCCTAGTGTATACACTGAAGCAACATGCAGTGAACCTAGAGAAACGTGGTTATGGACCTATGATTATCAACAAACTTTCAACAAGTGGAGCAGTACAATTGGCGACACTAGAAGGAGAGATACTGCCTAATTACATTAGTGGCTATAGAGTCAAGCATTATAAGGAACCTCTTACTGAGGATATGCTTAGACGAATCACGTTGGCAAAGAAGCATAGGAAGGAAGAAAAGAGAATACGAGAGGAAGCTCATGCAGAAGATCTAGAACACATTAAACGCATGAAATTAAGAAGACAAGGACTAGGGAGAGAACGTTATAACCA
This sequence comes from Ceratopteris richardii, assembly GCA_020310875.1. Lineage (NCBI taxonomy): Eukaryota > Viridiplantae > Streptophyta > Polypodiopsida > Polypodiales > Pteridaceae > Ceratopteris > Ceratopteris richardii. The sequence goes on from CM035408.1 coordinate 208,748,370, forward strand.
TATCAAGGAAACACCAAGATACCCCATGGCCATGAGTAAAACAAAGTCAACTGCTCACCTTAGCATAGTGGATAGGAGACCATTCATTACAGTCATGCTAAGACAAGCCAACACTGACCATGAGATTAGGGCTTTAATTGATTTAGGTGCTCCAACTAGTGCGATTAGGTGGTGCCACTATAAGAATTTAGTACTAGAAATGCTGCCAATTGAGGCATGCCTCATAGGGCTAGGAGGCATGGAAACCCCTTGCATGGGTGAGGTGGACCTTCCTATCCTCATACATGAGATGACCCTGACTGTGAAACTCCTAGTGTGCCATGACAATGATCTATTAGAACTATTAATCCTTGGCCAAGATTGGTTATACGATCACTCGATGTACCTAAATCTTAGAAAATGATCCCTACAAATCAGAACCTTAGACTAGTAGCAAGTGATATTGCTTGACTTCCCTAACAATATCCCACTTGAGGAATGTAACCCTAGACTAGATGAAATGAGTGTGAAGGTGGACCGAAAGATTTTTGGACAAATCCATCAAATAAGTCAGATCCATCCAATGTCAACCCACAAGGATTTGGTGATGGATAGTTACCACTCAGGAGGATGTCAAGAGATCTTCCCTTAGTCTTCCTTTGAACAAGAAGGGGATTACATTAGCAGTCAGGTGGGTTACATCATTGGTCAAATGGGCACCATAGTCTCCAGTGGACCATCCTCTGCACTTCCTACAAACCTACCTAGATCTCTTGTACAGAATGCCTCACATCCTGATGGAAAAGTCAAGCTATGATAAGAAGAAGTCACGGTGTCTAATATCCCCTCAACCTTCCTCTCCATCGATGAAAAATCGACAAATTTGGATCGCTAAGAAGTACCTGACAAACCGACCCAACCCCATGCAGGTCTAGGTACCCAAGAACTGTCTTTTAGCTCAACACCCAAGCCATGTACTACACATCCCTTCAAACTCACTCCACCCATCGATACCACCACTGCCAGGACCACCTTTTGTCAATCAATCAAAGAACCAAACCCACACACCAACTCTTAGGAAATGAATGTCAAAATGCATCCATAAACTTCCACTCAATTCTTTGTACAACATAACACCTCTCTCGACTAACACTCATCCTTGTAATAATTCATCCACAACTAAACCTTGTATAAAGTCATCCTCACTAACCCACCCTCACTTGTAATAAAATCTCATCAACGCAATGCATGCATCAATCAAAGGCATATAGGTGTCTAGCAACCTACATTAGCTTCTAGAAGGGCATTACATAAACCACCTGATAACATATGGCTACATGGGTTACACATTGGTTATGGAAAGGGATTGCAGTCTCATCTTATTGGGATCATAATTAATTTCCATACTAATGTGTTATCCTTTTGTAGCAAATCTTATTCACTCACAGTCGATCACAATACACATGGAAGGAACCTCAGAGGCTGGCACTAGTACACCAACAATCAATTTCGGTAATTTGTTAGCTGAGTCTTACCCAACTATGCAACCACCAGAATCTCAAGGTTTTATGGGACCAATGCCAATCAACTATCCTCCCCTTGGAAGAACTGAAAGGGTACACAACAATTCCCATTGGTTCCAAGGATTAGTGGGACCTCTAGTAGATGCAAACTACATCTATGATTGAATGCTTTGTTTTAGTGGTAACAAGTGGGGCAGATATCATTTTTTTTATCATGCGGATTTGAAGAACTTCAGAACTAAGAGGAATTATGACCTATTTTGGCTAGGTTGGGTTTCATAGAGTATTTTAGTGTCCCCTACCGAAACCAGATTTCTATCACTGCTTCTATTTTGTGACTACTCCTGAACCCCCGGAGAGGAAGGAATTTCCAAGAACTTTCATTTTACCCTCGCTCGTTAATGATCCCCCTTATAAGAAATTTTATCTCTCAAACAATCTCATCCATGCCACACTTAAGATTCACGATGCACGCACTCCAATGGAGAGAGAGAGAGAGAGAGAGAGAGAGAGAGAGAGAGAGAGAGAGAGAGAGAGAGAGAGAGAGAGAGAGAGAGAGAGAGAGAGAGAGAGAGAGAGAGAGAGAGAGAGAGAGAGAGAGAGAGACTCATTCTAGAGCCTAGGAAAAGGGGTGGTGTTTTGAAGTGGGCAGATATCTCTGCCATCACACTAGAATTATCAAAACCATTACATATTTGTATGCAGCATTTCACTTTCCCTAATCAAGAAGGCTTCACAATACTGAAAAACACTTTTGGTTCACGCTATATCTCACAAATAGAGGGCCCCAAATAGTTTGATCTTGCTAACTGGATTCAGGACTAGTTGTACCTATGTTGATGGCAGTCAGGGCACCCAAGGACTGACGAGACAAGGAAGCCAGCGGAGAGAGTTAGAGCAAAACGAAGGATTAAGTAGACAGAGCAGTTAACGCAGATCGGGCAGATAGGCCCTTCAAATTTTTCCAAATCAACATCTTTATAACAGTGATTCTCATCACTAACAATCATTGTAAATACCATTTCATATTTTTCTAGTTCCATTTTGTGCAAGCCAAGGAGTCCTTGAGCTTGAGGAGCTTTAGAAGCACCTACCTATCAATTTTCACATTTTTTAGACTCCGTTTAAGCCCTCAAATAGGCCCTAGAACCTAATTTTTAACTAGGCCGGACACTAGGTCTGGACAGGGCCAAAAACTAGTCAAAAACTATAAATAGAGCTAGAGAGCTCATTTTTGAGGTTAGCTTGTAATAGATTTGAACTTGTATGAGCATTTTGGAAGTAATCTAAAGGAACTCCATTGTCTTCCTCTTTGTCTTGCCGTGTGTGCGCGTGTGTGTGTATGTGTGTGCATGTTGGTGTGCTTCTTAGTCACGCACTTGTGCTTCACTTGCTCGAGGTCATCATACCATCCTCATGTCTTCCTGGATTGACATTAAAGGAGGTGCTACTCATCACTGAGATACACCAAATTTTGGCGCCGTTGCCGGGGATCGAGCTTTGAGGAAAAGCGTGTGATGGTAAGACGTAGAGTTGTGACGTTGGCATTGTAGGTAATTTCTTTTTCTTTTTCTTATATTTCTCTTTTTTACTTCATCATCATCATCACCATCATCATCCTCCCCATCTCCCACCTCCATCTCCATCATCGTGAAAAATTTCAGTGTTTGATCATATCACCTTCTCCTTTCCATTTCCCTCATTTCACTTTTGAGAGAGAGCGAGAGATCGAATTGTGTGCCCTATTTTTGCATGTTTCTTGAGTTTTCTTGCAGGATTTGGTTGTCCCATCATCTCCAGCATGCCGCGTAGGTACGGAAAAGCTCAGAAATGTCTCTGTGTCGCAAACCTCTGTCGATCACGATTGACAGAAAATCTCATCTTTTGGTAAAACTAAGTGCACCACAGTAGAGTAGAGGCCTTGCACATCACAAATCCATAGAAATTTCTAAAAAAATTGCATTTTTTCTGTCCATCGCGATTAATAGCATCCATCGTGATTGATAGTGTCCATCGCGACAGACAGCCAGTCCATCGCGATTGACAGACCCCGACGGACACGTGTCCATCGCGACGGACACCCCTGTCCATCACAACTGATAGAAATATCGCGATTGACACCCCATCTTGGCAAAAAAACTTATCCATCGCAACTCATAGACCCGGATTGACATAAAGCCACGCAAAAACCCCGAAATCTCAGTCCATCGGAACCGACAGTAGTCCATCTCGACCGACAGCAGTCCATCGCGATTGACAGCAGTCCATCGCGACCGACACCCCCAATCCATCGTGACCGAAACCCCTGTCCATCGCGATTGACACCCATCAATTGCGATTGACACGTGTCCATTGCGACTGATAGGCCACGACGGACAGCTCTGACCATCGCGATTGACAGCCCAGTCGATCGCGATTGACAGCCATTTTCGACCATTTTTTAGGGTTTATTAATTTAAGGATTGTGGCTAATTTTGAGCATAAATATCGGGCTATAGAGCATATAAGGAGACTATAAGCAAATAATTTGAGCAAAACCTCTTGCCCTGTTGTCTTGTTTAAACCTTGATTTAACCCCAAAACCCTGATCGGGCATAACTTCCTCATACGAAATCCGTTTGCTATGATTCTTGTTTTGTTGGAAAGCTCATGGGGATTATTAGGATTATTAGATATAGTATTTTTAAGTGGAGCATATCTAGGGGGAAGAAAACTAAGGGATCCCTAGAATTGTTTTCAATAAAGACATGGTGAAAATTGATATGTGGATTACATGAATGAAAGTGAATTGTTCTGTCAATTGACTTGAAGTCTTGAGCTAACTTTGGAACTGTTACAGGTTTATTGAGAGCATCCAAGGGCATTCTAAGCAAGAGTAAGTGAAAGCTTGGGAACACGCTTCCTGGGCACACAAGGGCAACCAAGGAAAGGGACTTAAGGTCGGAAATTCTCAACTCCCTTTGTCTAATCCTAGCTTAGGCTACACACGAGTAGTGCTAGAAGTAAGTTAGGGTGACGCTAGGCAATTGTCAAGTGGAAGACTATTAAACACTCAAGTTCAAGTTGAAAACTAGTCTCTTTGTGATCGATAACTTAACGGAAAAGAACTTAACGTGGAACGTTCAACTTAAAGTGCGGAAATCACTCAAATATTCCTGACGACATGATATCAGACAAGATCATAAACACGATAATCAAGTAAAAGAGAACCAAGTAACTGATACGCAAGAACTCAGCAACGAGGTTGTACCTTGGGAAAAAATTGGGATTGCTCAGTAAAGCATATGAACCTTAGGTCAGGATGACACCTAGGGAGAGATAGACAGAGTCTTAGGTCTTCCGAGGCTAGTGTCAATCATACTGCTAGGTCTTGGGCCCAGCAGTTGAGCCATCATTCTCACTACCCTTACAAGACACAACTCGAATACCATAGGAACAACCGATTAGGTGCTTGCATCTATGAGGATGGCCTAGGCAGATCTGTGGTCCAGATTAAAAACCCTGACCAACCCATTGGAATTGAACATCCAGCAGTCAAGTTTGAAAATGGAGCATACTTGGACAAAGAAGGAACCATCTATGTAGTCACCAGCCACCCAGATAGGACAGACGAATTCGGAAATGTGATCCCAGAGACGGACATAGGTGACCTAGAGCAAGGAAACTTAGGTGGAGAGCCTAAAACCCCTTGAGGCAAATCTGTTCTTACCAGAATCCTCACACCAGAGTGGATTCCCTAGGACAATAAGAGCATAGACCTGCTCTTCAACCGAGAGACCGATGAAGCCTTTTGGAGGTATAAGCCTGTTCTGCCTAATGAGATAGGTACGATCACGATCTATGAATTCAAAGATCCTGATAGCCCAGGCAAAGTGACCTATTTAGACAACAGTTCGGAAATAATATTTGTGGTCACAGAGCATGGTAGGCATGCCTACACTTTGAAGGGAGAATTTATTTTTCCCCAACCAAGATCTAATGTCTCTTTTTGCCACCAAGGAGCGGGAACATCCCAAACTCATGGAGCTCAAAGGGACAGAAGTAGAGATAGACCTAAGGTAAGCTTTGCCAACCCAATAGGAAGAGAACGAACTCGAGCAGAGATGGATAGAGAAGAAACAGAGAGAATTAGGGTTCCAAGGAACCTAAGAAATGCTGATGATTTTCCTTTGCCAAGGCCGAGGAAACACACCAGAACCTTGAGACCTATAGAGCTAGTTAAGTCCATGAAGAACTACTTCGATGGCACTGAAGACCCCTACGATCATGTGGCCGAATTTAGACAAGTCTTGAGAGCTGAAAAAGTGGAGGACCTATTCACACAGTACAATGCCTTTGGTCTAACCCTTCGGAACACCGCTCTCACATGGTTTCAACCACTAAATAAGAGACACTTCAGGAGAATAGACCCACTTCTAGAGGCATTCATTATTGAATTCTCTAAGAGTGGCATAAGGCATAACACTTCCTCACTGATTCATAGCTTCAAGCAGATCCCCCAAGAGACGGTTAGACTTGCAGGAAGAAGATTTAGACAATATCTAGAGAGATGTCCAATTCCGGAGCTACCCACTCTAGCCAAACAAGTGGCTTTATTTTTGGATGGATTGCTAAGTACAAAGTTGAGATCATGTGGGTACTTGAAGGACCCTAGAACGATAGAAGAGTGTGTACGCATGTGCATAGACATTGAAGACAATCTAGGGGAGGAATTAGAGCTTTCAAAAATCTACAAAGATTCAGATAGTTCTACTAGCCTCTCTTCCACTCAATCCACGTCTATTGAGGAACTTGCCAAGAAATTAGCTCAAAAACTAGGTGTCTCTAGCAAACAAATTCCAAGATTTGCCCCAGTTAAACGGTGTTATACTTGTGGAGGTGACCATATGGCAAACGTATGTCCCATCATGGATCAACCCCAAGTGAACCCTAGTAGCCAGTACTGCACCATAGAACGTAGATACACAAATCACACAGCACAAGACTGCCCATACAATAAGCAAGCAATTAGGCAAACCTACCCTCATCCCTATCCACAACAGGGAAGATATCAGAACCAGTACCCACCACAACAGTATGCTAGGCCTCAACAAACCTACCAACCACAATATCCGGCTCAGCAGAGACCTCAACCGGTACTAACCCAACAACCCCCTGCTCCAGCCAATGTGATTCTCGTAAAATATGCAGCTGCAGAAGAAAATTTGAATAGGGCTATAGTGTCAGTGACACCATTGCTTTTAGAAAGTGACCCAAGTGACCATAGCTTTGACTCTACACATATTGATAGCCCCCAGGCTTACTACATGCAGTCTCCTGAACATGGTGAGTCCTACTATAGTGAAGAACCGAGTGAACCTAGTTGGGAGCCAGATTACACAAATGTCATGTATGCAAACCCCAACTCTTGACCTCAACCTAGGCAAGTAAGACTCCCATTCCCTAGAGGGCCATGCTACAGATGTCAGGGAGATCACCTCATTCGTGATTGCCCCATGCCGGCACCCACACAACCCCAGTCAGTAACAATCCAAGGCTTTTGTCAAGATTGCGGCAAAGAGCATCTCTTACGAGATTGCCCAGAGAAGCCCAACAATATGCCAAAAATCACTCCTATTAATGTTATTGGGTTAGTTGTAGACTCCACAGGGAGAGTGACTTCCACTGCACCAGTGCAAGTGGTCATTAGAGCTCAAGCCTTGCAACAAAGCCAAAGTGTAGGCCACGAAAAGAGCTCAGAGGTTAGTGAAACGGAGAGCATGGCGAAGAAGAGGACTAGAGCCTGGAGAGATAGCCACGAAAGAATGAAAAGGCAATGGGCAAAGAAGATGAGTGAACTCGAGGAAAGCCTAAGAGAAACGAGAGCCATGATAATTGAACTTACATCTCAAACTCACTCTCACACTACCCCACCACCACCATTCCCATCTCCATCCGATCCACCACCTTCCAACCCGCCTCATACAATCCCACCACCCCCTAGAGTAGGATCAGTCCTAGCAGATCCCACTCCCGAGGACCTTAACATGATGCTTAAAGCATATCGAGCCAGAATCCAAGAAGGGCCAACCGTAACCAATCATGAAAAGTGTTACCCTAGAGCGGAACTAGAGCTTGAATGAACCAACATTTGTGTTAAAATGGTGGAATTGGCTCAAACCATGTTTGAAGCCAGTCGCCTCTTTTACATCTCTAGTTGCACAATCAGAAAAGGAACCCACCCCTCCAAATAAGGGCAAGGCAAGTGAAATAGTAAGCCTTCCTGCCCAGGGAGCCTATGTGCCTAACTCCACAGAGCCAGACACATCTTCTTCTATGAATCGGTACACAGCTGAATTCCTACGAGAGATTCAAGAAGAAAAATGGGCTAAAGAGAGTGAAGTCCCTCCTCCCATTGAACTTTTGGATGATGCGCATGACCAATTCCCACAAGACATCCCATCCATTTATGGAGAATAGGAGAGTGCACAATCTCAAGAGAGATTAGACTTTGAGTCTAATTCATTACATGAACTACCCCACTTCATAGGCCCATGGGAAGCTAAGTCTACTTGTATGAGAGCACCCATGGTCATGGTACGAAACAAAGGCTCAGTCATACCTAGGAACACGGAGGTAGTGAAAAACACTAAAGTGCAGTGCAACCTCACTTTAGAAGAGCTACTCAAAGTTAGGCCAGAGCTATGGAAACATGTAGCTAAAAAAGTTCCTGAAATAGCTAGACGCCGTTCCCAGGTAGGCTCCCATAGAATAGTGCCAGAAATTCCTCTAGAGAAGATAGGAGACATGAGCGAAGGAGAAGAAGGAAACACCTATCTTCCCATTACCCATCAGGGATACACAACCTAGGCAATTCTCGACTCAGGTGCAGGAGTTTCCATTGCTACCACCTCCTTATGGAAGCGTTGGGGCAAGCTAGCACTATGAAATTGCAGATGGCTGATGGTCACATAGAAAGACCCTTAGGCTTGCTGGAAGGAATAACTCTCACTACTCAGTTGTGGTGTAGAGTTTGAGCACACATTTGCTATCTGTGACTTTAACAAGAACCAAGCCTATGAGATGATTTTGGGAAGACCATTTATGCGACAGCTGCAAGTAGTACAGGATTGGGGAACCAATTCCTTGTACTTGCAACACTTAGGTGTTACGACCAAAGTGAATCTCAAAGATTACTCTCATAGAGATGTCCCTCCTATCCAATGGAATCCCATCCATAGAGCAAAAGATGATGCGGAATCGGTGCATTCCATAGGATCAGGATCCTCATGGATGCATGAAGACACCCACTTATGGATGTGCAAAGTAGCAGTAGAAGAGGAGAAGAGAGAAAAAGCCAGAGAGGTAGGTGCGAAGGAGACACATAGATCAATTCAAGACCCAGCCTATGCACCTGTAGTATTTCCTGACAAAGAATTCAAGCCTCATGATTGGGCTGAAATTTTAGCAACAATGGATGTAGCCATCAATGAGGAACAATGGACACCCCACTGTGATGAGGATGGATATGAAATTTCAGTCTTCTCAATAGAAGCAATCATCGGAGATGCAGTTTTAGAAGAATGGGAACCTAGCCTTGATGCATTTGAGGATGCAAGTGACTCCGATTTAGATTCAATCATTATGGACCCACCATTTGCATCAGATGAAGAATACTTCTACGAAGTGGAAGCTCACCCTCAGAGACATGGAGAGCTCACAAATGACGTAAGGTTAACCACACAAGTGACCTTGAAGGATGAAGGAAAGAAAAGAAAGAAGAGAGAAGTCACACGAGAAGAAGAAGAATCTTTGTTTGAGGTCCCTGAAAATTTTAAGAAGTATGAAATAGATGATAGGAGAGTCATGATAAGAATGCCTAAACGAGAGGCACAGTCAGGGGAAGCCTATGATAACAAAGAAACCACCAAGAAAATAGTTGTAGCCATAGAAGAAGGAGAGGAGAGATGCACTTACATAGGACATGACTTGACGGAAGAAGAAGAGCATGAGCTAATAGCCTTGCTACGAGAATATAGAGACGTATTCGCTTCGAGCTACAAGGACTTGAAAGGCATAGATCCTGACATATGCTCACACACTATTCCCATGACCTTAGATGCGAAACCCTCTAAACAGAAGCCATATACATATAACGATAATTATGCTGCTAAGATCAAAGAGGAGATAGATAGACTGGTAGAAGCTGGATTCATCTATGAAATTGAGCACACTGAGTGGGTATCCCCCATTGTAGTGGTGCCCAAGAAGAATGGAAAGCTACGTGTGTGCATTAACTTGAAGAAGGTTAATGCAGCCACTATTCGAGATAACTATCCGCTTCCTATCACAGAACATCTCTTGGGAAGAGTAGCAGGCAAGGAAGTATACAGTTTCCTTGATGGACTTTTTGGCTACAATCAGGTAGCCATTGCTCCCGAGGACCAGCATAAGACTGCTTTTGCCACAGAATGGGGCATATTTGCCTTCAGGGTAATGCCATTCGGGCTTACCAATGCTCCTGCAACCTTCCAGAGGTTGATGTGCCATGTATTTAAAGAGTTCTTGAGGAAGAACTTAGAGGTCTATGTGGATGATCTTTGTGCTTATTCCAACATTAGACAAACCCATATCCCTGAACTCAGACAAATCTTTGACAAATGTAGAGAACATCAAGTCTGCCTGAACCCAAAAAAGTGCGTTTTCATGGTCAGGCAAGGCAAGATTCTAGGACACATAGTGTCAAAGAATGGCATATCGACGGACGAAGAAAAAGTGAAAGCTATAGCGGAGCTACCTAGGCCAAAGAATGTCAAGGAAGTACAAGCTTTCATGGGGCATTGTGGCTATTACCGACGGTTTATACACATGTATGCCATCATAGCAAAGCCTCTGTATGGACTTTTGACTAACTTTGAGTGGATTGATTGTGAGAATTCCTTCAATGAGATTAAACGGCGATTATGTTCACAACCAATCTTGACCACACCAGATTGGAATAAGCCATTTCATGTTCACGTTGATGCATCCAATTATGCTTTTGGATGTGTACTCGCACAACCTACTGGTGAAGGTAAGATGGACCTTCCAATTGCCTATGCTAGTAGACAGCTAAATGCAGCTGAGCGGAACCATACCACCACCAAACGAGAAGGATTAGGCATGATGTATGCGGTTAGAAAGTTTAGACACTATTTGCTTGCAAATAAGTTTAAATTTTTTACTGACCATCAAGCATTGTTATATCTCCTGAACAAGCCATGCAATACAGATAGATTGGTGAGATGGTTTCTCTTGCTAATGGAATACGACTTTGAGGTTGTGATGAGGAAAGGCAAGACTCACTTGAGAGCAGACCATCTCTCTAAGCTCACATCTAGAGAGGCCCCACAAGGGGTATCAGATGACCTCCCTGATGCCTACTTATTTAATTTGGAAGTGGTACCTCAGTGGGCTAAGCCATTAGTGCCAGTATTGACATACGGGCCTAATCACCCAATCATGAACACTCAAGATAGGGAAGTAGTAAAAGCCCAGAAGTACCAGATCATGGCAGGAAATATGTACAAGCATACAGATCAAGGGATCCTAGCTTGTTGTGTGGAAGAGGATGAATACACAAAATGGTTGCAATTAGCACATCTAGGTGCATTAGAGCAACACTACTCAAAGCAACGAACCCTACAGACACTAAGGAGACTCGGAGTGCATTGGCTGACTATGGAAGCTGATGTCCATAAATTGTGCAAGGAGTGCCCAATCTATTGCACTAAACCACCCGTGGAGCATGCCACTCTTTATCAAGTGTCCATAGTGCCAGACTGGAGTGAACCACTAGTAGCCTTCCTGAGGACGAAAACATTCCCTCAAGATATGACCCTGACAAGGCAAAGAAGTTTAGAACAAGAAGCCCTAGACTACTCACTTATTGGTGATAATTTATACAAGCGTGGTAAAGATGGTTACCTGAGGCTATGTGTCCATGAGAGCGAGTATCTTAAGATCTTGGAAACTGCTCACCAAGGTGTAACAGGAGGACATTTTGGACCAGATCAGGTGATTAAAGCAATCCTATTTGCAGGCTTGTTATGGCCTACCCTTCACATGGATGCACATACCTATGTGAAGAGATGTGATGTTTGTCAGGGAACTCAGTATCCTATATGCAAAGATGAGATGCCTCTAAAACCTATGATGGGTGGACGTGCATTCTCTAAGTGGGGAATAGACTTTGTTGGTCCAATTAATCCCCCAGCTAAGGGTTCACATGCTGAATATATCATTGTGGCCACACACTATCTAACCAAGTGGGTAGAGGTAAAAGCCACCACGAAGAACGATGCTCAAACCTCAGATAAGTTCTTATTTGAGAATGTATTCACAAGATACGGGCTACCTATCGAGCTAGTCAGTGATAGGGGCACTCACTTCTTGAATGAAGTTATTGAAAATCTTCTCCAAGAATTCTTGGTAGTACATAAGAAGTCTGCCCCGTATCACCCACAAGATAATGGCCAGACTAAGAGCGCAAATAAGAATCTATGCAATGTACTGATGAAATTAGTGAATAATAAACGCTATGGTTGGGACAAACAGCTACATCATGCTGTTTGGGCATACGGAGTTTCCTATAAAACGGTACTCCAAGTCACACCCTTTCAGATGGTGTTCGGTCAAAATGCAGTGCTACCATTGGACTTCTTGATACCTACAATGAAAGTAGCACAGGAGCATGAATGGACGGGTCATGAACTCTCTTCGAGGATGTTTGATCTAGAATGAGTAGGTGAAACAAGATTAAGAGCTGCAGCACGAATATATGCAGCTAAGAAAAGACATAAAGCATACTTTGATGCCCACGTTAAGGATAAAGGCTTGAAGGCAGGAGATTTAGTTCTAGTCTATACATTGAAGCAACATGCGAGAAAATTAGAGAAGCATGGCTATGGACCTATGATCATAAATAGGATCTCAACGAGTGGAGCAATACAACGGGCCACCTTAGAAGGGGATATTCTCCCGAGCTACATCAGCGGATGGAGAGTCAAGTTATATCAAGAACCCTTGACTGAAGAGATGCTAAATCGACTCAACACTGCCAAGAAACGCAAGGAAGAAGAAAAGCGAATTCGAGAAGAAGCACAAGTAGAAGCTTTAGAAAGGCAGGGTAGAGATCAGCCTAGAACAGAGGACTATGCAGCTCAAGGATATCATATGGCTATGTGCAAAGTCTGAGGTGTAAGTTCCCATAGAATAGTGGATCGACGTCCTTTTGTGACCTTAGAGATAGGACAAGGAAAGAGTGCAAGGACTGTAAGGGCCTTGATTGACTCAGGTGCAACCACTAGTGCTGTTAAACTTTCTCACTGTCGAGAATTAAACTTAAATGTCAATCCTGTGGAAGCATATCTCATAGGATTGGGAGGCGTGGAAACCCCTTGCATGGACGAGGTGGAACTTCCCCTCTACATTCAAGATGTTTTACTGACAGTTAAAGTACTAGTGTGTCAAGATGAGGATCTCACTGAGCCTCTTATTTTGGGTCAAGATTGGATCTATGATCATGCAGTCAACCTAAACCTAAGAAGTGGACTTCTTCAGGTGTGGGTAAATCAGGGTCGAATTATAGTTGAGTTAGACAATGGAGCACTCAAGGAACTAGGAAAGGCACATACTCCTGTTCCTTCTAGGAGTACACATGAAGATGACAATGCTATTCTTGTCCAAAACTATGTGATGCAGAGGGAGGATTATCTCAATAAAGAAGTCAAGGATACAAAGGAACTCCCTTCTTTTCCAAAGACCAGAGGGATACGGCAACCAGAGGCAGATCAAATACAGAAGAAGCAGACTACCTATGCTCGAAGCCAAAAGAAAGTACAGAGCAAAGTGCCCCAGCCACCAAAACAAATGTGGGTGCAGAAAGGCGAGCATCATGACGCGGTCAAGTCGCAACCAGTGACTCAACTTCCTAATAGTGATCAACGACAAGACACTAATAAGAAGTCTTCCAAAGATTCTTCTATAAAAGTGAAGTCTATCTGGGTACCCAAGAAGTTGATGAAGGCTGACCCACAATCAAGACAAATTTGGGTGCCTAAGGCTTGCTTGTGGGCTCAAATAGCTACATAGAAACCACACCCCTTACTCACTCAAACAACTGATACCCACTCTTATACATCACACATGAACATATCTTCACCCATGAGCACGAGTAGAATCACTGGAAAATGGGTCCCTAAAAAGCCTCATTTCCAAGTTGAAATTATGATCAAGCCCTTTAGAGTCTCCAGAAAATCAAAACAGAATGTCATCCACTATGTTTGGCAACCCAAACCTTGTAATAAACCCCTTGACCCATTTGTGAAGCCACTTCCACTTACTAACTGCATCCACACTGCACACGACCCCCAATTAGCTCACAGGTATTCAACATCAGCTAACCACACTTCACACTCACATCCACACGAGCACTAACTAACCAACTAACTACATCACAATTCACCAAGTTAATGTTGTAACGGGGACACAGTGTCATTTTGTGTCCATTGCAATGTTAACATTTATTCATATATTCTCACAGAACCGGCAGCGATTTCTTCAACATGGCTGAGGCTGCAGGAACAAGCTCTCAAGCAAGAACGAGCCAACAAGTGGTGGATTTAGACAGTTTACCCATTCTGCTTGAGACAAATGAAAGACCAGAAGAGTTGCAGGCCATCATAATCATACCAGTAGCGGACCCCCCCAATGGCCATACCATGCCCGTAGGAAAAGCTTCCCACTGGTTTAATGAAGTTGTAGGACCCCTGGGAGAGGGATCATACCTATGGGAGTCAGAGTTGGACTTCAATGGGAAGCAAGGTAAATACCATTTCTTTATAAGGGAATTTGAAAAGTTACAAAATGCAGAAGGTCTACATCCGGTATGGGAGAAGGCAGGATTGAATGCATACTTCAGTGCCCGGCTCCCAAAGCCTGACTTCATGCGATGCTACTATCTTATCAATACCTTGACTCCAAGCAAGAACCCAAAAGGTGCAAGCTCATTTGTGCTCCCATCTCTGACAAAAGGAAATGAGCTCAAAAGGTTTAGGCTCCCAAAAAACTTAGTGAGAGAGGCCCTAGACATGCGCAGAATGCATATTCCAATAGAGAAGGAGACCCTAGTGCCTGATTACATGAAGAATCGAAGCCTCACTAAGCTTAAGGACATGGTGGCCATGACGCCTAATATTGCAATACACCTTCGCATGTGCATGCAACACTTTGCTTTTCCTGCCCAAGATAGATTCACCATGCCACCCAAAAAGATATGGTTTAGTTTGTATCTGGCAGAGACACAGAGCCTCATCATCAACTTACCCCACCGGATAATTGATCACATACACCTAGCCCACAAACGATGGCCGCGGAAGCATGTTTTATATGGATGTTGTGCTCTGACTAGAATCATTTATAGGTGTTTGGCTTATGACATCCCAATTCAACGGGCCTGATGTGGAATCGAGTAGAGTAGTTTAGAGGCCGGACATCCACTGGACCCCTTCTAAGAAGATGAGAGGAACTATCCAAGTCCCTTGTGCTCAACCATATGGAGCCACCTTAACACCGGACGTTACCCCACCACCCGGAAGGGTTTGGCCATTCACACTACAACTTCCAAGACGCAGCACTGATGGCCCTAATTTGATATTTCCCCCCGTCCCAACCGATCTTGAATTTCCTAGTGGCGCACCCTTGGAAGAACTCACGAATGAAGACTTTGAACAAATGTTAAGAGACGTAGATCTTGAGGCTGAAGAGGAACAACAAGTGGAGAATGTTCAAACGCAGGCAACAACCTCCCAAGTACCTATTACCATAGTTGAAACGGACAAAGAGGACGACAAAGATGAAGAATCTGAGGAAGATGAGGAGGACTATGACCATGGGCATCAAGATGAGCAGCAAGAAGTGCTAGAACTTGTAGGTGCACCTGCATACACAGCCCAACTACAAAGGTTATACGATATGATCAAAGCAGTACAAGAAAGGCATCAACTCTCCCTTGCATCAGGCCAAGCCTTGATGCAAGAAATGCTCGTGAACAACAGAGTGGATCAAAATTTTATTGACACCCTCAAATTAGTGTCAGAATCTTTAGGAGTTCTGGAGGTTGTCCACACAGCAGTCCGCCAGTCCGTGAGGTATGACAAACGCAGAGTCGACACATTACCACGAGCAGGTAAGACTATCAGGATACCCACCATAGAACCAAAAGTAACCATTAAAACCATAGCTACCCCCACCACCACCCTTGACCTCTCTGCTGAAACTTTTGTTCAGACATCACCCATCTCACCCCAGCACCCCCTTTCCCCACCTTCTCCACCCCCACCACCACCTCCCACCATGGAAGAAATGGCAGTCATCACATCTACCTTCACTTACAACCCAACCTCATCCACATCCTTCTCATTTCAAGAGCCAACCTCATAGGACACCCTCTTCTCTTCCATCACCAATCCCTTGTACAAGTCAACCTTTCTGTCCTCCGAACCCATAATTGGCCATCCCATAATTCCAAGTGTGGTTGGAACCCCCGCACCCACGGAAGGCATCCTGTGTTTCCCAGCCTATCCCCCAATACGGGTACCCCCATTCCATGACCCCCACTTCCCATCTACCCCCTAGACCTCATTCAACTTAACCGCACCACCCCAATACCCATCCTTCGTGGAGCAGTCCATCCGCACTCCAATGTCTCATAGGCACATTCTCGAGATGTTCGCAACAACATCAATATACACAAACACCACACTAACTTCACCTACCATACCAACTTACATGGTAGCCCCTGTACACACCACTTTGTCTAACCCAATAGATATTTCACCAACCACAGCACCTCTCCCCACAATGCCACCATCTCCCCCTCCCCTACCCCCTACCTCACCACTCACCACGTCATGGGTAGACACAGCATTCACTATCCCCATTCCCATTCCCGCTTCCCCTGCATTCCAAACTTTCCCCCTTGCATCTCAGAATGTAAATAGCACATTTAATACATTACTTCAATGTGCACATCAACTACGACAAGAATACCATCAATTGGAAGAACGTACCGTGGCCCTCCAAGCAGAATCTCAGTGCCTACAGGCTAGAGTCAACACTCTAGAAGCTGATTACCAAACGCTCCTAGCAGAACATACCACTTTATAGCAGGCTCACACAGAATTGGAATCAAAGATATCGACGGTGGATGATAAAGTAGTGAAGGAACTGGAAAGTGTGCTCCAGGCACAAATGATATCCGATGCTACACTTAGACGCAATCTTGGGCTATTAAGGAAGCATACGGCAGCAGCATTAGAAGAGAACAAGTGGCTTCAGCAACAAAACCAAGACAACTTTGAAGCAGCTATGGCAGGAATCGGAGGAGCGGCCATTAGCCCTACCAAGTATAGAGCGGTCCCATCAGAAGATATTCGCATCTTACTCGAGGAGCATGCAGATTTTTTGGAGTCATATGAAAAGTTAGAGGTTGAATGTACTGACCTAAAGAAGCAGATAGCTAGTGCCCCCACAGCTCAACAGGAGACAATAGTCTTGCAACACTCTAGAGAAGAAGTAGAGTCCCTCCGAAAGCAGTTGGCAGAACTCCAAGCACGTCTCTTACCATATGAAAGGCCACCCTCCCCAACTGAAGAACCAGAACCTGATACAGTAGTGGAAATCCCAGTGGATGATACCTATGAAGATCCATATGAACCCATGCCAACACCTGGCGGCCGAGTTACAGAAGAAGGACAGGACACTTTAGAAATTGGAGTCTCGGATTAGGTCAAAAGGGTTGAGAAAGTGGAAACACACATGGTGATCATGTCGCCATGCAAATCCAATCCCTCACAAATCTGGAAGAAACTGTTCTTCGATCTTCTTACTTTTAGCACCTATCCCACCAACGGCTAATCACAACATCAGAGCCACAGTACATGCCTTACTATGTCTTGCTACATGATTATAATGCAGAAGTTAAAAGGCATACGGGGAAGGAGCCCACATTTGCCACTCAATTTGAGCCGGAGGACTTACCGGAAGATGCACGTGCTGGCTCGATTTTTCAACCTAATTGGCGTGCACAATTACTAACTGATTACCCTGAGATGATGAGAACCTGGGCAACCATGACACTGTATATCAAGTATAATCCATGCTATTGCCCAATGGTACGTCATAGATCATGGCAAGCATTTGCAATCAACGTACGCAACAATAAAGAATGCTCGGCATGGGTGAACTATCCATATTTTGCTCCACCTCGAGGAACCCCGACTGTAGCATACATGATATCCACAATTCGACACTGGTCTATGCGTCTAAAGAATGTACCCGACATAGCTGCAAAAATGTGTATGAAAATATTTGAGCTCATGAAAATTGTCTTCAAAACCTTTCGGAACGTATAGGCTCCATACATCTCTGCCCCCGGATTCTCTCAAGGTAACAAGGATTTAGTCTACGACATGAGCCAGACTCCCTCGGTCAACATAATCTTTGCATGGCATGCACGAATAAAGTATTTACCCGCATGCTTCAAGCAGAACTTTGAAGAAATGTTCTCTACAGGGTTCTGGGAATATCACTCGGAAATTTTCATTCCCACGCCAACACATTTGCTACATCTATTCGCAGTAGAACAAACCATCCATGCAGATCAGTTACGTCTGCCACATCCGGAAATTCCAAGAACAATTGATTGGGATTGCATGATGACAGACTTGGCCAGAGGACTACGCATACAAGAACATCAGCTTGCCACTCATGTTGTGGAATATTACATCCAGCACTCCTAGCAACAAGGCTCTGTCAGGGACGACAAACGCGAGAGAGGGGGGGTGTTGATGGTAGTCAGGGCACCCAAGGATTGACGAGACAAGGAAGCCAGCGGAGAGAGTCAGAGCAAAACGAAGGATTAAGTAGACAAAGCAGTCGACGCAGATTGGGTAGATAGGCCCTTCAAATTTTTCCAAATCAACATATTTATAACAATGACTCTCATCACTAACAATCATTGTAAATACCATTTCATATTTTTGTAGCTCCATTTTGTGCAAGCCAAGGAGTCCTTGAGCTTGAGGAGCTTTAGAAGCACCTACCTATCAATTTTCACATTTTTTAGACTCCGTTTAAGCCCTCAAATAGGCCCTAGAACCTAATTTTTAACTAGGCCAGACACTAGGTCTGGACAGGGCCAAAAACTAGTCAAAAACTATAAATAGATCTAGAGAGCTCATTTTTGAGGTTAGCTTGTAATAGATTTGAACTTGTATGAGCATTTTGGAAGTAATCTAAAGGAACTCCATTGTCTTCCTCTTTGTCTTGCCCTGTGTGCGTGCGTGTGTGTATGTGTGTGCATGTTGGTGTGCTTCTCACACACGCACTTGTGCCTTCACTTGCTCGAGGTCATCATACCATCCTCACGTCTTCCCGGACTGACATTAAAGGAGGTGCTACTCATCACTGAGCTACAACCTAGCACAACAAAGATGGTCCCGAAAGCATGTCATCCACAGTTGTTGTGCTGTCACAAGAATAGTATACATGTGTCGAGCTTATGACATACCAATCGAGCATGCTATGACCAATGATGAGCTAAAACAGTTTAAGGGAACCCTAATGAAAGGCCATGAATCGAGCAAGTCAAGATTAGGAAAGCATATGTGAGGCTCAATTCCATGTTTATAGATCCCTGAATCGCCTTCACCACAACCATTACCTCAGCAGTCTCCCACAGAACTTCTGACACTTGTACCCCCGATATGCATTCATTTGTCACATCCTATAGTAATTGAAGGCACCACTAGTGCTATGTTCACCTCAGAAGCCACCACTCAAGTTGCTACCACAGAGCTCAAAGAGCCCCCCACCACTGTCAGTGCCGACACATTCACTTTTCCTATTCCTAACCTTGAGACAGAACCCATAAATACTACTTTTGATTTTGAAATGCAAGACACATTCTCCAGCGAATTTCAGTTGTCGGAAGGATATTTCTTTAGAATATGAAAGGCCAAGTTACCCCATTATGCCACTTGATTAGCTATGAGAATAGTTAGTGTCATGCTCACATGAGGACCTGAGAGTAACAGACGATGAAGATGGTGATGACGAAGCTAGCAAAAATAGTCAAGATTCATAGGAGGATGATTAGCATGAAGAGCAAGAGCAGTAGATTGAACCCCAAGGAGATACGGGAACCTATGAAGAAGACACATTTGAAGCCGCCACATACACAGTGGCTATTTAGAAACTGTATCGTAATATGCAAGCCATGTGGGTGTGCCGATAGTTATTAGAAGAGCAAAGTCAAGAAACATTACAACAAGACCTAGCTACTGGAGGATTCGAAGCCTCCTTTGTAGAGGGCTTTAATGACCTAGTCAAATTGGTGGGAATAATCAAGGCACTCCATTTCTTAAACAGGAAGCCATTACCACAATTCGACCCTCGATGCATACATTTAATGTCAAGGCCCGGACAATACATCTGAGTCCCAACCGATGCCCTATCCTCTCGACATCCCGAAGAAGCAAGTTTAGTCCCTCAACCCCCCACTTGAATCACTACCTGCAAGCACAACGATCATCATCGAATCACCGCCAAAAACCCCAACTTCCATAGCTTCCACCGCCATCAAAATCACCTCCACTGTAATTGCAACTCTTCCCTCCCCTATACATCCAACTTCCCCAGTACACCCCATCTCACCTCCATTGGCCCAATTCATAGCTAGTGCTGCCATAGAAGCCATAGTCCCTTTAGTACCCTAAACTCTACTAGAAACCTTTACACCTAGTACCTCCACCATAATTCCCCGTATTCCACTTAATTCATTCCTCACCCCTTCCCTTTCCTCCTTTGCCGTTCCTCCATGACCCATTTTCCCATTTCCTCAACCTATGACCTTCTCACGCATATCCCCTCCGAGCTCGACTCCATCACCTCTGTCTTCTCCTCTACACCAACTAATTTGCAAAACTAAACAGGTCATATATTCCTCCACATTTGTAAATCCTGTGTTCACACCCACTCATGCACCCATAGTCACACCAGTTTTCACCATTAATTCACTCGATTACACATCCACTGACATGGATATTTCCGCACCCACCGCACCACTGCTCACATCCACCATGTCACCACACCCTATCAGCATATCATATTTCTCTCCTATCACCACAGCATTCACTGCCCCATTTTCCCTTCCCCCTACATCTACCACCCCACCAACATCATCTTCACACACCACATCATTGTTATTATCACCCATCGTAGACACCACAATTAGTCAAATGTTTGCATGGATGAATCAAGTTTGGAATGAATTTGCCTCCCTTGGAAGCAACTAAGAGGCCTTGCAATAGACCACCACACAACTGCAGACCCAATTAAAATCATTGACCATTGAGAAGGCTTCTCTCAAAGCACATCATCAAGAACTATGTGAGGCTTATCACGCATTGGAGTTGGAAAGTGAACAAAAGACTAAAGAAGCCCTCATAGATGTCCAAAACCTTCTACATTCCCAAATTGTCAGAAATGCCATGTTGACATGGAATATGGGGCTTTTGAGAAGACACATTGCAACACCCAAAGAAGAGAATCAAAGATTATAGGAACAAACTCGTGAAAACCCTGAAGTAGATTTGGATAGACTCGACGAACAACTCATTCCCAGCAAATTTAAAGCAGTCTCATTAGAGACCATGTAGTTACTCTGGGAAGATCACGCAGGTCTACTCAAAGATTATGACAGGATCAATGAAGAATATCAACAATTGGAGACTTAAAACACTACGTTATGACTACAAGCACATGCCCAACCACAAACTATCCAAGAGGTCACACCGCCAAAACTAATGGAAGAATTTGTCACATTAAGGGTGCATGTACTCGACCTCCAAGCCTAGGTTGCAGCTCAGCCAGAGCCTCCTAGACCTGACTCCCAACCGGAAATCCTAACAGAAGAAGAGACAATTGCAATCTTGGTAGAGGTCACCTATGAAGAAGAATATGAGCCACAACCCGCCCCAAGCAGACAAGTCATTGAAGAGGGGTTGGATACCTTTGATCTACCCATTCCAGCATGGCAAAAATCAAGTTAAGATCTTGGTGAAACCCACTATGCACGTGTCGAGGCTTAACTCCACGCAATGGACCTCATAGGAGAATGAATTCTTTAATCACCTTATTTTGCTCAACTGACACCATGAAGGTATATCTCGATCAACAAGCTTCAATACAAACCTTATTTTTTGTATATCGTAGAATACCAACTAGAGATTGAAAAGGAAATTGCGAAAAAACTAACGCAAGCCACACAGTTTGAATCTGAAGACCTACCCCACATGTGAAAAAAGGTAAAATCTTTTAGCAAAATTGGCACATAAAGCTTTTGCAAGAATATCCAAAAATGATGGATACATAGACCAAGGTCCCCCTACATATAAAGTACAATCCATGCTACGATCGAGTGCCTAGACTACATTCCCTATTAAGGTTCAAAACAATAAGCAGTGCCAGGATTGGGTGAACTATTTGTATCTTGCACCACTGAACGACCCTCCAACAATAGGCTACATGATGGTGATCATATGCCACTAGCTCCCCTGACTTCATCGTATGACCGATGTAGCTGCAAAAAAGACCATTAAAAGCTTTGACATGATGGAGACAATGTTTAAAATCTTTCACAGAGTCAAAGCACCACACGTCAACACCCCGGGTTTTGAACATGGCAATGGAGACCTTGCATATGATATGAGTGTTGGAGGAGATGGTGGATAATCACAAGAGATGAGTTGGTGTAGCTAAAACTGGCTTCACACCTCCTATAAGTGATGATTGGAGAGTGTTGTAGGCCTCTTCGGCTAGCTAATAGGCATAAATGATCAGATATGTTTCTTGGAAGATGATGCACAAATGATAGGATCAAAACAGTTAGGTAGGCATATGATCCAATGTACAAAACTTGCTATTTTTATCAAGACACCTACTCAAAGTTTTGCACCATTCTTTGAGTACAAGAACAAATGATAAAATTCCTTTTGGGGAACTTCAATTAGCTTAAAAGGCTACCAATAATGAGTGAAATCATCTAAAATGATAGATAATATGCAGAGAAATATGTTTAGCAAGTTAATCATCCATCCTGACTTTTATGGGCCTTGATAGTCATAGACCAGTGAGCAGAGATTAATTGATATCTGATGATCACGAGAACCATTATCAATGAAACTTTGTATGATTAAAGTAGATAGTATGCTTGATTTATCATACTTTAAATCAAGAGAAATGATCCACTATGTAGTGAGAACTAGCTCAGACAAATTCATTGTTCTTATGAAGTGTGGCAGAGATATGAGAGTAGGAAGTAATAAACATGTATTACTTAAATCATGTAAAAGTACAATGTCATTGGCCATAAGTCATTGCACAATGAGTGAGCCATGCGATGAGCTCCTCTTCTCAATGAAAGTACATGGAAGGAATCTCTGAACCTCGAGATACATGCGAGCATTTCATATCATCTTTTTATAGTTTTTTGTTGGAGCCAAAGATTTGAATTCAAATTCAAATCTACACCTTAAAGTGAATCCTAAATTATAAGATTGATTCTCTCTTGACTCAACTACAAAATGAACAAAATTATATGCTTCCTAACTCCTTGTGGGTTTAATGACCTTTTACAAATGTAATTTAGACGCAAAGTTACAAGAGGTTGTACATGTGAATCCTTCTATGTGTAATGTCAATAATACATCAAGATTATGTGAGTTTATCAAGTATGTAGGCTTGGGCTTAATTGCACCAACAGCTCCCCCTTAAGCCTAACATGCTTGATCTTCATTGCTCCTAGATCTCTTGCAGCCCAATCATCAACTTGAACATGTTCATCTTTGTTCCATCCAATGCTTTGGTGAGTATATCTGCACATTGCAAATGAGTTGATACATAGGATAATTGAATATACTTACTAAGCAATTTCTCCCTAACATAATGATAGTGCACTTGAATGTGCTTAATCCTGGCATGGTACACAAGATTAGCAGCCAAATGAAGTGAGCTAGTATTCTCCAAAGATAATTCGAGAGTAGGAATGTATCTGCAAATCTGCATACAATTTCTTAAGCCACATAGCTTCCTGAATTGAATTTGCCAGACCTCTATATTTTGCTTGTGTGGAAGATAAGGACACAGTTGGTTGCTTCTTGGATGACCAAGATATGAGTTTTGAACCTGCACAAGATAGGTACCCGAAAGTGCTCCTCCTATCATCCTTGGAGCCAATCCAATCCTTTAGATACTTAAGCACCCTCTTTGCAGCTTCCATTTGTGGCTTCCTTGGTACATGCATGAACTGACTCAATGTACTCATAGCATATGCAATATCCACTCTTGTCAAAGTAGCATAATTAAGACTACCCACAAGTTGTTGATAACCTGTAAAATCTTCAAGTAGTTCACCTTCATGTGAACGTAGCTTATGGTTGAGCTCCATAGGAATACCTGCAACTTTAGTGTTTTGCATCTAAAACTTTACCAACATATCATGTATGTACTTCCTTTGTGTGTTGAATATACCTGAATCTATATACACAAGTTCTAATCCAAGGAAGTAGGTTAACAATCTTAGACCAGCTTGATACCATCAAAATCATTACCTGTAATAATGATATTATCTACATAGACACATAAGTAGATGACCTCTGATTTGTTCTTCTTAAGAAATAAAGAAGAGTCTGCTTTGCTTGCCACAAAGCCTTGATCCTGCAAATAGGTAACAAGCATATGGTTCCAAGCTCTAGGAGCTTGCTTGAGACCGTAGTGTGCTTTTCTAAGCTTGCATACATAACCTGCTTTTTCTTCATCTTCAAAACCTGGTGGTTGTGCCATATACATTTCCTTTGATATCCAACCATTTAAAAATGCATTCTTGACATCTAACTGATATAAATTCCAATTTTTTGATGCAGCAAGACTTACCAATACCCTTATTGTTGGCATCTTTACTACTGGTGAAAATTTTTCTTCATAGTCTACTCCATGTGTTTGGGCAAGTCCTTTTGCCACTAACCTTGCCTTGTACCTATTTATAGAACCATCAGAGTTCCTTTTCATTTTGTATATCCACCTTGAATGAATTACCTTCATATTTGGCTTCTTAGGAACTAGATCCCAAATGTGGTCTTCCTACAATGCTTCCACTTCTTCATGCATGGCTTCTCTCCACTCTTTCTTCTTCTTAGCCTCTTATAATGAAGAAGGCTCCTCTTCCATAGAATCTTTTGTGATGTACAGAGAGTGCTTTGTGACTAAGGATGTATCATATTCATACCTTATGGGCTTCTTACTTTGTCTTTGTGATCTCCTTAAAGATTGATTGGAAGACTAGGGTAGATCCTCTAATTGCTTGCATTTGACCTTACCTCTTGACTTCCAAGCTTTGAAATCAATATGCTCCTCATCTTCGGAGTTGATGTCCTCTGCTTGGTGTTGATCTTCTTGAGTGAGGGTTGGAAAATCATTTTTCAAATCATGGTAATTTGACTTTCATGCAATCATCTTCAAACCATGAATTATTCTCATCAAATATTACATCCCTCCTAACTATGAATGCCTTGTTAGTGGGATTATAAAGTCTATATTCCTTTTGATTCTGATCATACCCAATAAATATACATTTCGCAGCCTTAGGGTCAAACTTCCGTTTGATTTGAGATGGGATGTGTGCATAGGAAATGCACCCAAATATTTTTCAATGATCCAATGAGGGTCTCTTGCCATTCCATGCTTCATATGGTATCATACCATCCAATCATTTGGATGGAAGCCTGTTGACCAAATAGGTGACTATGAAAACAGTCTCTACCCGTAAATAATTAGGTATTTTTTTCTCATTTAACATAGACCTAGTTGCTTCAACAATTAACCTATTCTTTCTCACTGTCACTCCATTCAATTCAAGAGTATACTTGGTTGTTACTTCCCTGTTTATGCCTTTGTCCTATAGAAATAGATCAAACTCATGTAAAAATAACTCACCAGCTCCATCAGACCTGATTCTCTTCAAGCTCCTTCCTGTTGGGTTTTCAACTAGTGCAACATACTTCTTGAAACATGTAAATACCTCATCCTTATGCTTCATGAAATAGAAAATTTTCCACCTACTGTAATCATCAATAAAAGAGACATAGTACCTTGAACTTGAGATGGATGGGTCTTTGCTAGGACCCCACACATCAGTGTGTGCAAGCTCCAAATAATCTTCATGGATGTATCCTTTCTTGTTGAGTGGTTGCCTATGAGCTTTGCCAAATTGGAAAGCTCCACATTTGTAAATCATGTGCTGCTTGGTCACATTTGGAATGCCAAGCACACTTTGATCCCTACAAATTGGCTTCAGATTTCTCTCTCCTATGTGTCCTAACCTTTTGTGCCATATTTCTAACTCAGATAGGATTTGGTCTCTATAATTGAATAGTGCTATATTCCTTGTGTATTCAATTTCAAAAGTAAACAATCTACCTGACTTCTCATCTTTGGAAGTCCTTTTGAAGCCTTGTTGGGGGTCTTCCACATATGCTCCATGCTTAGTGAACTTGCCATGTAGACCTTTCTCTACAATCTGCCCAACACTAATTAGGTTTTTGTTTATAGTAGGCACATACAAAAATTTGCTCAAAAGGTTCATACTACCATAAGATGTTTTGACATTTCCAATTTGCTTGATTGAATGTTTAGTGTCATCTTCTGTTTGTACTTCATGCTTCCCCTTAGGTTCTTCAAGATCAGATAGCTACATTTCTTGCAACATGATTGGAACAACCTGAGTCAATGTAGAAAATATGCTCATCATCTTTACCTTGCTTGGACGTCATGTTCATGATGAGCAAAGAGTCTTCTTGATCTTCAGTATAGTTGTTGAAGTCCCTTCTTCCTCTAAAACCTCCTTGATAGTTGTTGTTGTTGTAGCCTTGATTGAATTTATGGTTGTAGTTGCCTCCACCATTGTTGTACCTGCCTCTTGTTTGTCCATGGCTTCCTCTATGGAAGCCTCTTCCCCTTTGGTTCCTTGTGTTTTTGTAGCATTCTTTTGTAGTGTG
The DNA here is from genome assembly GCA_020310875.1 of Ceratopteris richardii. Classification (NCBI taxonomy): domain Eukaryota; kingdom Viridiplantae; phylum Streptophyta; class Polypodiopsida; order Polypodiales; family Pteridaceae; genus Ceratopteris; species Ceratopteris richardii. Next base: position 208,775,005 of record CM035408.1, read on the forward strand.
GTTGTTGAGACCACATATGTTACGTGGTGAATTGTTGTAGGGTCTCCCCCTACCTTGCTTACCTCCTCTACCCCTACCGCTAGAACCTCTTCCTCTTCCTGCATGATTAGCTTGAGAGGTACTAGACTCTTCATCCTGTTTCTTACTTTTACCTTTATCTTAGCTTTATTCTTATCTATATAAAGTGCAAAAGGTTGGTTACCTCTTGAGTTGTCACCATTTTTGTTTTTTTTTGCTTCATGGGTGAAGACTTGTCCCATCAAGGTGTTGGGATCAGGCATTTGCATATCCATGTAGAGATCCATTGCTGTGGTGAAGGACTCCCACTCATGATCAACCTTTATTCCATTGATGATCTGCCTCACTATGTGCTCGTCCTCTATCTCTTCTCCAATGCTTGCAAGCTCATCTGCAACATCTTTCATTTTGGTTACATAATCAGCCGCTCCTTGCTTTGGTTGTTTCTTGAGGGTTGTGAATTCCATCCACAACTGATTCTTCCTAGCTCTTCTGTTAGGGGAGAAGTATGATGAAAGCACTTCCCAAGTCTCTTGGGAGGTTTTACAACTTCTAATATGTGGTAACAAGAAATATGAGATTGATTTTAGTAGATATGACCTTGCGAGAGCATCCTTTGCACACCATGTTGTTAGCCTCTCTTGCTCTTCCCTTGATAGTTGATTCTTGCTCTTGAAGATTGGCATGTCTTCATCTCCTGAGATCTATCCATATAAACTTTTCCATTGAAGGTATGCTTGAATCCTTGGGGACCATGCTGAGTAGTTGTTCCTATCCAATTTGTCAATGAAGGATGGAAAACCATCTCCCATCTTGATTGAACTTGCTTTGATACCACTATTGGAGGAGATGGTGGATAATCAAAAGAGATGAGTTTGTGTAGCTATCAATGATGGCTGGAGAGTGTTGTGGGCCTCTTTAGCTAGCTAATAAGCATAAATGATCACATATGTTGCTTGGAAGATGATGCACAAATGATAGGATCAAAATAGATAGATAGGCATATGATCCAATGTACAAAACTTGCAATTTTTGTTGAGACACCTACTCAGAGTTTTGCACCATTCTCTGAGTACAATAGCAATCGATCAAATTCCTTATGGGGAACTTAAATTAGCTTAAAAAGCTACCAATCATGAGTGAAATCATCGAAAATGATAGACTATATGCAGAGAAATATGTTTAGCAAGTTAAGCATCCATCCTGACTTTTACGGGCCTTGATAATCATAGACTAGTGAGCAGAGATTGATTGATATCTGATGATCACGAGAACTATTATCAATGAAACTTTGTAGGATTAAAGTACATAGTATGCATGAGCTATCACATTTTAAATCAAGAGAAATGATCCACTATACAATGAGAATCACCTCAAACAAGTTCACTGTTCTGATGAAGTGTGATAGAGATATGAGAGTAGGAAGTAATGAACATGTATGTATTAAATCATGTAAAAGTACAATGTCATCGGCAATCAGTCATTGCACAATGAGTGAGAAATGAGTGAGCTATGAGATGAGCTCCTCTTCTCGATGAAAGTACATGGAAATGATCTCTGAACCTCGAGATACACGTAGGCATTACATATCATCTTTTCTAGTTTTTTGTTGGAGCCAAATATTTGAATTCAAATTCAAATCTACACCTTGAAGTGAATCCTAAAGTATATGATTGATTCTGTCTTTACTCAACTACCAAATGATACGAAATTATATGCTTCCTAACTCCTCGTGGGTTTAATGACCTTTTAGAAATGTAATATAGAAGCAAATTTACAACAGGTTGTACATATGAATTGTCACGAGGAAGGAGATAAGGAAGAGAGCTCACACACACACTCTCACTCTCAAGGAGAAGCACACACACAGATTGAGGCAAGGAAGAATAATCTTCTTCTTCTTCTTCTATTACATAAAACGGAATGTACAAGAATACAAGTGCAATATATAAAGACCAGTACATAAGGAAAAACCTAATGTCCACGAATGAGTGAGCTGGCAAGAAACAAATGTGCCATCATCTCGGTAGATAGTCTAATAAAGCTCAATGAAGTATCCCTGACATATACTGGCATGACCACTATACATGTCAGAGAAAGGAAAATCTGGTACGTGTCATCCTGGATCATCACATGTTGAGCTTGATATCTCAACACTCCCCCTCAAGCTCAACACCATATCCTGTAATCCAAGCATCTTCCGAAACTTCTTCAACTTCTCAGATCCAAGTGCTTTGGTGAAAATATCAGCAACCTGCTCATCTGTTCTCACATAAACAAGATCAATATAACCTGCTAATACCTTCTCTCTGATGAAGTGATAATGTACCTCGATATGCTTTGTTCTAGCATGGAAAACAGGGTTCCATGCTAACTGTATGATGCTAAGATTATCACAATAGATAGTGATAGGCTTTTAAACTTCCACACCTAAATCTGCAAGTAACATCTCCAACCATGATGCCTCACATGCTGCCATTGTAGCACCTCTGTACTCAGCCTCTGTACTCGACAAAGCAACAGTGGGTTGCTTCTTATTGCTCCATGTAATAGCTGCACCTCCAAGTGAGAAAAGAAAGACACTAGTAGATCTTCTATTTGGAGTACTACTAGCCCAATTTGCATCGGTGAACTTGCAAATCTACACCAGCTTCATGAAACAATGCATAATCCAAAGTAGCACTCACATAACGTAGAGTGCGCCTCAGAGCATCCAAATGTGGCTTCCTGGGAACTTGCATAAACTGACTTTCAAGTCCAACAGTGTAGCTTAAATCAGGTCTTGTAATTGTAAGATATATAAGACTTCCCACAATTTCCCTGTACATAGTAGCATTTTCCAATGCTTCACCTGATGTAGTATCCAATTTCAAATTCTGATCTAAAGGCATAGAAATTTGCTTACAATCAGCCATACCATACTTTTGCAGCATATATCAAGGCATATTGCCTTTGCGACATCCATATACCTGTTTCTCTATGTATAAACTCAATGCCCGAGAAATAGACAAGCACACTAAGATCTTTCATGTCGAATTCCTGCATAAGAAGTTTCTTTACCTCTTTGATGCTTTCTTCATTATCACCACCTACAATCAGGTCATCAACATAAATAGCCACAATAGTGATGCCATCATCAGCCTTCCTTGCATATAGTGAGGGATCTGCATCACACATAGAAAACCCAATGCTGGTTAAATAATCAGCAATCCTTGCATGCCTTGCATGCGGAGCTTGCTTCAGCCCATACAAAGCCTTTTGCAACCTGCAGACATATTCTGGATGCTTTGAATCTTCATATCCTTGTGGCTGGTCCATATATACTTCTTCCTGTAACTCACCATGTAGGAAAGCATTCTTCACATCCATCTGATGCAAAGTCCATCCTTTTGCTGTAGCTAATGCAACAAGTGTTCTGACAGTAGACATTTTAGCTACAGGGCTGAATGTTTCCTCATAATCAATGCCATATGTCTGTGCATAACCTTTAGCTACCAATCGTGCTTTATACCTGCTTATGCTACCATCAGCATTATGCTTTACCTTGTAAACCCATTTGCAGCCTATGGATTTCTTTCCTTGCGGCAATGGAACCAGCTTCCATGTATCATTTCCATAAAGTGCAACCATCTCCTCATCCATAGCTTTTTCCCAATCTGCATTACCAATTGCATCTTCAAAACAATAAGGTTCAGCATCTTGTATTACCTTTGTCATGTAGGCACAATGGCGAGCCATGTACCTATCGTATGTCAATCGTTGCACTGAATTACACATCCTCCCAGATCTTCTTGGTCCTGGGTCACTTCTTCTTGTATCATCTGCATGTGCCCTTCTTACTCCTGGAGTCTTCACAGAGGGCAATCCAAGTTCCTCATCAAGACTCTTTTCTGAACCGCTTGAATCTCCATCAACGTCTTCAAAACCTGCACCTGTTTTACTACCAGCAGAAAGCTTTTCTTTACCTTTCTTGGATGTATTTGATGAATTTGTTGGATTGAAATTTCCACGCAATCTTCCACTCCATGGATTTGAGTTGGAACTATTGCTTGGTGATGCATCCGGTCCACTCAAAACTTGAGATTCTGCACTAGATTTTTCAGCATTTTCTTTGTCATTTGCTTCGAGATTCAGTCCTTCTTTGGCATCTACATAGAAGCTTGACATTTCATCAAATACCACATCTTTGCTCACCTTCACCTGTCGTGTGAGTGGGTTATTACATTTGTACCCCTTTTGCTCAAGGGAATATCCAATGAAGACACATTTTTCTGCTTTTAGATCAAGCTTCGTCCTCAACTCATCTGGAACATGTACATATGCAATACAGCCAAAAACTTTCAGATGTGATAAGTTTGGCTTTTTACCTGTAAACTTCTCTTCAGGTGTAACTTGCTGTACAGTAGCAGTCGAAGTTCTGTTCATGATATATACAGCAGTATGCACAGCTTCTGCCCAATAACAATGAGGCATATTCTTCTCAGCCATTAAGGCTCTTGCTATTTCTGCAATATGTCTGTTTTTGCATTCAGCAACACCATTCTGTTGTGGTGTGTACCTGCATGAAAACTGACGCCGAATTCCATGATTTTTTAGAAAACTTCTGAACTCATTTGACATGTATTCACCTCCTCCATCAGATCTTAATGTCTGAATGTACTTCCCTGTCTGCTTTTCCACCATAACTTTAAAATTCTGGAAATGAGTAAACACCTCGCTCTTCTCTTTCATGAAATATACCCATACTTTGCGTGTATGGTCATCAATGAAAGTAACATAAAACCTGCAACCACCCATAGATGTGGTCTTTGCTGGACCCCAAACATCTGTATGTACTACTTCTAGTACATTCTCACTAACATGCTTGTCATGTGGAAATGATGCTCTTGACTGTTTACCAAATTGCCATGCTGCACATACCTTTTGCATTTCTGCAACATTGAAATTTGGTAGTCCATGAACAATCTCCTTTGACTGCATCAGTTTCAGCCTTTGCAAGTTTGCATGTCCAATCCGTTTGTGCCATATCTCTATATCTGCAATAACTCCTGCACCTTTTGCAAACATGGCTGCATTCATTTCAGATATCTTCACATTTAAGGTGAACATCCTACCCACTTTGTTTCCTTTGGCAACGAATCGTCCATCTTGCTTGTACTCTTCTACATATAATCCATCAGCATTGAACTGGACTTGTAATCCCTGGTCAACCATTTGTCCAACAGAAACCAGATTCTTTGTTATATTTGGAACATGCAGCACATCAGTGAGATGTTTTACCTTTCCGTCCTCCATAGACAATGCTATGTTTCATGTATGCTCAATAGGATGTGATGTGTCATCACCTGTTTCAACATATCCAGGAACTGGCATTTTCTACAAACTACTAAAGCATTCTGCATGACTGGTCATGTGATTTGAAGCACCTGAATCAACATACCAGACATTATCATTCAATTTTGAAACACCAGCAGACATTGTATTCATCATGTGATGTTGAACCATAAACAGCTTCTCAGAATCATCTGCACTTGTGGATGCATAGTTGTTTTACTGCCTTCTGTTATTTTGATTCTTTAACCTGCAATCACGTTCAAAGTGTCCAAGTTTACCACAATTCAAGCATCCTTTACTATCATTACCTGAATCATTTCTTTGGAAATTTCTGCGACCTCTTTGACTCCCTCTGCCTCGAAACTATCCTCTTCCTCCTGCATGATTCTGTTCTTGACCGTGGTCTTGGTTATTGTTTCCTCTTCCACTTCCAAAACCTCTACCTCTGCCTCTTCCTCTGCTAGAGTAGAATACCTGCTCAGAACTGGGCTTTCCTTGGGAGTTTCAATCCTCACCAAGATTCTTTTCTTCAATGATCAGCATAGATACCAGATCAGCATAATTCGGAATATTTTCCCTGGTCTGTATAGAAGTTCTGAACTGCTTATATGCAGCTCCTAAACCACGAAGGCACATTTCCACCTTATCATCATCATCTACATTTGCGCCAATAGATGCAAGTGACTCACATATGCTTTTGATTTTTAGAGTGTAGTCACTTACCGACATGCCCTTTTTCTCCAATGTATGCAGCTCGTTCTTGAGTTGCAATTTCCGTGCCTTTGTATTGGTCTCGTACAAAGTGACCAAACTGTTCCAAGCCTCTTTTGGAGTCTTGGCATCCTGTATGTGTCCAATCATGCTATCCTGTATGCTAACAGATAGCCAATACATTACCTTTCGTGCTCCTTGATTCCATTCCTCATATGCTCTTAACTGTTCTGCAGTCCGATTCCTTTCTGGTAACTGCGGAGCATTTTCATTCTCTCCTTCGATGTACTTCCAGTAACCTTTTCCCATCAGGAAATTTGTCATTCTGAATCTCCAAGCATGGAAGTTGTTCTCGTCCAGCTTATCGCTCATAAGCTGACTCATTCCATCCGCGTTTGCCATTTCTGCAACAATTCACAACACCGCAACACACTACAAGTAGCACTTCTGCTTGAACACTGTCGCACTATGACGTGACAGTTCGATCTCAGAAAAACACAGTTTTCGTGTATCAACAGTACACGAAATCGCTTGAAATTCTGGATCTGGAATATATGAGTGTTGCCGAACACAACGCAAGTTACAGTTTCTGAAACTGACCTGGTTTTTCTATGGGCCCCACCTTGCGGGCTCAAAACGGAGGTCGAGATGGCTCCGAAACTTTGATCTGACAAAAACAAGTGACCCTAAAGGGATAACTCCCGAAAATATTTGAGGTCTTCTACCTTCACGGCGATTTTCGTAGCAAACAGAGGCTGTTTGTGAAATCGTGTTTTCTTCACGCCTTGCCGCGTAGTCTTCACCGTCGCCTTCTCCACGAGCTCTCTACAGCCACGCTGGCTCTGATACCATGTCACGAGGAAGGAGATAAGGAAGAGAGCTCACACACACACTCTCACTCTCAAGGAGAAGCACACACACAGATTGAGGCAAGGAAGAATAATCTTCTTCTTCTTCTTCTATTACATAAAAAGGAATGTACAAGAATGACCTAAAAACAAGAATACAACAAGTGCAATATATAAAGACTAGTACATAAGGAAAAACCTAATGTTCGCGAATGAGTGAGTTGGCAAGAAACAAATGTGCCATCACTCTCGGTAGATAGTCTAATAAAGCTCAATGAAGTATCCCTGACATATACTGGCATGACCACTATACATGTCAGAGAAACGAAAATCTGGTACGTGTCATCCTGGATCATCACATGTTGAGCTTGATATTTCAACATGAATCCTTCCATGTGTAATGTCAATACATCAAGCTTATGTGATTTTATCAAGTGTGTAGGCTTGGGCTTAAATGCACCAACAATGAGCACAATACCATCAATACGGGTGTGTTCTGCGTGGCGATATTGGATCAAATATCTACCTGCTTGCTACAAAATGATGTTTGAAAAAAATTTAACGACTGGATTTTGGGAATATCACTTTGAAGTCTTCGTTAGCTGACCGACATATCTACTGCAGTTGTTCACCTATGAACAACTAATGTATTCTACACACTACTAGCTCCCACCAACAGAGGAACCTCTGGCTATCAACTCGGAAAAACTAGAAGCTGATCTTGTACAAGGTATCCACATAGCAGAGCACACCCTAGCCCAAGATCTTTGCAAACCTACATTACATAGACCCTATCACAAGGATATGTCGGGGAGGATAGACGCGAGAGGGGGGAAATGTTCGTAGTACATCTGGTAGTAGCCAGAGGCATCGACGTAGAGGTAGCATGTGAAGATGGGATTGCAATGAGTTGCGGGGGCTAGACACTCCATGTTCATAAAGAAATATACTTCATGATATTTTTTCAAACTTCAAACAATGATTCTCATCACTTTTGTAACTTATGTACCATAAAAACACCCAACTTTGTATTTAGCAGCTTCATTTTGTGCAAGAAGAGGAGTCCTCTTCTCAAAAAATGTAGGAAATCTTGAGATTTACTCCAAACAATTAACCTAGGTCTGAAATTGTACTTCTGTACAATAGACTTTGACACTTGTAACTTCTAATGCATAGTTCTGCTAAACTAGAACCCATTTATTCAAATGCTTTTAGCCATAGGTATCTTACCTTCCAACTTAAAGAATGAATGCTTATTTGCTCAATACATTACACTGTGGAAGGAGAACTTACCAAAACATTATCATCGAATTTTTGCCTGCTTCAGTCTTCTCTTCTTCACATTTACACATGTAAATGTTCCTACTCTCAATTCTCTCAATCTGGTCACAATTAGGATCTGAAAATTTGTAAAAAGGTCATTCAACTATGGACTTAGACTTGTACAAAAGCATTTCACAAGATGATAAACACAAAAGGAGCACTGAGCAAAATATCATGCGTATTTTTTCTTCTATTCAGGAAAACATTAAATATGATTCAGGATCAATATTTTCATCACTTCTAAAGTGTCTAATGACTCTTACAACTTATCTTGCATCATCTCTCTTACATGCCCTGACTTTCTACTTGTATATATAGGCATATATGTACAAACGCTTAACCATAACAAAGGTATAAGTGAGTCAATTACAAGTCTAGTGTACGCGTTTATACAAGACTTCATTCTCTGATCATGCACTAACTTCAAGCTTCATATATTGGTCTTTTCTTCGTCCTTTGACTTCAAAACTTTGTCCAAAACAATTGATGTTGTCCTGCACCAATAGCTCCCCCTCAATCATCAATTTTGATTTTCGCCATCTTCTTTATGTTGATATGTTTAGGTAGTGATGTGTGTGAACACTCTAGGACCGCCGGGGCACTTTTTTCCCTCTTTAGGAGATTTTTTCCCCCGGCTTGTATATATGCCTATTTCCCTAATGGGCTACTTATCTTTGTACATTCTCTAGTAATACATTCAGTCTTGTGAGTTGTGCTCCAAGCTTCTTCTTCTTCCTTGTGTTGTTCACGTGCTTCCGCAGACATCTAACTCCAACAATTGGTATCAGAGCAAGTCACCGCTTCATCTAGGGCATCGTCTACACCTCTCCGGTTGCAGTCTCAGATTCACATGAAATTTGGCTCGTTTTGGCCTCCGAACGCACTATCACAATGCTTGTGCAGGCTATTTCATCTTTTTGTACCAAAGGTATATACCAGTTTCTGTTCGCCAATATAAGCATCTCAAAGTTTGCTACAGGTCTAGCAGAAATCGTCTGGGAACTTCCGTTCAACTTTTTGAGATACAGTCAATTTTCTACGTCAAGGTATTTTAGTCACCGGCCATGGCTGAAAGCAGTGATGTATTCTGTATGTTGGCTGTTGAGGATAAGTTGGATGGTACCAACTACCCATTATGGGCTTATATGATGCAACATGTATTGGTTGCAATAGGAGTGTGGAACATTGTGCAGGGTGTTGAAAGACGTCCTATTACACCTACGACTACAGGTGCTGAAGCTGATGAAGATGGTGTCAAAGATGATATTCTGCAGATTCCTGTTCGTGCTTCTATTTCTGTTGCACCTATTGCAGAGTAGATTCGTTGGGATGGCAGAGATGCCCAAGCACATGCATTGATAACTTTGTCTGTCAAACGTGCCATTATTCCTCATATTCGCTCTTGCAGAACAGCAAAGGATGCTTGGGATACACTTACCACATTGTACCAGGCTAGGAATGAGGCTCGTGTTGCTTACCTCCGAAAACAATTGGAGAGTGAGCACATGAATGAAGGTGATTCTATGGACAATTTTTTGACAAAGATCAAAGACTTGAAGGAACAGTTGATTTCTACTAATGAGGTTATACCAGATAGCTCACTTGTGCAGACCATTCTGAATGGTCTTCCTGATTCATATCAGAGTTTCGCTTCTACTCTTCAATTGATGATGAAAGGCAATCCAAATGCCTTATCATTTGAGGAGTTAGTCTCTGTTCTGTTGCAGGAAGACCAGTCTAGGCAAAACATGTCCATTATGTGTGTTACAGATCAAGCTTTCTTGGCTAGTTAGAAGGGCAAACGAAAACTGAGCTCTTCTACTAGTAAGCAGAAATCTACAAATGCTGCACATTGGAAGAACCAAGACAAAGATGAGGAAAAATCAGAAAAGCAGAAATTGTTTTGTAAGTACTGTAAAGGGAATGATCCTATCATAAAGAATTGTCCAAAACTGGCTGCAAAAGAGGCAAAGAAGAAAGAGGCTTGAATGGTTGTTGCAGAAGCCTCTACACCAAAACCAGAGTTTGCTAATCTTGTGCAGGAAGAAGAATGGGTGTTTACTACTGTTTGCAGTTTTGACCCATCTTCTCATGAGCACTGCATGTCTGTAGTAGACTCACATGTTTGGTACTTTGACAGTGGGGTGACCAAACATATTACCTCGCAGCTCAGTTTCTTCTCTTCACTCGAGCCTGCCCCTACAGGGAATACTGTTACATGTGCCAACAACTCCTCTTATCCTGTCATGGGAGTTGGTAAGATCATTTTGACTACTGCTGATGGTAGTTCTTTCACTTTGTCAGATGCTTTATTTCTACCAGGGATTAAGAAGAATCTGTTATCAGTTTCTGCATTAGCCAAGATTGGCTTGGTTGTGAAATTTGTTGATGAGAGATGTACAGTTCATGATCTGTCAAATGGCGATGTTATTATTGCTTCAGGCATTTCATGTCGTGGGTTGTATAAGCTCATAGACTATGAAAGATCTGTTAATGATTCGGCATGTGCAGTTCATGATTCTCAGGCTATGTCAAATGCAAAGCTTTGGCATGCACGCTTTGTTCATCTGAATTTTTCTAGTTTGCTACGCCTGCAAAAATCTGATATGGTGTCTTCTTTGCCCAAGCTTGAGGCACCCAAAAAACATGTATGTGAAGGCTGTATTTTGGGCAAAATGCAGCGTTCCTCCTTTTCAAAAGATGGTTCAGTTCGGGCTACGCAGAAATTGCAGCTTGTACATAGTGATGTATGTGGTCCTATGCATACACCCTCTTTTGGAAATTACCTTTACTTTGTGACTTTCATTGATGATTTTTCCAGGCATGCATGGGTATATCCATTGAAGGCAAATTCCTAAGTGTTCATGTGCTTCAAACAATTTTTGGTTTTGGCTGAAAATCTGTCAGCATGTAAAATGGGCACTCTCTGTTTTGATCGAGGGGGGGAATATATGTGTTCTGACCTTAATGGATTTCTGGCTGAACGTGGGATAAAACAACAGTATACAATCCCGTATACACCTCAACAGAATGGAGTTTCTGAAAGAAAGAGCAGGTCACTCATGGAGATGGCGAGGTGTATGGTCAAGAGTCAGGCTTTACCACATAGTTTCTGGCTTGAGGTTGTCATGTGTGCAGCATATGTACTTAAAAGGTGTCCCACTAAAGCGCTGCAGTCTATCACTCCATATGAGGCTTGGCATGACCGCAAGCCATCTGTTGCTCATCTTTGTGTTTTTGGTTGTTTGGCATATGCATTAGTGCCTGAACAACATTGCAAAAAATTGGATGATAAGGCAGTAAAATGTTATTTTGTTGGGTACATTTCTGAAATTAAAGGCTATCATCTGTATCATCCACAGACTAAACACATTCTGGTTAGCCGTGATGTTGTTTTTGTGGAAGATGCTATTCAGCCATTGCTTTCATGTACCAAGGAGACATCTGTTAGCTCCAAAGACATGTATGATACTTTGATGCCTCTTTTTACAGGTGGTCAATCTAGTGCTAGTCCTAATGAGGCAACTTCTCAGCCTTTGCAGGTTTCATGTGATGATGTAAATAATTCCATTTCTGATGCAGATGTACATGATGCACTTATTGATGAGAGAGCTGATATTGAGCAGGCAAGAACTATGCCAAAATTGTTGGTGTAGACTTTGCGTGACAGCAAATTAGGTGCACCTCTGTCATATCGTACTCATTCAGGCTCTCATAGTGCCTCTTTTGCATCAGATTGCTATGCTATGGCTGCATCTAGTCCCTATGATGAGAATGAGCTTGTTTCGTTTGATGAAGCACACAATTCATAGAATTGGATGGCTGCTATGCAATCTGAATATGATGCTATAATGAAGAATGGTACTTGGTCTTTATGTGACTTGCCTCCTGGCAAGAAGGCCATTGGCACTAACTGGCTATACAAGCTGAAGCGTAAACCGCATGGTACAGTTGACAGATATGAGGCTAGGCTTGTTGCAAAGGGTTATGCACAGGAAAGAGGCATTGATTTTGATGAGACCTTTGCACCTACATGCCGTATGACTACTATTCGGAGCATCTATGCACTTACAGCTCATCATGGTTGGAATGTACATCAGTTGGACATTAAAACAACATTTCTGAATGGTGACTTGCATGAAGAAGTGTGTGTTTTTTAGCCCCATGGCTTTGTGCAAAAAGGGCATGAAAACCAGGTGTGCAAGTTAAAGAAGGCATTATATGGTTTAAAGCAAGCACCACGTGCTTGGTATGAGAAGATACATGCCTATCTGGTTGCACATGGTTTTGAGAGCAGTCCAACTGAAAGAACCTTACATGTTAAGCGTGCTAATGATGTGCTTCTTATCATTGTTGTCTATGTTGACGACATGCTGCTCAATGGTCCTATTGAGAAGCATATTGCTGATTTCAAGGCTGATTTGCATGCCTCATTTGAGATGTCTGATTTGGGGCATTTGCATCACTATTTGGGCATTCAGTTTATGCAAGTTGATGGTGGAATGGCTTTGTGTCAAACGAAATATATTGACACATTATTGCAGCATTTTGGCCTTGAAGACTATAAGCCTATTGCCACTCCTATAGAGACAGGTTTATGATTGAGTCTTCATGATGCTGGAGATGCATTTGATGCTGTTCTCTATCAGCACGTTGATGGATGCTTGATTTACTTATGCATTACTCGGCCAGATATTCAGTTTGTTGTCTCACAGATGAGCAGATTTATGCATTGCCCAGGAGTCACGCATTGGAAGGCGGTTAAGCACATCTTTCGCTACTTGAGTGGTACTCGGCTACTTGCGTTGTTTTATCCCAAGGGGGGATCACTACCGCCGAATTTGCATGCTTTTTCTGACTCAGACTGGGCTGGTTGCTATGACACTCGCGTATCCACTAGTGGCTTTTGCTTCATGCTTGGTAGCTCATGTATATCTTGGTTGAGCAATAAGCAACCTACTGTGGCCACTTCCAGTTGTGAGTTGAGTATAGGGCAACTTTCACAGCGACTGTTGAGTGTGTGTGGCTCAGACGCCTTATGGCTGATTTGGGTGTTGGTCAGTCTTCTGCCACCACCATCTTCACTGATAGTCAGAGCGCATTGGTAGTTGCGAGGAACCCTCTGTTCCATGCTCACACTAAGCACATTGAGATGCATTATCATTATTTTAGGGAGAGGTTCTCTGCTGGGGAGATCAGCTTGGCATATGTGCCCACGCAAGAGAACATTGCAGACCTTTTTATGAAGGCTCTGCCTAGGGAGAAGTTTGAAGCTTTCCGCAAAGCTTTGGGCTTACTTCCTTTTGTGGAGTGATTTCCACATAGCTTGGCACTTCTTATACATGAGTGTCAGCTACTTGTTCACCGCATCACTCCCAGGGGGGATTTGTTGATATATTTAGGTAGTGATGTGTGTGAACACTCTAGGACCACGGGGGCACTTTTGTCCATCTTTAGGAGGTTTTTTCCTCCAACTTGTATATACGTCTATTGCGCTAATGGGCTACTTATCTTTGTACATTTTCTAGTAATACATTCAGTCTTGTGTGTTGTGCTCCAAGCTTCTTCTTCTTCCTTGTGTTAACATATCTGCAATCTAATCTTTTGTTGAAGTATGTATGACTTCAATGTCCTTATCAATCACCTTCTTTCTCAAGAAGTGCTATTGAATCTCAATGTGTTTAGTCGTGGCATGAAATACAGGGTTAGCAGCTAGATACAATGAACTCATATTATCTCCATGAATAGTGGGTGTACTTTAGATGGTGTCAAAACTCTTCATAAGAGTATTTAACCATATGAACTCCTTTGCAGCTTCAACCCTTCCTTTATACTCTGCTTTTGTGGATGACAAAGCAACTGTGTGTTGCTTCTTAGAACACCAAGAGATTAGCTTATCTCCCACATCACATAGATACCCATAGATTGATCTCCTATCATCAAGATTACCTGCCCAATCTGTATCACTATATATCTTGATGTTTGTATCTGATGTGAAACCATAATGCAAACCTTCTTTGAGTGTACCCTTTGTCACGAGGAAGGAGATAAGGAAGAGAGCTCACACACACACTCTCACTCTCAAGGAGAAGCACACACACAGATTGAGGCAAGGAAGAATGATCTTCTTCTTCTTCTTCTTCTATTACATAAAAGGAATGTACAAGAATGACCTAAAAACAAGAATACAACCAGTGCAATATATAAAGACCAGTACATAAGGAAAAACCTAATGTCCGCGAATGAGTGAGCTGGCAAGAAACAAATGTGCCATCACTCTCGGTAGATAAATCTAATAAAGCTCAATGAAGTATCCCTGACATATACCGGCGTGACCACTATACATGTCAGAGAAACGAAAAACTGGTACGTGTCATCCTGGATCATCACATGTTGAGCTTGATATCTCAACACTCCCCCTCAAGCTCAATGCCATATCCTGTAATCCAAGCATCTTCCGAAACTTCTTCAACTTCTCAGCTCCAAGTGCTTTGGTGAAAATATCAGCAACCTGCTCATCTGTTTCTCACATAAACAAGATCAATATCACCTGCTAATACCTTCTCTCTGATGAAGTGACAATGTACCTCGATATGCTTTGTTCTAGCATGAAAAACAGGGTTTCGTGCTAACTGTATGCTGCTAAGATTATCACAGTAGATAGTGATAGGCTTTTGCACTTCCACACCTTAATCTGCAAGTAACATCTCCAGCCATGATGCCTCACATGCTGCCATTGCAGCACCTCTATACTCAGCCTCTGTACTTGACAAAGCAATAGTGGGTTGCTTCTTACTGCTCCATGTAATAGCTGCACCTCCAAGTGAGAAAAGAAAGCCACTAGTAGATCTTCTATCTGGAGTACTACCAGCCCAATGTGCATCGGTGTATCCATGAACCTGCAAATCTACACCAACTTCATAAAACAATGCATAATCCAAAGTAGCACTCACATAACATAGAGTGCGCCTTAGAGCATCCAAATGTGGCTTCCTGGGAACTTGCATAAACTGACTTTCAAGTCCAACAGTATAACTTAGATCAGGCCTTGTAATTGTGAGATATATAAGACTTCCCACAATTTTCCTGTACATAGTAGCATTTTCCAATGCTTCACCTGATGTAGTATCCAATTTCAAGTTCTGATCTAATGGCATAGAAATTGGCTTACAATCAGCCATACCATACTTTTGCAGCATATTCAAGGCATATTGCCTTTGCAACATCCATATACCTGTTTCTGTATGTATAAACTCAATGCCCAAGAAATAGCGCAGCACACCAAGATCTTTCATGTCGAATTCCTGCATAAGAAGTTTCTTTACCTCTTTGATGCTTTCTTCATTATCACCACCTACAATCAGGTCATCAACATAAATAGCCACAATAGTGATGCCATCATCAGCCTTCCGTGCATATAGTGAGTGATCTGCATCACACATAGAGAACCCAATGCTGGTTAAGTAATCAGCAATCCTTGCATGCCATGCACAAGGGGCTTGCTTCAGCCCATACAAAGCCTTTTGCAACCTGCAAACATATTCTGGATGCTTTGAATCTTCATATCCTTGTGGCTGGTCCATATTTACTTCTTCTTGTAACTCACCATGTAGGAAAGCATTCTTCACATCCATCTGATGCAAAGTCCATCCTTTTGTTGTAGCTAATGCAACAAGTGTTCTGAAAGTAGACATTTTAGCTCCTGGGCTGAATGTTTCCTCATAATCAATGCCATATGTCTCTGCATAACCTTTAGCTACCAATCGTGCTTTATACCTGCTTATGCTACCATCAACATTATGCTTTACCTTGTAAACCCATTTGCAGCCTATGGATTTCTTTCCTTGCGGCAATGGAACCAGCTTCCATGTATCGTTTCCATAAAGTTCATCCATCTCCTCATCCATAGCTTTTTTCCAATTTGCATTACCAATTGCATCTTCAAAACAAGAAGGTTCAGCATCTTGTATTACCTTTGTCATGTAGGCACAATGGCGAGCCATGTAACTATCATATGTCAATCCTTTCACTAAATTACGCATCCTCCCAGATCTTCTTGGTCCTGGGTCACTTCTTCTTGTATCATCTGCATGTGCCCTTCTTACTCTTGGAGTCTTCATAGAGGGCAATCCAAGTTCCTCATCAAGATTCTTTTTTGAACCGCTTGAATCTCCATCAACTCTTCAAAACCTGCACCTGTTTTACTACCAGTAGAAAGCTTTTCTTTACCTTTCTTGGATGTATTTGATGAATTTGTTGGACTGAAATTTCCACGCAATCTTCCACTCCATGGATTTGAGTTGGAACTATTACTTGGTGATGCATCCGGTCCACTCAAAACTTGAGATTTTGCACTAGATTTTTCAGCATTTTCTTTGTCATTTGGTTCAAGATTCAGTCCTTCTTTGGCATCTGCATAGAAGCTTGACATTTCATCAAATACCACATCTCTGCTCACCTTCACCTGTCGTGTGAGTGGGTTATAACATTTATACCCCTTTTGCTCAAGGGAATATCCAATGAAGAAACATTTTTCTGCTTTTGGAATAACCTTCGTCCTCAACTCATCTGGAACATGTACATATGCAATACAACCAAAAACTTTCAGATGTGATAAGTTTGGCTTTTTACCTGTAAACATCTCTTCAGGTGTAACTTGATGTACAGCAACAGTCGGAGTTCTGTTCATGATGTATATAGCAGTATGCACAGCTTGTGCCCAATAACAATGAGGCATATTCTTCTCAGCCATCAAGGCTCTTGCTATTTCTGCAATATGTCTATTTTTGCGTTCAACAACACCATTCTGTTGTGGTGTGTACCTGCATGAAAATTGACGCCGAATTCCATGATTTTTTAGAAACTGAACTCATTTGACATGTATTCACCTCCTCCATCAGATCTTAATGTTTGAATGTACTTCCCTCTTTGCTTTTCCACCATAACTTTAAAATTCTGGAAGTGAGTAAACACCTCGCTCTTCTCTTTAATGAAATATACCCATACTTTGCGTGTATGGTCATCAATGAAAGTAACATAAAACCTGCAACCACCCATAGATGTGGTCTTTGTTGGACCCCAAACATCTGTATGTACTACTTCTAGTACATTCTCACTAACATGCTTGTCATGTGAAAATGATGCTCTTGATTGTTTACCAAATTGACATGCCGCACATACCTTTTGCATTTCTGCAACTTTGAAATTTGGTAGTCCATGGACAATCTCCTTTGACTGCATCAGTTTCAGCCTTTGCAAGTTTGCATGTCCAATCCGTTTGTGCCATATCTCTATATCTGCAATAACTCCTGCACCTTTCACAAACATGGCTGCATTCATTTCAGGAATCTTCACATTTAAGGTGAACATCCTACCCACTTTGTTTCCTTTGGCAACCAATCGTCCATCCTGCTTGTACTCTTCTACATATAATCCATCAACATTGAACCTGACTTGTAATCCCTGGTCAACCATTTGCCCAACAGAAACCAGATTCTTCGTTATATTTGGAACATGCAGCACATCAGTGAGATGTTTTACCTTTCCGTCCTCCATAGACAATGCTATGTTTCCTGTATGCTCAATAGGATGCGATGTGTCATCACCTGTTTCAACATATCCAGGAACTGGCATTTTCTGCAAACTACTAAACCATTATGCATGACTGGTCATGTGATTTGAAGCACCTGAATCAACATACCAGACATTATCATTCGATTTTGAAACACCAGCAGACATCGTATTCATCATGTGATGTTGAACCATAAACAACTTCTCAGAATCATCTGCACTTGCGCATGCATAGTTGTTTTGCTGCCTTCTGTTATTTTGATTCTTTAACCTCCAATCATGTTCAAAGTGTCCAGGTTTACCACAATTCCAGCATCCTTTACTATCATTACCTGAATCAATTCTTTGGAAATTTCTGCGACCTCGTTGGCTCCCCTTGCCTCGAAATTGTCCTCTTCCTCCTGCATGATTCTGTTGTTGACCTTGGTCTTGGTTACTGTCTCCTCTTCCACTTCCAAAACCTCTACCTCTGCCTCTTCCTCTACCAGAGTAGAATACCTGCTCAGAACTGGGCTTTCCTTGGGAGTTTGAATCCTCACGAAGATTCTTTTCTTCAATGATGAGCATAGAGACCAAATCAGCAAAATTCGGAATATTTTCCCTGGTCTATATAGAAGTTCTGAACTGCTTATATGCAGCTGCTAAACCAGAAGGCACACTTCCACCTTATCATCATCATCTACATTCACGCCAATAGATGCAAGTGACTCACATATGCTTTTGATTTTTAGAGTGTTGTCACTTACCGACATGCTCTTTTTCTCCAATGTATGCAGCTCGTTCTTGAGTTGCAATTTCCGTGCCTTTGTATTGGTCTCATACAAAGTGACCAAACTGTTCCAAGCCTCTTTTGGAGTCTTGGCATCTTGTATGTGTCCAATCATGCTATCCTGTATGCTAACAGATAGCCAATACATTACCTTTCGTGCTCCTTGATTCCATTCCTCATATGCTCTTAACTGTTCTGCAGTCCGATTCCTTTCTGGTAACTGCGGAGCATTTTCATTCTCTCCTTCGATGTACTTCCAGTAGCCTTTTCCCATCAGGAAATTCGTCATTCTGAATCTCCAAGCATGGAAGTTGTTCTTGTCCAGCTTATCGCTCATAAGCTGACTCATTCCATCTGCATTTGCCATTTCTGCACCAATTCACAACACCGCAACACACTACAAGCAGCACTTCTGCTTGAACACTGTCACACTATGACGTGACAGTTTGATCTCAGAAAAACACAGTTTTCGTGTATCAACAGTACACGGAATCGCTTGAAATTCTGAATCTGGAATATATGAGTGTTGCCGAACACAAAGCAAGTTACAGTTTCTGAAACTGACCTGGTTTTTCTGTGGGCCCCACCTTGCGGGCTCAAAACGGAGGTCGAGATGGCTCCGAAACTTTGATATGACAAAAACGAGTGACCTTAAAGGGATAACTCACGAAAATATTTTGAGGTCTTCTACCTTCACGACGATTTTCGTAGCAAACGGAGGCCGTTTGAGAAATCGTGTTTCTCCACGCCTTGCCACGTAGTCTTCACCGTCGCCTTCTCCACGAGCTCTCTACAGCCACACTGGCTCTGATACCATGTCACGAGGAAGGAGATAAGGAAGAGAGCTCACACACACACTCTCACTCTCAAGGAGAAGCACACACACATGTTGAGGCAAGGAAGAATGATCTTCTTCTTCTTCTTCAATTACATAAAAGGAATGTACAGCTCTTTTGAGCTTACATACATACTATGGATACCTTTTATCCTTGAAACCTTATGGGGTCTCCATGAAAACATTATCTCGAATGTAACCATTTAGAAAAGAATTATTCACATTTAATTGACATATCTTCCAACCTTTACACACAACAATTGCTATGAGAGTCCTTATAGTTGTCATCTTTGCCACAGGACTATAAGTCCCATCATAATCTATACCATATGTCTGAGGATATCCTTTCACAACAAGTCTAGCTTTCTATCTAGACACACTTCCATCTACATACCTCTTTGTCTTGTAGACCCATTTGCATCCAATGATCTTCTCATGATTTGGTTTGGGAACCAAATCCCATGTCTCATTCTCCGTTAATGCATCATATTCTTCCTGCATAGATTTCTCCCAATTTTCCTTACCTTTTGCCTCTTCATATGTAGAAGGGTCTTCCTCTGCTTTCACCACGTAAGCATATTCTTTAGTAGTCAAAAAATAAGTGTCATAAATATACCTTGTAGGTTGCCACTTATGCCTTGATGACCTTCTGAGTTCTCCACTTCTTGAAGTTTTTGGTTCATCACATTCTGGATCAAACCTTGGCATTTCTTCAACTTCAACTTGTGCTTCATTGTTCTCTTCTTTATCAACTATTTGAACCTTTGATTTACCTTTCTTCTGATTCAAAGTTTCTTCATCACCTGCATGAATATTAATTGTACCTGCATACCAAGTACCTTGCTCATCAAATGTAATATCTTTTAACACAAGGAATTGTTTTGTGGATGGAGTCCACAACGTATAACCCATATGCTTATCATCATAGCCAATGAACGCATACTTTTCAGCTTTAGGTTTCAATTTATGTCTCAACTAAGATGACACATATGCATAAACCAAACATCCAAACACTTTGCAATGATCTAAGGTAGGTCTCTTACCCCACCAAGCTTCATATGGCATCATACCTTTCAAAGCTTTACATGGTAGCCTATTAACCAAGTATGTGGCTGTATTTACAGGCTCAGCCCACAAATAATTTGGATAATTTTTCTCCTTCATAATTGACCTTGCAAACTCAACAAGAGTTCTATTTCTCCTTTCTGCTACACCATTTTGTTGAGGAGAGTACCTGCAAGTAACTTCCCTTTTTATACCTACATTCCACAAGTATTCACTGAACTCAGTAGAGAAATACTCTCCCCCTCCATCCGACCTTAGTCTCTTCAAATTTTGACCTGTGATTCTCTCTGCATACACATGATAATGTTTGAATGTATTGAACACTTCTGATTTATCTTTGATCACATATATAGTTATCCACCTAGTAACATCATCAACATAAATCACATAATATCTTGAGCCATTAATGCTAAAGTCCTTTGATGGTCCCCACACATCTGTATGTACCAATTCAAGTGTCTTTGAATACATTAAACCATGCTTATTATATGATTGCTTATGAGCCTTACCTAATTGACATGCCTCACATCTGTATGTCATATGTTGACCTGCAACATAAGGTAACCCAAGCATTGAACCATTGTTAACAATATCCTTAATACCTCTTTCATTGAAATGTCAAAGCCTTTTATGCCAAAGATCTAAATCTGAGATCTTATGCCCTCCATAAGTGAACAAGGCATAAACAACATTGCCTTGAATCTTCAATGCAAAGAGCCTTCCTTCTTTCTTTCCTAAAACAATTTGTCTATACCCATTGCTAGGGCCTTCCACAAAAACTCCATCATTAGTGAACCTTACTTCATAACCTTTCTCTACAATTTGCCCTACACTTATCAGATTCTTTGGGATTGTACGAACATACAAAACCTTACTCAAAAGAGTGCTTCCATCCTTGGCCTTTATTGATCCAATGGACTTCACATTATGCTTTGTGTTATCACCTGTTTGAACCACATGATTACTCACCTTATTCTCTAAATCAGTCATCAAAGCAATGTTGCCACTCAGGTGATTGCTACACCCTGAGTCAATGTAGAAGGCTCTTTGATCTTCACTTTGTCTTTCACAAGTTGCATTCATAATTAAGGTTGTTTCCTCCTTCGGATTTGAAGCATAGTTGTAGTAGGTATTATTGTAGGATTGACTTTGGAAGCCTCTACCTGCACTTGTTCCAAAGAAACCTCTACTACCTCTACCTCTGAAATCACCTCTCTGATTTCTATTATCTCTTCCTCTTGAATTAAATTTCTGATTATATCCTCCACCATTCTGATTATTATGCCAACATTCATGACCTAAATGATTAGTTTTACCACAAATCAAGCAAGCTTTGACACCATCTTTATTGCTTCTGCCTCTTCCTCCTCCTTTGCCACCACCTCTTCCTCTTAGGAAGTTAGCTTTGCTAGTTGTACCTTCTTCTTCAGTCAATTGTTACTTGCCTTTGTTAAACTTCTTCTTGTCCTTTGAATACATTGCTTGACCTGTACTTTTATCAACATCACCTTTGACATCCTGCTCAAAGGTTAGCATATGTCCTAGCAATTGATTCAAATCAGGGGTGAAATTATCCAGTGACAATTCAGTAGACAAAATGAATGGCTTCCATTTCTCATCTCCTCTCAAACCTGTGAGGATTTGCCTTACCAATTTATCCTCTTCAATATCTTCATCAATTGCTCCTAATGCATCCACAATGTCCTTCATCCTTGCTACATAATCATAAAAGGATTGAGAAGCCTTCTTCTTGAATGTGGTAAACTCTGCCCATAAAGATGCCTTCCTTGACTTTGTAGTGTTTTGGAAATGCTCTTCCAAAGCATTCCATATGTCACTTGCACTTTTAAGTCCTCTAATGTGAGGTATCAAGTAATCATTGACTCCCATGTAGATAATGCTCCTTGCTTGAACATCCTTCTTCATCGATGTCTTCAAATCTGAGAGTTCATCCCTAGTTGGAACACTAGGATCTCTGAACTCTGGTTTTTCTTCTTCAGTTGTAATGTATCCTATCAAGTCTTTGCTCATAAGATGAGCTTCCATCCTCATAGACCAAGCAGGATAGTTTTTTCTATCCAATTTCTCTATTTGAAGAGAATCTCCCATCCTTTCTTCACTTGTGTATTAAATTCTTCAAACTGTGTGAGGAATAAGTGTACCTTTACTTCAAATGTAGTTCCTTTTGATCTTCTTGATAGCTTCAAGCTTTCTTCTCTCGCTTTCACTTCAAATTTTCACCTTTTGAATATTCAAAGGTTGATTTCTATATAACAACAATAGTCAAGGTCCTTCTTTCTTTAATTCTGATAACTCTTGCTCTGATGCCACTGATGGAGAGTGTTAATCTCCAAAAGAACAAGTTATCTTTGATGTTAGAGCACCTCTATATCAAGAACAACTCAAAACCTCAATCAATTTTGGAAGACTAATGATTGATTACAAATCTTTGCATTAACTGTGAGAAGAGTGATTATTCAAAAAAGTCTGCTACACTTAATTCACTCATTGACTAATAAAATACGTAAAGTTTTCAATGAAACTTTGTATGAGGTGTCGCCTAGTGGTTCCACACCTTCTCTAAGTTAAACTGTCTCAAAACGTTTGGTAAATCTTGAGATTTACTCCAAACAATTCACCTATGTCTGAAACTATACTTCTATACAGTCGACTTTGACACCTCTAACTTCTAATGCATAGTTCTCTTAAACTAGAACCCATTTATTCAAATGCTTTTAGCCATAGCTTACCTTCCACCTTAAAGAATGAGTGCTTATTTTCTCAAAAATTTACACTCTGGAAGGAGAACTGACCAATACATTATCATCACATTTGCACCTGCTACAATCTTCTCTTCTTCACATTTACACATGTAAATGTTCCTACTCTCAATTCTCTCAATCTGATCACAATTAGGATCTAAAAATTTGTACAGAGGTCATCAACTATGGACGTAGACTTGTACAAAAGAATTTTACAAGATGATAAACGTAGAAGGAGCACTGAGCAAAATATCGGGTGCAATTTTTCCTCTATTCAGGAAAACATTACATCTGATTCATGATCAATATTCTCAGAACTTCTAAAGTGTCTAATGACTCTTACAACTTGTCTTTTATCATCTCTCTTACATGCCCCAACTTTCTACTTGTATATATAGGCATATATGTACAAACTCTTAACCATAACAAAGGTATAAGTGAGATAATTACAAGTCTAGTGTACAAGTTTGTACAAGACCTCATTCTCTGATCATGCACTAACTTCAAGCTTCATATGTTGATATATTTAGGTAGTGATGTGTGAACACCCTAGGACCGCCAGGGCACTTTTTTCCCTCTTTAGGAGGCTTTTTTTCCGTAGCTTGTATATACGGCTATTGCCCTAATGGGCTACTTATCTTTGTACATTCTCTAGTAATACATTCAGTATTGTGTGTTATGCTCCAAGCTTCTTCTTCTTCCTTGTGTTGTTCGCGTGCTTCCGCAGACGTCTATCTCCAACAATTGGTATCAGAGCAGGTCGTCGCTTCATCTAGGGTGCCGTCCACACTCCTCTATTTGCAGTCTTAGAATCGCACGAATTTTGGTGAGCATACTCAGCGTGTTTTCGAGATCAAAACTGCTTCGCTTTGTGGTGCCAAAATCGCGATCTGAGCTCGTTTCGGCCTCCGAATGCACTATCGCAGTGCTTGTGTAGGCTATTTCATCTTTTTGTACCAAAGGTATATACCAGTTTCTATTCGCTAGTATAAGCGGCTCAAAGTCTACTACAGGTCTAATGGAATTTGTATAGGCAATTTTGTTCAACTTTTTGAGATACACTCAATTTTCTGCATCAAGGTATCTTAGTCACTGGCCATGGCTGAAAGCAGTGATGTATTCCGTATGTTGGCTGTTGAGGATAAGTTGGATGGTACCAACTACCTGATATGGGCTTATATGATGCGACATGTGTTGGTTGCAAAAGGATTGTGGAACATTGTGCAGGGTGTCGAAAAACATCCTATCACACCTACAACTGTTACAACTGTAGGTACTGAAGCTGATGCAGAAGGTGTCGAAGATGCTGATATTCTGCATATTCCTGTTCCTGTTGCAGTTTCTGCTCCACCTAGTGCATAGCAGATTTGCTGGGATGGCAGAGATGCCCAGGCACATGCATTGATAGCTTTGTCTGTCAAACGTTCCATTATTCCTCATATTTGCTAAGGATGCTTGGGATACACTTACCACATTGTACCAAGCTAGGAATGAGGCTCGTATTGCTTAGCTCCAAAAACAGTTGGAAAGTGAGCACATGAATGAAGGTGATTCTATGGACAGTTTCCTAACAAAGATCAAAGACTTGAAGGAACATTTGATTTCTGTTGATGAGGTTATACCAGATAGCTAACTTCTGCAGACCGTTCTGAATGGTCTTCCTGATTCATATCAGAGCTTTGCTTCTACTCTTCGATTGATGATGAAAGGCAATCCAAATGCCTTATCATTTGAGGAGTTAGTCTCTGTTCTGTTGCAGGAAGATCAGTCCAGGCAGAACAGGTCCATTATGTGAGTTGCAGATCAAGCTTTCCTGGCTAGTCAGAAGGGCAAAGGAAAATGGAGCTCTTCAACTAGTAAGCAGAAATCTGCTAATTCTGCACAGTCAAAGAAGGAAGATAAAGATGAGAAGAAATCAGAAAAGCAGAAATTGTTTTGTAAGTATTGTAAAGGGAATGATCATATCATAAAGAACTGTCCAAAACTGGCTACTAAAGAGGCAAAGAAGAAAGAGGCAAAGAAGAAAGAGGCTGGAATGGTTATTGTAGAGGCCTCTACACCAAAAATAGAGTTTGCTAATCTTGTATATGAAGAAGAATGGGTGTTTACTATTGTCTACAGTTTTGACCCATCTTCTCACGAGCAGTGCTTGTCTACAGTAGACTCAGATGTTTGGTATTTTGACAGTAGGGCGACCAAACATATTACCTCGCAGTGCAATTTCTTCTCTTCACTCGAGCCTGCCCCTATAGAGAATACTTTTACATGTGCCAACAACTGCTCTTATCCTGTTATGGGAGTTAGTAAGATCATTTTGAATATTGGTGATGGTAGTTCTTTCACTTTGTCAGATGCTTTATTTGTGCCAGGGATCAAGAAGAACCTGTTATCAGTTTCTACATTAGCCAAGATTGGCTTGGTTGTGAAATTTGTTGATGACAGGTGTACAGTTCATGATCTGTCAAATGGCGATGTCATTATTGCTTCTGGCATTTTATGTGGTGGGCTGTATAAGCTCAGAGACAATAAAAGATATGTAAATGATTTGGCATGTGCAGTAAATGATTCTCAGGCTATGTCAGATGCAAAGCTTTGGCATGCACACTTTGGTCATCTGAATTTTGCTAGTTTGCTACGCCTGCAGAAATCTGAAATGGTGTCCTCTTTGCCCAAACTTGAGGCACCTAGAAAACATGTTTGTGAGGGCTGTATTTTGGGCAAAATGCAGCGTTCGTCCTTTCCAAAAGATGGTTCAGTTTGGGCTACTCAAAAATTGCAGCTTGTACATAGTGATGTCTGTGGTCCTATGCAGACACCTTCTTTTGAAAATTATCTTTACTTTGTGACTTTCATTGATGATTTTTCCAGGCATGCATGGGTATATCAATTGAAGACAAAGTCCGAAGTGTTCATGTGCTTCAAACAATTTTTGGTTTTGGCTAAAAATTTTTTAGCATGTAAAATGGGCACCATCCGTTCTGATTGAGGGGGGGAATATATATCTTCTGCTTTTAATGGATTTCTAGCTGAACGTGGGATAAAACACCAGTGTACAGTGCCATATACACCTCAAAACAATGGAGTTGCTGAATGAAAGAACATGTCACTCATGGAGATGGCGAGGTGTATGGTCAAGAGTCAGGCTTTACCACATAGTTTCTGGCTTGAGGTTGTCATGTGTGCAACATATGTACTGAACAGGTGTCCCACTAAAGCGCTACAGTCTATCACTCCATATGAGGCTTGGCATGATTTTCTCAACCTTTGCAGGTTTCATGTGATGATGCAAATCATTCCATTTCAAATGCAGATTTACATGATGCACTTATTGATGATAGAGCTGATATTGAGCAGGCAAGAACTATGCCAAAATGGCTGGTGCAGACCTTGCGTGACAGTCAATTAGATGCACCTCTGTCATATCGTACTTGATCAAGCTCTCATAGTGCCTCTTTTGCATCAGACTGCTATGCTATGGCTGCATGTAGTCTTTGTGATGAGACTGAGCGTGTTTCGTTTGATGAAGCACAAAATTTAGAAAGTTGGATGGCTGCTATGCAATCTGAATATGATGCAATAATGAAGAATGGTACTTGGACTTTATGTGACTTGCCTCCTGGCAAGAAAGCCATTGGCACTAAGTGGGTATACAAGCTGAAGTGTAAACCTGATGGTACAGTTGACAGGTATAAGGCTAGGCCTATTGCAAAGGGTTATGCACAGGGAAGAGGCATTGATTTTGATGAGACCTTTGCACCTACATGCCGTATGAGTACTGTTCGGAGCATCTGTGCACTTGCAACCCATCATGGTTGGAATGTACATCAGTTGGACATTAAAACTGCATTTCTGAATGGTGACTTGCATGAAGAAGTGTATGTTTTTCAGCCCCGTGGCTTTGTGCAGAAAGGGCACGAGAACCAGGTGTGGAGGTTAAAGAAGGCATTATATGGTTTAAAGCAGGCACCACGTGCTTGGTATGAAAAGATACATGCCTATCTGATTGCACATGGTTTTGGGAACAGTCCAACTGAAAGCACCTTATATGTTAAGTGTTGCTAATGATGTACTTTTGATCATTGTGGTTTATGTTGATGACATGCTGCTCACTGGTCCTCATGAGAGGCATATTGCTGATTTTAAGGCTGATTTGCATGCCTCATTTGAGATGTCTGATTTGGGGCATTTGCATCATTACCTGGGCATTCAGTTTATGCACGTTGATGGTGGAATGGCTTTGTATCAAAGGGAATATATTGACACATTATTGCAGCGCTCTGGCCTTGAAGAATGTAAGCCTATTGCCACTCCTATGGAGACAGGTTTACGATTGAGTCTTCATGATGGTGGAGATGCATTTGATGTTGTTCTCTATCAGCATGCTATTGGATGCTTGATTTACTTATGCATTACTCGGCGAGATATTCAATTTGCTATCTCATAGATGAGTAGGTTTATGCATTGCTTAGGAGTCAAGCACTGGCAAGTGGTTAAGCGTATCTTAAGCGTATCTTTCACTACTTGAATGGTACTCAGCTACTTGTGTTGTCTTATCCCAAGGGGGGATCACTACCGCCAGATTTTCATGCTTTTTTTGAATTTGATTGGGCTGGTTGCTATGACACTCGCGTGTCCACTAGTGGCTTTTGCTTCATCCTTGGTAGCTCATGTATATCGTGGTTGAGAAAGAAGTAGCCTACTGTGGCCACTTCTTGTTGTGAGGCTGAGTATAGGGCAGCTTTCACAGCGACTATTGAGTGTGTGTGGCTCAGACGCCTCATGGCTGATCGCGTTGGTCAGTCTTCTGCCACCACCATCTTTACTGACAGTCAGAGCACATTGGCAGTTGCAAGGAACCCTGTGTTCCATGCTCGCACTAAGCACATTGAGGTGCACTATCATTATGTTGGGGAGAGGTTCTCTGCTGGGGAGATCAGCTTGGCATATGTGCCCACACAGGAGAACATTGCAGACCTTTTCACGAAGGCTCTGCCTAGGGAGAAGATTGAAGCTTTCTGCAAAGCTTTGGGTTTACTTCCTTTTGTGGAGTGATTTCCACATAGCTTGGCACTTCCTTATACATGAGGGCCAACTAGTTGTTCAGCGCATCACTCCCAGGGGGGATTTGTTGATATATTTAGGTAGTGATGTGTGTGCACACTCTAGGACCATCGGGGCACTTTTCTCCCTCTTTAGGAGGTTCCCCCTGTTAAACGATAATACTTCTACCCAACTTTCAGAAGAGTATTATCGGGTCCTCGGGTTCTTGGGAGTGGTAGGGGTCTGTTATACAGAGGCCCTGTACTATTTTCCCAGTCTTCACACAATCATAAATACTTCATCGCGTCTTAGCACAGCGGTTGATTCTGAATATTAATCGCTCTTCGACCCGGTGACTATTAGGACTTTTAGACTGAATCTGCTATGGTAATGGAGCAGAGGTCCTGTTGTGACTTATAAATAATAGAATACGTACTTTTCTGTAATTGAATACTACTCAATATGACAATTCCATGTGACAGGTAAGTACACCGAACAATAATACACAGACAACTATAATCGGGATTACGCCAAACTGATCGTATACTGACTCAAGTCACAAAGTCCTAACCGCAATTGCCAAACTTCCCAATACTTCTGTTCACATCCAGATCTTTACCGAATTCTCAGTGAACGCAGACTATGGTATCGAGTCTGGTCACTTAACCGAAAAGATACTAATTGTAGATGATTAACTTTGACCTTACACAGTCTCTCGCAGGATGACAAACACACTATCTCACGACAGAAAAGATCCAGAATTGTATATAACTGATCATCAAACAGACTCACAACACAAGATTACCGAATGGAAATCGGTTCAACAAGGAAAATAGCAGAATAGTTAGATACGAATAGAATAGAACAGAACTCAATGTACTCATCAATATCTCATACACAGTCTCAAAATATGATGCTCGCAATCTCCCAAATTGATTCAGTATAGCAGGCATACAGAATACAATACAATACTTGCAATTTCCAAACACTTCAGTTCGAGATGTGATCAATCCTATTCGCTACAATGCCCAACAGAACAGAGACTCCTTCCGAAAAAACTACTACTACCACCGCTTTCCTTTATGCGCTTTAAATAGAAATCTGCTACAATGTTTCCGCGAATCCACTTTTTACGGCATCTATCCGGGTTCATCTGCATGTTTCAGCGACCCTCTAACACTGGCACGCCCGGTGGACTCGAACCCGCAGGTGCAGTACTGTTGGTAATATCCTTTTGCCTGGGCTATCCCAATGTTCTTTTCCTTTATATGCATCCACAAAGGCTCTGGCTAATCGTTCAGCATGTCCATATATACATACAATAGGAGGCCAGATAAAGATATGATTGTTAGCTGCCTCGAGATCAAAAGAAGCTGTTCATGAGTTAGCACCGACAACTTGACCTTGTGAATTGGCCTTGTCATGTGTTTTAATCGCTTCGTCTATGGAATCAAAGTACCCTCTGTGTTGTTGAATCCTCTTTTTCTTGAAAGTTTGTGCGTGTTTGTACCGCTTTAGTTCCCACTTCAACTTGGATATGCCTGTGCTATGCTTGTTGAAAATATCCATGTCTTCTGCAGAAGCCATGTACCCATACAGTATCCTATCATTGCCTGGCTGAAATATCCTTTTGCAGTGCCTGTCGGTCCATACCAGGGTTTGACTCCCCAATCCTTTCTGATCGCACTTGTTCTAGTGGCGGAACAAGTATAGCCAACCATCTCCTGCGAAAAAGTGTCCAGCTATTTTGAACATGGCTATCCAACTGTTGTTTTAATAACTCTATGTCCACATTTGTCATCAATGTGGCATTTAGTTCTACACCCTCATCGTTTAATATCTGCTTTTCGAACTCCTGCAATACTTGTATTCTTGACTGCAAAAGTTCATTTTCGGCTTGCAGGTGAGCATTCAGGGTAGAAAAACTGGACATTTCGGTTTGAATTTGTGTTTGGATAGCTTGCTGCCATTGATTAAAGTATTTGACATACTTTTTTGCGGTGATCAATTCGGCCGTAATATGCTGGTTGTTTTGCTGTAACACCTGTATTAACGCTTCTTTATCATCCAATTCCTTTTGCATCTGTGTCATTAGTGAGTTGGACTTAGTCATCGTGGCGAATAATAACTCGTTTTTGTGCTGAATCGCTTGTTCTTGTTGCCGTAAATATTGGGAAACCTCTTGGAGTTGGTTTTGCATCTTTATAACAAAATCGGGTTGGGGGACATCCGGTGCTTGCTCTGGACTGGCGGTTGGCAAGTTTTCTGCCATTCGTCTTCTAATGGACAGCCGAAATGGCGTCCCTACTGTCTGATTCTGTGCGCTGTTACTTGTGTGGAATAAAGATGCAGACGAGGTGGAGGGTTGGGCTTCAACCTGAGGCTCTGTGTGGTGTTCTGAATTTATTTGATCATTTTCACTGGGGTAAAAAGGGGAAGACCAGTGTAACTGTTTATCCTTTATAGATTGGACAAAATTAAATATAGCAGCTAAATAGGCTGCTAGTCTGCTATTGGTGTGGGATCTTCTCTTATCCCCAACAATGATTTGTGCGTAGAGGTGGTCATAGAGCCAATGTGTCCAGCTAACCGGACCTCCTGCTTCGGCATGCAATAGGGGGGAAAAATTTTCTTTCGACATTAAGTCGAATTTTACTAGTAAACAAAGTTTTTCTAAATACCATTTAAATTGTTCTCGTCGGTGATAGGTGGCGTTTTTCAACATGTAATACCGTCGGGGGCCTTCACAGTTGCCAAATTCCTTCTTCAGATCCTCATTTGAACATTTAAGATAACAGGCACCATCATAGATTGGTAGTTTAAATACGGCTGAGACGAGCTGGGGCAAAAATCGTACCTGATTGAGAATAAAACCGCTGGTTTGTCGTATGCTATGTAATTGGTCCTCTGCATCATCATTAGCAATCCACTGTTCCCACGGTAATTGGGCAAACTAGAGGAGCCCTATCTTCTGTAGCCATTCTTCGTTCTTTGGCGATTTGGTGGCGAGCTCGATTTTAAATTCGGTGGAGAATTTATGCTGAGTTTTTTCTGATGCAGAAGTTACTGCATCATCTGGTTCATCTTGTAAAGTGGTATATGTTGTTGTTACCACATAGGTCTGCGTATGGGCGCGCTTTCTGAATTGCCAGCGGAGAATATCAGCTTCCGACATGTTTGGTGAAGGTCTACTGAAAAAATATACTAGAAGTTGCTAACAGGTGCTGAATCTTGAAGAATGCTAATTTAGAAAGCTATATTCTGTAAACGCATTTATAGACACCGGTGTTTGAACGGCCATTTGCTCTACTGATTGTATGTTAGTATGACATGACTCTTCCTTCCCTTGATAATATTTGTATCCGAATAAAAATCATTATTGCCGCATGTTACATTGTCGATTGGTGCTAGACTGATCGAGACTTGTCATGTGCGAAAATGTGAGAAATCCAAAATTTGATTATCATATTCATACATTATGAATTTGGATGGGAGAATATACTCATTCATCGATGAGACCTTCAAGGTACATACTCCTAGCCGATCGAAATGTTCGAGCTATCTTTTTCTTAAGGGTTTCTAATAGCTGTTTTAGCGTATCAGGCTCTAGAAGTTGTGCATCTATTCTAGCAGAGCTAAGTGCGATGGCTTCGGTGAGTACATTCTCGGTCTGGGTCTGCACAAAAGCTTCCTGTAGATAAAAATCATTGGCTAGTGCGGCGTCCTTGGAAGTCTTCATTTCGTCTAGTTTAGTCTTTAGCTCTGCAATATACTCCTTTTGGTTGCGTACTTGGTTGTCTTGGCGTTCAAACTGCTGGGTTTGGAAATCCAGAGTTTTCTTCAGTGAATCTCGTTCTCTGCGCGTCCTGTCGATATCCTTGAGGTATTGTCCTTCCCCTATCAGCTGGCGTTTTAGGATACTGTTTACTTCATTTGCGCATTCTTCGGCTCTCCGTAACTGTTCTTGGATTTGTTCGATTTCTTTTTGCTGCTTCTGATTCTTCTGGATTGATTCCTGCAATTGAATCTTTGTCTCTGCGACCAGTTCTTCGAGGGAGGCGTTGATATCTTCATTTTCGTGGAGGGTGGCCTTCAGGGCGCGGATTTCTTCATGCGCGGCGTGTAGGAGTCGATTTTTGGCTGTAAGTTGCTCAAGGGCTGCATCTCGTTGCTCTACTAAGGTCTGTTCTGCCGAAAATTTGGCTTGTAGCTCTACTAACTGCATCTCGAGCTGATGGTTCTCAATCTTTGTGGCTTCGATTTCTTCCTGGAGGGGGGTGATGTCTGCTTCCAGTACGTCGACCTTGTTTTGATATTCGGCCTTCAGGTTGTCCGTGGCTTCCTTAAATTGTATGGGCAGTTGGTGTGATAACTGTATGAGAAACTGACCCATGGATGCTAGTTCTGAAAATACGGTGGGTGGTGGTGGTGGTTGACGAGGCTGAGAGGAGGTATCGGTGAGTAGGTTTTGGGAGTTTGGCGGAGAGTAGTCAGGGGAGGAAGAGGAGGAAGGTGTAGGTTCAGAATCGAGTCGGTGGGATGGGTCCGGTGGGAGGTCAGGGTTGACAGATGGGATGGGTAGAGCAGAGTCAATAGTGGTTACCTTTGTAACATTCTGTTGTTCGGCTTCTGTATGATTGATGGCCTCAATAAGTTCATCCAATGCTTTTGTGGCAGTTTCCGGTTCGTCCTGTTGATGCTCAGACTCCTTTTCGGTGGGTAGTATCTCTGTATCTGCTTGGTTTTGTTGGTCTTGTTGCTCTGTCGAAGTGTCGTTGTGCATTGAAGTGGCGGTGTCGTGGTAAGTTTCTTCTTGCTGATCTTCTTCGGCGTCGTGTTTCTTTCCGATGGATCCTTAAACTTCACTTTCTGAAGAGCTGATCCTGATTCGCTTCGTGCGGAAGAGTTGATTGATTTCTTCATCATCTTCTTCAGTTTCCTCGAGTGGTTGTGCTGATTCTTCGTGCCTAAGTGCTGGGCCTGTGGTTGGGGGTTGTGCAGCGAGAATGGTTGGGAAGAGGAAGGAGATGATGTGGGGGAGGCGAGAGCGTGGAGAGCTGCCTTTCTGGAGTTGTTTCACTATAGCGACGGATTCTTTATGGATTTGTTGGAAGAAATAAGAGGCAAAGTTTACAGGTTCACGGGAGGCTAATTCTAGAGCAGAGTAGAAGGGGCGAGAGATACCGTAGGTTCGTTTTTGCAGGTTGAGGATTGCTACAAGAAATTGTAGGGCGGATCGTTCGGGTTCTGGGCGGCAGAGAATGGCATATTCGTTAGATGAGGAGCGGGGAAAGAGTGCGGTCATGCGAGCGATAGGGATGCTAGGACCATTTTCGCGTCCTTGTGGAGTGAGGCGGTAGGCTGCAGAGAAGGCTTGGAAGGTGATGATGGTCCTATATGGGAGAGAAGGGAAGACCCACTGTCGTTCGGTGACGGGGAATTGGGCGATGGCGTGGATGATTTGTGCGGAGAAGGGATGGGCTTCCACTGAGTGCCAAGGCAACTCAGTGAAGTTGGACAATCCTCTACAACGTAGGTATTCGCCGACGTCTGTTGGGATACCATCACGGAAAGCAGTGTAGTTGGCTAGCGCTTCCATGGTGTTTACAAGCACTCTTTCAGATAACACAGAAGACAAGGGAATACGTATAGTCTCGAGAACACAATAGTGTTTAGGCGCAACCGAGGGGTTAAGTAAGGAGAACATGGTGAGAAAGGGAAGGGGAATGGGTATCATTGTTCGGTGCGTGAAAGGTACTGTTTGCATGCTGGCGTGTGTGCTTGAGTGACCGGTAGGGAGAGGCGGCTAGTAACATAAAGATTCGTACAAAACACTACTAAAAGGGAAGAAAAGAAAAACACAAAAACTTATACAAAACGCGGTTCGCCGCCGAATAATTTAATGCGTACTAGTACTGGGATAATACGGCCGCAGCTTCGACCCATTGATTACCTTTGGAAGTGGATTTCCGGTCAACATAGTCAACCGAAAAGTTGCCGGACCAACTTGTTCTGAAATCTTGAATGGACCGAACCAACGTAACTTGAATTTTCCTGCTGATCTGTTGGACTTCGCATTGTAGAAAAGAACAAGCTGTCCTACCGAAAATACTGAGGTCTTTAAATTGCGGTCATGTGTCCTGGCCTGTCTTAGTTGGATTTCTTTCATAGTTAAGAAACTGAGCCATCTATGCTCATCTAATTCTCTAAGTGTTCCTAACCGAAATACCAATGACTCTTCGGGTAGAAGCTTCTGAGAAATTGCTACTCTTAAACTTGGTATTACAATTTCCATCGGAGCTATTGCTTCTAGTCCATAGGCTAACTTGAATGGTGTCAAACCGGTGGTTACCTTATATGTAGTGCGATAGGCCCATAAGACTGCAGGTAGCAACTGATCCCATCTTTCCGGTGTTTCTCTAGTCAATTTCTGAAGCATGTTCAGCAGAGATTTGTTGGTACTTTCTGCCAATCCATTTGCACGAGGATAATATGGTGAGCTGAATTTATGACTGATCTGGAATGACTGTGTTAATGCTTTCATCAGATTGTTCATAAAATGGGTGCCCTGATCTGAAACAAGCTCTAGTGGCAATCCAAATCTTGGAAAGACTTCTGATAATAGACATTTCGCTACTTCAACTGCTGTAGCCGAACGTAAAGGCCATGCTTCTGCCCACCTGGTTGCGTAATCTGTGCAAGTCAATATATACCGGTTATTACTGAATACCGCGGGAGGTGTGATTGGACCCATAAAATCTAGACCCCATTTCTGAAATGGTTCTAAAGGAAGTACTGGATGAAGTGGAAAATAATGGCGTTGTAGTGGTTGTCCAGTTCTTTGACAGCTATCACAAGTTTTGATAAATTCCAATACATCTCTGTACATAGTTGGCCACCAAAGTCCACTTTGCAGAATTTTTCGGTGAGTAAGATCTGCTGCAAAATGTCCTCCTGTTGGACTTGAGTGAGCTAAATTGATGAATGAATTTACTTCATGTGTAGGGATACATCGGAGTAAGGTTCCTGTATGATCTGCATAATAGAGTTCTCCAGCAACTAACCGGAACCTTCGACTAAAAACTGCAATTTTTCGGCGTGTAGCGATAGGGACTTCAGAAGGTAGACATCCATCCAAAAGGAAGGTCAATAACTGATCATAATACGTAGTTGGTACTGGTTGGGTTGACAATTCCTCAGTAGTTGGTTCTGAAGTATAGATGGCTGGCGTTGTATCATTTATACCAACCGGAGGTTCACCTGAATCTAAGCGTGACAAAAAGTCTGCTAAAACATGTGAACTACCTGGCCGGTGAACGACATCATAGTCGAATTCCTGCAATAGTAGAACCCATCGTGCTAGGCGGCCACCTATATGTTGCTGCCGAACCAAGTAAACAAGTGCAGCGTGATTGACATGAAATGTAAATTTTCGGCCCAGCAAATAATGTCTGAATTTTTTTACCGAATACACTAGTCCTAAGCATTCCCTCTCAGTTACCGAGTAGTTCTTCTCTGCAGGTGCTAATCTTCTGCTAGCATAGTATACTGGTCTAAACCATTTATCTGTTTGTTGCATCAGTACACTTCCTATTGCTATATCAGATGCATCAACAAATACGTGAAATGGGTGATCCCAATCTGGTGGCTGTAAAA
This sequence comes from Ceratopteris richardii, assembly GCA_020310875.1. Classification (NCBI taxonomy): domain Eukaryota; kingdom Viridiplantae; phylum Streptophyta; class Polypodiopsida; order Polypodiales; family Pteridaceae; genus Ceratopteris; species Ceratopteris richardii. Next base: position 208,810,936 of record CM035408.1, read on the forward strand.
TGGGAACCTGTGTTAATAACTGTTTCAGTCGATCAAATGCTATCTGACATTCCTGAGTCCATTCGAATTGCCATTGCGTTTTGGAAATTAATTTGTTCAGTGGTATTGCCACATGAGCAAGCCACCGTAAATGCCTTCCATGCCATCTCACTTGACCCATAAACCGCATTACTTCCTTAGGTGTATTAGGCACCGGAGCTTCTAATACTGCTGAAATTTTATCAGGATCGACTTGAATACCCTCTGCCGATATGATGTGACCCAGTAACTTACCACATGAAACCGCAAACACAGATTTGTTTGGGTTTAAACACAATCTATATTCTCTACATCTCTGAAAGCAACATCGTAAATGTACCAGATGTGCGATCATCTTACCGAAAATTGAAAAATCGTCAAGGTATACTTGCATAAATGAGGTGAGATAAGGAGAAAATATCTCCTGCATACATCTTTGAAATGTGCTTGGTGCATTCCTCAATCCAAACCACATTACTGTACAAGCAAAGACACCCCAATTTGTAATAAATGCAATTTTTGGTATATCCTCTTCAGCCATTCTTACTTGATTATATCCACTGTATCCATCTAGAAATGAATACATCTCATGACCTGCTACTTTGTCAAGCATAGTATCCAAAAAAGGAATCGGAAAAGGATCCGGTACTGTTGCAGCATTTAATTTCCGATAGTCTACGCAGATTCTCAATTGCTTGTTTTTCTTTGGTACAATCACAATCGGTGAAATCCATTCCGCATGTTCTATTGGTACTATGAATCCAACTTTTAATAACCTATCAAGTTCAGCCTTTACCTGTGCTGCATAATGTGGGTTCATCCGGTAGCTGGTTTGCTTTAGCGGTTTCGCTTCTGGTTTTAGCATAACTCTGTGTTGATAAATACGAGGATCCAAGCCCTTCATGTCTTTGTAATCCCATGCAAAGACGTCAGTAAATTCTTGGAGTAACTGAATTAATTCTGCTTGAAATGCTTCCGGTAAGTTTTGCTTTATCTTTACAGGACGAGGGTGCTCTTCATCTCCAAGATTATAAGTAATTAACTGGTCTTCTGGAACATAAAATTGTTGATATTTCTCTGTATTAGCTGATGGTTCGAGAAGTTGCTGTAGTTCATTATCGTGAATCGAAATGGTATCTTCCTCCTTAGTTTCTTCGGCAATGGGTATTACTGTACATACTGAAGCATTCCAGGTATCTACAACAGACTGTAGGTCAATAGTTCCTAATCTCATTAAATCAACATTATTCTTTAGAAATTCTTCTTCTTCATCATCTGACAACCCATCTAACATATGGACTGGTTCGGCAAAATATGGTCGAGCATGTAACTCACAGGGTTGTATCGCGTCTAACTTTACAACACATTTGCGATTTTTATCCTTGAACGTAAGTTCCTGGGCTGACCAGTCTTGAATTACCTTGGCTTGTTTCAACCAAGGACGGCCGAAAAGTAGATTGTAATCTAGGGTGGATTCCGGCAATTCTAGAACAACAAAAGTCATCTTGAATGTTGTGTCTTGCACAGTTATGGGTATATCTCGGACCAGTCCTACTGGATGAACTCTAGATTGATCAGCCATCCTAACAAAGAATTGAACTGGTTCTATCTTAGTCCATCCTAACTTCTTACAAAGTGACGCAGTGGCAATATTCACGCCAGACCCCCCATCAATTAAAACTTGTGGGATTTGATGTTTATGAAACCATACCGTAATCAAAGGAACTGAGTGATCTACCGTAGAGTCTGGCTCTGGTTGTACTGTTGCGGTAGCCGGAATGCAAGCAGATTTTGTAGTAAACTGTTGTTGAAATTGTTGGCGTATTCCTGGTACTAATGCCAGTAATTGCCCGAAAGGCAGTGTGATGGATGCTTTTGACAATATATCCCATGCTGGTTGCAATTGATTTGCATCTTCCTTAACTGTTGAAGATGAAGCTTGGTCTGAAGATGGTAATTCTACTGCAGATGATGTACCTGCTTCTGTATTGTCAGCACGAGCTTGTGTCGTATCCGGGGACTGGATTACTGGAGTAGGTTCTGAAAAAACAGGTGGTTCTACGGTGGTCCACTGACTAGCTTTATGATACATTCTGTGTTGTTCACGTATCCCTGGTTCAAATAATTCTGCTGCTGGTTGCAATTGTTTACCGGAACGAGTTTGAACTGCTGCTGCCTGCGTCTCTACAGGTGTGATTGTTACCACATTGGCCATTGGGTTTTGACGTTCCTTTTTCCTTTGATCATATTCCGCTGCATCTCTACAGAATCTTCTAATATGGCCCAATTGTCCACAGAAATGACATCGAGGTGGTGGTAAATTATGATTTTCCGGTGGTGGTCCATTCTGCCAGCGCGGTGTATTATAGTTGTTGTTCCTCTGTCCTCGATAATGTCGATAACCTTGTTGTTGATTGTTTCTCAAATGTGGGGATACATATTGATTGGCTGACTGCCCTTGTTCCTGAATAATTGCATTAACTGTTGCTGTTCCTTGTCTTCTGGCATTGTATGCACAATTCTCAGTGGTATGTCCAACAATGTTACAGATGGCGCAATAGGTCTGATTTAACGCACACTGGGCACTAGTATGTCCTGAATTCTTGCAGGTGGTGCAATATACTTGCTTAATTATATCTTCAGCCTCATGTTTGTTTGTTTTTATCCATTCCAAATCCTCTGAAAATCCACCAACTTTATTTTCCAGCTGAAGGGTCATTGCGATCACTGCATCGAGTGTCATGGCTCCTACACATCTTATAATCATGATTTGCCTAAGTTGAGGAAGTAGGCCATTGATAAACCACTGTGTAATAACATCGTCTGGTAAATTAGCATGAGCCTGGGGTAACTGTCTTAAATGTGTTCTGAAAAGGGTAGCATACTCTTGTACAGTTTGATTTGGTTTCTGTCTGTTATTCTGTAAATACTCAAAGATCTCCGCAGGATTCTTTTTCAGTCTGAATCGTTGCAAAAAAGCGTCTCGTACTGCCTCATAAGTACCGAAATGATTAATATCGTATTCAGTAAGCCATCTTGCTGCTTCATTCACAAGTGTAGATTGAAAAACAAATGCTTTGTATGCCGGATCCGGTGGATGGTTGAGGACAGCGTAACTGATTTCAAAGGTGCGTACGTGAGCATCTGGATCATCTCCTAGAAATCCACTAAACTTTGTGTATGTTACTCCCGTTGGAGCCAATCTTGGTTGACCTAACTGTCGTTGCGGTTGTTCATTCATCGTAAATGTATTATACACTCCTTCTGTATTTCTGTTTTGAGTTTCTGAACTACCGGAATTTGTTTCACCAAATGACACACTTTCCGGTGCAATTAGCTTACTTACTATATTGCGAATTTCTGTTTCAAATAGTCTTCCTTCCTCCTTGATATCCAGATTAGGAGGACTTGCTTCCAAACGTTGTAGTTGAACGGAAGATTCAGCCGAAACTGCTGAATCGTCACCAAAAAACTGTGTTTTTCTTATCGAAATTCCACCAAAAGGATTCGAAATTGTGACTGGAGACAGTGTAGATTCACCTGTGTTAATTTCCTTCCCTAAAGTGTTTCTAATCGTATCTGAATCTATTCCGCAAACTTTTAGACTAGATTCCAACTGCGTCTTGATAGATTCCAAAATTGCTGTATTTTCGACAGTCTGCACCGTAGTGATACCAGACAGTTCTAGAGATGTACTACGTTCTACCGTAATCTCACCGGAATCAGTGTTATCGTTCGTCACTTTCTCTACAACTGGGTCAGGTCTAATTGCACTAGTACCTCCCAGAGTTGTTCTTAATACCCCTAACTGATGATTCTTGGGATACTTTTCACCTGATCGAGTAATCGGCATGTAGCATTTCCGTACTAATCATATAGTATTACGAACAAAACAGTCTTGCAACAATCTGATTCTGTTGCTATTGTCTATTTAATTCGAACAAAATACCAGGCAATCTTAATGCCACATCCCCAGCGGGATCGCCAATGTTAAACGATAATACTTCTACCCAACTTTCGGAAGAGTATTATCGGGTCCTCGGGTTCTTGGGAGTGGTAGGGTTCTGTTATACAGAGGCCCTGTACTATTTTCCCAGTCTTCACACAATCATAAATACTTCATCGCGTCTTAGCACAGCGGTTGATTCTGAATATTAATCGCTCTTCGACCTGGTGACTATTAGGACTTTTAGACTGAATCTGCTATGGTAATGGAGCAGAGGTCCTGTTGTGACTTATAAATAATAGAATACGTACTTTTCTGTAATTGAATACTACTCAATATGACAATTCCATGTGACAGGTAAGTACACCGAACAATAATACACAGACAACTATAATCGGGATTACGCCAAACTGATCGTATACTGACTCAAGTCACAAAGTCCTAACCGCAATTGCCAAACTTCCCAATACTTCTGTTCACATCCAGATCTTTACCGAATTCTCAGTGAACGCAGACTATGGTATCGAGTCTGGTCACTTAACCGAAAAGATACTAATTGTAGATGATTAACTTTGACCTTACACAGTCTCTCGCAGGATGACAAACACACTATCTCACGACAGAAAAGATCCAGAATTGTATATAACTGATCATCAAACAGACTCACAACACAAGATTACCGAATGGAAATCGGTTCAACAAGGAAAATAGCAGAATAGTTAGATACGAATAGAATAGAACAGAACTCAATGTACTCATCAATATCTCATACACAGTCTCAAAATATGATGCTCACAATCTCCCAAATTGATTCAGTATAGCAGGCATACAGAATACAATACAATACTTGCAATTTCCAAACACTTCAGTTCGAGATGTGATCAATCCTATTTGCTACAATGCCCAACAGAACAGAGACTCCTTCCGAAAAAACTACTACTACCACCGCTTTCCTTTATGCGCTTTAAATAGAAATCTGCTACAATGTTTCCGCGAATCCACTTTTTACGGCATCTATCCGGGTTCATCTGCATGTTTCGGCCACCCTCTAACACCCCCCCCCCCTTGTATATACGCCTATTGCCCTAATGGGCTAGTTATCTTTGTGCATTCTCTAGTAATACATTCAGTATTGTGTGTTGTGCTCCAAGCTTCTTCTTCTTCCTTGTGTTGTTCGCATGCTTCCGCAGACGTCTATCTCCAATATCATATATTGGTCTTTGCTTCATTCTTTGACTTCAAACCTTTGTCCAAAACATCAATTGATGGTTGTCCTGCACCAACACTTCCCTGGATTGATAATTAAGGAGGTGGAACTTCTTAGCATGGAGCTTATCCTATCCTACAACAACACATTCAAATCATCATTTCAATAGTTTATTTGAATTTCAAATTCAAATAGAATTCATGGTCTTTTTCTCTTTATACTTCCTGTAAGTATGGACTTCAATGTTTTAGTGAGTTATACAAAAGTGAATGAACAAATGTTCCTCAAATAAATGAATGAAACATCTGCTTTGGATAAATGTGCATGTATAGAAGTGCTTCTCAAAACCAATAGAGATTATGATATATGCTCAAGTTCTTAGGCTTTTGCATATACACCAATAGCTCCCCCTCAATCCTATGGTGCTTGAGTCTTCATTCTTTTGCAATCTCCTAAAGTCCAACCATAGATTTGAAATTATTCAGCTTTACTACATCCAAGCCTTTAGTCATCATATTTGCATATTGATTTTGATTAGCAATGTAAGAAAGCTCAAACCCCTTACTTGTAAGTTTTCGAGTGACAAAATGTTAATGAATATCTATTGGAGTTAGATGTCTGCGGAAGCAAGTGAACAATACAAGGAAGAAGGAAAAGCTCGGAGCACAACACACAATACTGAATGTACTACCACAATAATGTACTAAGATAAGTAGCCCATTAGGGAAATAGGCATATATACAAGCCGGTGGAAAAAAACCTCCTAAAGAGCGAAAAGGGTGCCCCCACGATCCTAGTGTGTTCACACACATCAATACCTAAATATATTAACAAATCCCCCTAGGAGTGATGCAGTGAACAAGGAGCTGACACTCATGTATAAGGAAGTGCAAAGCTATGTGGAAATCACTCCACAAAAGGAAGTAAGCCGAAAGCTTTGCGGAAAGCTTCAAACTTCTCCCTAGGTAGAGCCTTCCTGAAAAGGTCTAGAATGTTCTCCTGCATGGGCACATATGCCAAGTTGATCTCCCCAGCAAAGAACCTCTCCTTGACATAATGATAATGCACCTCAATGTGCTTAGTGCAAGCATGGAACACATGGTTCCTCGCAACTGCCAATGCACTCTAAGTGTCTGTGAAGATGGTGGTGTTAGAACACTGACCAACACCCAAATCAGCCATAAGGTTTCTGAGCCACACACATTCAACAATCTCTATGAAAGCTGCCCTATACTCAGCCTCACAATTGGAAGTGGCCACAAAAGGCTACTTCTTGGTCAACCAAGATATGCATGAGCTACCAAGCATGAAGCAAAAGCCACTAGTGGACACACGAGTGTCATAGCAACAAGCCCAATCAGAGTCAGAAAAAGCATGCAAATCTGGCGGTAGTGATCCCCCCTTGGGATAACACATTTGAAGTAGCCGAGTACCGCTCAAGTAACGAAAGATGCGCTTAACCACCTGCCAATGCTTGACTCTTGGGCAATGCATAAACCTGCTCATCTGTGAGACACCAAACTGAATATATGGTCGAGTAATGCATAAGTAAATCAAGCATCCAATAATCTATTGATAGAGAACAACATCAAATGCATCTCCAGCATCATGAAGACTCAATCGTAAACCTGTCTCCATAGGAGTGGCAATAGGTTTATAATCTTCAAGGCCAAAACGTTGCAATAATGTGTCAATATATTTCATTTGACACAAAGCCATTCCACCATCAAGATGCATAAACTGAATGCTCAAATAATGATGCAAATGCCCCAAATCAAACATCTCAAATGAGGCATGTAAATCAACCTGAAATTAGCAATATGCTTCTCATGAGGACTAGTCAGCAGCATGTCATCAACATACACCACAATGATGAGAAATACATCATTAGCACACTTGACATATAAGGCGCTTTTAGTTGGATTGTTCTCAAAACCATGTGCAATCAGATAGGCATGTCTCATTTCATACCAAGCATGTGGTGATTGCTTTAAGCCATATAATGCCTTCTTTAACTTGCACACCTAGTTTTCATGCCCTTTCTACACAAAGCCACGGGGCTGAAAAACATACATTTCTTCATGCAAGTCACCATTCAAAAATGTTGTTTTAATGTCCAACTGATGTACATTCCAACCATGATGAGCTGCAAGTGCACAAGTGCTACAAATAGTAGTCATTTGATAAGTAGGTGCAAAGTTTTCATCAAAATCAATGCCTCTTTCCTGCACATAACCCTTTGCAACAAGCCTGGCCTTATACCTATCAACTGTTCCATCAAGCTTGCGCTTCAGCTTGTATACCCACTTAGTGCCAATGGCCTTCTTTCCAAGAGGCAAGTCACATAAAGACTAGGTACCATTTTTCATGATAGCATCATATTCAGATTGCATTGCAACCATCCAATGTTCAGAATTTTGTGCTTCATCAAATGAAAGAGGCTTAGTCTCATCAGAGAGACTAGATGCAGCCATAGCATAGCAATCTGATGCAAAAGAGGCACGATGAGAGCTTGATCAAGTACAATATGATAGAGGTGCATCTAATTTGCTCAGTGATGAGTAGCACCTCCTTTAATGTCAATCCGGGAAGCCATGAGGATGGTATGAAGACCTCGAACAAGTGATGGCACAAGTGTGTGAGTGAGAAGCACACTAACATGCACACAAAAGTCTATGTAGCTCAGTGATGAGTAGCACCTCCTTTAATGTCAATCCGGGAAGCCATGAGGATGGTATGAAGACCTCGAACAAGTGATGGCACAAGTGTGTGAGTGAGAAGCACACTAACATGCACACACATACACACACACGTGCACACAAGGCAAGAACAAAGAGAGAGAGATAATGGAGTAACTTCTATTGCAAAAGAGTTCATACAACTTCAAATCTACAACAAGCTAACCTCAAAAATGAGCTCTCTAGCTCTTTTTATAGGTTTTGACTAGCTTTGGTCCTGTCCAGACCTAGTGTCTGGCCTAGTTAAAAATTAGGTTTTGGGGTGTATTTGAGGGCTCAAACAGAGTCTAAAAAATATAAAAATTGATAGGTAGGTACTTCTAATGCTCCTCAAGCTCAAGGAATCCTTGGCTTGCACAAAATGGAGCTACAAAAAGGTGGAATAGTTTTTACAATGGTGTCGAGTGACTAAAATCACTATTTGGGAACTATTTCTTCATGGAAAAATTTGAGGGCCTATTTGCCAGATCTGCGTTGACTACTCTACCTACTTGGCCCTTCTCGTTGGCTTCCTTATCTCATAAGTCCTTGACTACCCTGACCATTGCCAACACTCCCCCCTCTCTTGCGTCTTTCATCTCTGATAGACCCTTGTTTGGCTGAGTATTTGACATAGTATTCAACCACATCTGAAGCTAGGTGGTGTTCTTCCAGTCGCAGCCCCCGTGCTAAGTCTACCAATAAAGCATCCCAATCTACTGGCCCTGGAATGTCCGGATGTGGCAACCGCAATTGATATGAATGTTAAGGTCCTCTCCACAGCGAACAGTTGGAGGAGATGTGAGGGTTTGGGTACGAATATTTCTGAGTGATATTCCCATAACCCTGTGACGAACATCTCCTCAAAAGTTTGTTTGAAGCAAGCTGGGAGGTACTTTATTCTTGCGTGCCAATCATATATTACCTTGATTGAGGTGGTGGTGCTCATGTCATACACCAGGTCTAGGTTGCCTGCAGTGAAGCCGACTCCTGAGAAATGTGGGTCTTTGACGTTTTTGAAGGTTCTGAATGTGACCAACATTAGTTCACATATCTTCATACACATTTGAGCCATCACATCAGGGGTGTTCCGTAGTCTAAGACTCTAGTGACGGATGGTAGAAATCATATATGCAACTGAGGGCCGTCCTTGTGGAGGTGCTAGATAAACATAATTCAACCATTTTGCACAGCCTTTGACATTCTTTACATCAATGGCAAACTCGGGCGAGGTGCGTCTTTGTAGGACTGGAACGTAACATGGTTTATACTTGATAAATAGTGGCATGTTGTTCCATGTGCGGACCATTTTTGGATATGTTTCAAGGAGACGAATCCGCCAGGTGGGTTGGAAGGTTGATCCTTGTTTTGCACGTTCAGGTAAATCTTCAGGACCAAATTGAGTGCCAAAAGTTGGGGCTTTGCCATGCCTTTATTGAATCTCCACATTGTAATCTACTAAGAGCACACAATAAGGCACATATTGAGCATCGTTTTTTCCTATCCAGCGGTGATGTGACATGTGCCTGAAGTACTCGGAGTTTATGATAGTGTCCTCCAGTTTAGCCATTGATTGTATTTGAGCTGTGATGTGATCTTCATGGGTTTTGGCAGTCTTTTCGAGTTTCTGAAGCCATTTGGGTGCTTTGACTTCCAGGGTGTCCATTCCTTCCGATGTTGCTGGCCGCCCGACATCGGCATAGGAACATATGGTTCCTCATATGACTCATCCACTTCGATGGGCACCAATCCGTCTGGCTCTGGTTCGATAATTGGAGAGGGTTGTCTTTCATACTTAAGTAAATTCTTTTGCAATTCTTCCACCTGCTCTTTTAGCACCTTTACCCCCTCTGAAGACGATGCTCACTCTATGATCTTGGGTTGTTCTTCTTGCTCCCTTAGGTGGCGGCATAGTGCATCTCATTCCTTTTCCATATCATCATGTGATTCCAACAGATCAGCATAGCTTTCCAGGATTGTTTTCATTGTATCTGAAGGGATTGATTTAAACTGTTCTGGGTCAATCTCATGGGGGGAGCCTTCCATTGCAGCTTCTAGGTTTTCTTTGTTCTGCTTTTGCAATCGCTTGTTCTCTTTGAGTGCCATGGCCATGTGTTTTCTGAGTAGGGTCAAATTACACTAGACTATAAAATTACCAGTTTGGTAGAGTTCGAGTAACGCTTCGAGTTGTTTGACGTCCGACGGTTTTGATGGTTGGGGTGTCTCCAGGAGGGTTTGATGGGCCTGTTCGAGTGTGGTGTAGCATTGATTGAGGTCAGCATTTTCTTCTTCTATAGTCGCAAGCCGCCTCTGTAGTTGTTGGTGGTCCGTAGTTAATTGACGATGGCGATATTTGAGAGTCTGATATTCGCTCTGTAGTTGATATACACATTGATATAAAGTAGAAAACACATTATTTACATTTAAGAATGTTGGGAAAGGAGAGGATGCAGGGGGAATGGGGAAGGGAAAGGGAATCGTGAATGAGCTGGAATCAAGTGGTGATGTGGGTGGAGGGGGTATGGGAGATTGTGGTTGTGTGTGGGGAGGGAGTGGTGCTATGGCTAGTGATGTTTCCATGGTGTCAAAAGTGTGTGTGACCATGTAGATGGGGATAGTGGGGGGGGTGGATGTGATGTTCGTGAATAGTGTTGTGAAGGTACCCCTCCAAGATGGATGAACTGGAGAGAGGGAATTCCCATAACATATGTGGTGATTGTGGAAGTTGGGGTGGTCGTGTCATGGGATGAAGTGAATTGTGTAGTGATGGGTGAGGTGTGGTGATGATGGTGCCGCCTGATGTTCTTCCGTCTGTGTGGTATCTCCTGGTGTCCATACGTCTATGTGAATTTGCTTTCCAGAGGGAAGGGAACGGGTAGGCACTCATTTCTCAAAATGTAAGCCATAGCTGAATGAATGGCTTCATCCAGGCCTAGCGCGTCCGCGTGCAGTTTCAGGGATTCAATAAACAGTTCATCCACTCCTTCTTCTCCTAACATCTGACTTATTAGCATCTTTCCTGTTTCCAGTGATAGCTTGTGACGCTCTTGGACTCTCTTCATAGTCTCATGTAATCTTTTGATTTGTGCAGTATATCCTGGGGCACTCACTAGTTCTGTAATTTCTTCTTGCTCTTGGTCATGTTCCTTGTCTGCCTCCTCTTTGTCAGTCTCTTCTTCATCCTCGTCTACTTCCACTACTTCAGGTTGGGTAGGAGCTGAAGTCGTGGTCGGTTGTCCTCGGGTCTGTTCTGCTTCCATCTCAAGATTGGCTTCATTAATCATGCGGGCAATTTCTTCATCTCTCAAATCGTCGAGGGTGTAGCCCTATGGGAACTCCAAGTCTGATGGAATCCGAGGGACAACCAAATTGGGTCCTTCTACACTTTGTTTGGGTAAGCGAATAGTAAATGGATGGACATGTCTGGTCTGAGGTGGTGTCACCTTTGGTGTGAGGGTGGCACCCCTTGCTTATGCACAGGGCATTTGAATTGCACCCCTCATTTTCTTCGAAGGTGGCCCTGTTGTTGATAGTCGTCGCTCAAATTCCTGGGCTCGGGACCACACTAGTGCTCTTTGAATAGGCACATCATAAGCTGTTGCTCTAGCACAATGATGAGAACCACGTTAAGAAGCTCCACCTCCTTAATGTCAATCCGCGGAAGAGATAGGAGTGATATGAAGATCGTGAATGTGAGATGAAGTGAAAGTGAAGGTGAGAAGCATAGAAATGCACACACACATACACACACACAATGAAGAGACAAGCAAGACACAATGGAAGGAGGGAAATTAGCTCTATTACTCAAGAACACTATTACAAGCTCCAAAGATCTCTAAACTCAAACAAGCTAACCTGAACCACCCTCAAAAATGAGCTCTCTAGCTCTTTTTATAGTTTCTAGACTAGTTTTGACCGGTTTCACATCTAGTGACCGGCATAGTTAAAAAATAGGTCCTAGAGGCTATTTGGATGGGTAAACGATGTCTAAAAATAACGAAAATTGGTACGCGCATTCTACCTAAGCTCCTCAAGCTCGAGGACTCCTCGGCTTGCAAAAAATGGAGCTATGAATTACAAAATGAGGTTTTTTCTATATTACATATGTTACAAGAGTGATGAAGATCACTGTTGGATGTTTGAAGAGGTAATAAAAACATAATTGTTTAAAAAATAATCCGACTGGCTCCCTGCTCCATCTTTACATGCTTCCATGTCGTCTGTGCCTCTGACTGTGCCTCTGAGTGCTTCCAACACCCCCCTCCCTCTCGCTTCTGTCGTCCTCGACAGAACCTTGTTGTGCGGTCTTCCGGATGTAGTTTTGTAGGAGGTCGTGAGCGAGGGTGTGCTCAGATACTCGAATGCCTCGGGCCAGATCAGCCTCGAGCTTCTCCCAGTCTATCGGTTGCGGTTCGTCGGGTGGCGGGAGTTGATAATGCGTGGAATAAACCATTCGCTCACAGGCAAAAAGTTGCAATAAATGTGTGGGCCTGCTGATGAATACCTCGGAATGGTATTCCCAAAACCCGGTGGTGAACATCTCTTCAAAGGTTTGTTTGTAGCATGCCGGGAGGTATTTTATTCTACAGTGCCAGGCATAACACACCCGGAGCGATGGCGTTGTGCTCATGTCATATACGAGATCAAAACCATGCTCAAATCCCGGGGTGTTTACATGCGGTGCCTTGACGCGTCGGAAGACTTTAAATATCATTTGCATCATGTCAAAAATTTTGACAGTCATATGCGCTGCAATATCATTCATATGCTTCAGGCGAGGGAGCTAGTGACGGATAGTAGCCATCATATAGCCAACAGTGGGCAACTCGGTAGGTGGCTTGAAGTAGGGGTAATTCAGCCAATCCTGACACTGCCTATTGTTTTGTACTTTGATAGCGAATGCAGTCCAGGAGCGGCGTCGTGGTACTAGTCCCCAGCAAGGATTATACTTTAAATGTAAGGGCGCTTTCACCCATGTGCTCATCATTTCTGGGTACTTCTGGAGGAGGTCTTTGCACCAATCAGGTTGATGGATTTCTCCTCTTTGCGCATTTGGTGGCAAGTCCGCCGGCTCGAATTGTGTAGCATGCGTGGGTTTCATGCCGGTTTCTTTCTCTATAGCGAGCTGATATTCAGCCATTAACATGAAGTATGGCTTATACTGCAGCTCATGCCCAGATATATAGCGTCGGGGGGCCAAATGAGCAAAGAAGGGGGATTGTAAGATTCTCTCTTCAATCATGGCCATGGCATGTAACTGTGCCTCTACTCTGGCCGAATGTGTCGTTCCAAGTTCTTCGATCGTTTTCATCCACGCGGGGGTAGGAAGTTCATAGGTCATCTGGCCTTCGGCCGTGACTTGTCCGCCTGGGATGGGTATGGGCTCGTATGCTTCTTCAAACGTTTCCTCCACCGGAATGGTTATGTTCTCGTCGTCAGCTGGGATCTCCGGTGGGGAATCAGGCCGTGGTGGTGCTTCGTATACATCTATGCGTGATTGGAGAGTGGTTACCTAGGCCCGTAGTGCGTTGAGTTCCTCTATGAGTTCAGGAGAGGGGTCCACAGGTTCTGGTACTTTTGCTGCCACTGGTAGTTGTTGTGGTGCCGGTTCTCTGAGCTGTAGTAACTTGTGATCTTCTTTTAGCTTCTGATGCTCTTCGTTCATTCGATCATAGTCCTCTAGCAGTCGAACGTGGTCGTCTAGTAACATTCGCATCGATTCAGATGGGATTGCCTTGAATCTGCTAGGACTTAATGGTTGTTCTGGATGGTCCAATGCTGCTTCCAAATTTTCTCTATTCTGCTCTTGGAGTCTCTGGTTCTCCTCCTTGGCTGCGGCTAGGTGTCTCCTGAGTAGACCCATATTCCTTGTCAGCGTTGCATTTCTAATGGTTTGGGCTCGAAGCAGGTTGTCCAGATCAGCAGTGGCTTCTTTTGTTTTCTCTTCACTTTCTAGCTCTAGCTTATGATATGCCTCTCTTAGTTCTTGGTATCGTGTATTTAAAGAGGCATTCTCGATTGATAATGAATTAAGCTGCGACTGTAATTCGTTGGTCGTCCTCTGCAGCTGTTGATAATTGTTGCCCAGAGATGCGAACTCATCTCGTACTTGTGACATGCATGTGAACATTTGTTGAAGTGCAGTGTCTATGGTTGGCGATAGTAGTAATGGAATGCTAAGTGAGGATGCAGTGGAAGTAGATGCAGCGGGGATGGGAAATGGGGTTGGGAAGGTGGATGCAGTGGTGATCGTGGAAAATTGTGACGTACCTAAATATGATGGTGCTGTGAGTGGAGTGGGTGCTGGTGCGGTGGGTGGTGAGATGTCCATGTCATTGGACGTGTCAAGTGCGGTGACTGTGAAAAGTGGTGTGTATGTGGGTGGTTGTGTCGGTGTGAAGACGGGATTTACAAATGTAGAGTAATTTACAGGGGGGATGGCTGGAGCAGCTTGGTGAAAAGGGGAAATAGGGGTTATCGTGGGTTGAGGAGGTGAAACTGGTGAGAAGGTTAGTGGGGTTAGAAAGGTGAAAGGGTGTCTTAAAGGTGGGGGAAAGGATGGGAAGGATGAAGGGATGAAGGGGTTAACATGTGGATGAGGTGGGGTGGGTACGGGCATGGTGGCATGAATGGGTGGGGCAAGGGTGGTGGCTATGTTGCCGTGAGCTGGTGTGGATGTGGGAGGAGCAGTAGGGGGTGTTGGGGATACAGGATGGGTTGGTGAAACGTGAGGTGAGAGAGGAGTAGATGGTGTGGATGTTATTTCAAGGATAGTGGTAGTATGTACAACGGTAGTACGTGGTGGGGAGTCAACTAGGATAGCTTCTTCGGTGATGGATCTTTCCGGACGTAAGCGTGCATCTTGCGCCTGGTGGGATGATTGAGCACCTACCGGAACTCGAATATATTCACCGGGCTTCGATAACAGGCGAATTCTGCGAGGGTCATATTGAGGAAGTGGCTTCCTTTGTAAATATCTCAATGCTTCGACCGGGCCGATGGATTGGACCAGTTCTCTAAACCCTCTGATGTAGACTTCTTCAAACCCTCCGGAGACTAGTTCTTGTTCGATTAGGGTCTGGCTCTCTTCTTCAGTCAATTTCTTCCGTGCCCAGACTTTCTCCATCGTACGATATAATTTCTTGATTGCCAGCGTGTAAGCTACTGCTTCGAAAGTCTCCTCTTCATGCGTGCTGGTGTCACCTTGTGCATCGGTTTGTTGACCTTGGCCGTCTGTCGGTCCTTGTTCTTGGGAATCATGTGTGCCCTGGCTGGCTTCATCGTCACCTTCATCGTCATCTGTGGCTGTTCGTTCATCATCAGAGCTAGACACAACTTGTCCCTGTGGCAGATCCCGCGGTGTGGTAGGGTAGCTGGGGCGTTCATATTCTTGCGAGAACATTTGTGCCTCTGAAAACTGGAACTCATTTGAGAATGCATCCGGCATCTCAAAATCGAATGTTGTGTTTATTGGTCCTGCCTCCATGTGTGGTAATGGGAAAGAAAAGGCTTCCGCACCAATAGTGGTGGGAGCTTCTGCTGTCGTGGTGGTGGGTTCTGTGGTTGTAGCTGCCTGAAGTGCAACGGTACTAGTAGTGCCCTCCGTGACCACTGGTCTAGACAACCTTATGCGAATAGGTTGCACTGTGGGAGCGGCTTCTGTCGGTGATTGTGCTGGAGAGGGTTGTGGTGATGGTGACTCTGGCACTTGAAGGCAAGGAATGGTGCCTCTCATGCGCTTACCTGCCCGTGCTCTGCTGGGCTTCCTGGCTTTCTTCGTTGTTCCTTTGAATGCCTTCAGCTCTTCTGCTGTTAATGCCCGTTCAATTGGCAAGTCATAAGCCAAGCACATATAAACAATTCTTGTCAGCGCACAACATCCATTAAGCACTTTCTTTCGTTCCCATCTGTGTTGTGCCAAATACATCTGATCAATGATCCATCTCGCCAGATCGATAGTCTGAGGTCCAGTACAGGCTAAGTACAAACCAAACCATATTCTTTTATGTGGCATGGTGAATCTGTCCTGAGCGGGGAATGCAAAATGTTGCATGCATATCCGTAGCGGCTTTGACAGCTCAGGTGTTATTGCTGAGATCTCCTCCCACTTAGTGACATCCCCACGTTTCATAGGGTCTGGAATCAATCTTTCTCGATCTGTGGGCGTGTGGGTGCCATGAATTTTGATGGCAGCTCTGATTAAATCCTTTGAGAGGTAAAACCTTTTGTAAGGTGGATCATCCACTAAAGAGGGCAAAATAAAAGTTCCTGGGATATCCTTATTCTCTGAGGCCTGCAACGTAGTGATTAAATACTAACACCTATAAAAGTCAGGTTTAGGCAGAGGATCACTGAAATACTCCGTGAAGCCGGCTCTAGCCCAAACATGAGTTAGGTCCTGGGTGTTCTGGAGGTCTTCGAACTCTCTGGAGAAGAATTGGTATTTTCCCCACGTGCGGTCATCAAACGTCAAATTGGATTCAAATATAAAATCCGCTTCCGCTAAGGGTCCTGCAAGTCCCTGAAACCAGTGGGAGTTACGGTGTATCTTTTCTGTGTAGCCCATAGGTGGGTTGTCGATCGGCATGGGCCCTGGAAATCCTTGGAATTCTGGCGGTGGAGCAGTCGGGTGGGATTCTGCTCGTAACACGTTGAGGGGCACTGCAGCTACACTGGGGCCTGCTCCTGATGGTCCTTCGTCGGTTTGCATGATGACTGGTGTGTTAATGAGAAAGATCTGCTACAAAAGATTAACACATTAGCATGGAAATTAATTATGATCCCATTAAAGTGAGACCGCAATCCCTTTCCATAACTGATGCGTAACCCGTGTAGCCAAGTGCTGTGATGTGATGGATGCAATGCCTCTTGCAACACTAGTGCAGGTCTCTAGACACCTACACGTTTCAGATCATGCATACATTTCTTGATGAGACGAGATTATGAGTGATGTGTGATGATGGTGGGTGAATTTATACAAGGTTTAAAGGTTAGTGATTTATTACAAGGTTGTATGTTAGTCGGGGGGGTAGTTTTGTCAGACATGGGGTTAGGGGGAGACGGTTGGACATTCTTCGGTATCCATTTCCTAAGAGTCTTTGAGTGGGTGGTGGGTTTCGGCTGAGGGGCAAAAGGTAGTATCGGGTGTGGAGGTATTGAGGGATGGAAAGATTTGTGAGGGGTATATATTACATGGCTTAAGGGTTGAGCTATGATACATGATTTGGGTACCCAAATCTGCGTGGGTGTGGGTCTATGGGTAAGGTATTTCTTGGCGATCCACATTTGTCGAATGCTCGGACCTGTAGAAGAAGGTCGAGGGGTTGGTGGATACTGATTCCGTTTCTGCCCTGCCTTTTTCTTGTCGATCTCTGCTTGGTTGGAGTTCTTCGGTGCTTTTTGTCCTTTTGGCACCCATATTTGTCTGGTGCCGCTTCCTTTGGGTGGTCTAAACTGCTTTCCTTGTTGTGTCTTCTGATACTGCCGTCGGTCTGGGTTCCTTCGTCGTGGTTGACTCTGTCGTGGTTGAGGTTGAGAGGTCGGATGGACACTCTGCTTTGGAAAAGAAGGGAGTTCCAACACTTGCGTGACCTGCCCATTAGGAAGTGATGCGTTCTTTAACTTTAATCTAGGCCAGTCCGCAACAAGTTTGGAAGGATGAGCACCGCAGGGTGTCGTGCTCATTTGGCCGCTGATGCAACCCACCTGACTGCTGATTGTGTCCATCTGCCCTAGCGGTTGGGTAGCTGCCCCTTCTAGTTTGCAGGAAGTCCCAGGGAAGATCTCCTGTCGTCCTTCTGATTGACAACTGTCTATAGCCAAGCCAGAGTGGGTTGGTGTAGATGTGGCGTGACTGAGCTGATCAAAGATCTTCTGGTCTTCCGTCGCATGTGTTTCATAGGGTCTAGGGTCACAACCGTCAGGCGGAATGCCGTTAGGGAAGTGAAGGGGTATCACTCGCTTCTGTTCTAAGGTTCCAATCTGTAAGGAGCCTTGTCTAAGATTTAGGTCCACTGAGTGATCGTATAGCCAATCTTGGCCAAGGATTAGGGGTTCTATCAGGTCGTCATCATGGCACACTAGTAGCTTCGCTGTCATGGTCACATCCTTAATGAGGATAGGAAGGTCCACCTCACCCATGCAAGGGGTTTCCATGCCTCCTAGCCCTATGAGGTATGCCTCAATTGGCCGCATTACTATTCCTGAATCCTTATAGTGGGACCATCTAATCGCACTAGTCGCAGCACCTGAGTCAATTAAAGCTCTGAGCTCTTGGCAAGGGTTGCCGTGCTCTAGCCTAACTGTAATGAATGGTCTCCTGTCCACTATACTAGGTTGAGTGGTTGACTTTACTTGACACATGGCCATGGGATATCTGGGTGTAGTTTCCGGATAGTTATAATGTTCTCTCCCTAGTCCTTGTCTTCTTAACCTCATGCGCTTAATGCGTTCTATGGCTTCTGCCTGAGCTTCCGCTCGTATTCTATTTTCTTCCTCCTTACGCTTCTTTGCCAACGTGAGTCGTCTAAGCATATCCTCAGTAAGAGGTTCTTGATATAACCTGACTCTACAGCCACTAATATAATTAGGCATTATATCTCCTTCTAAAGTGGCTAACTGTACTGCTCCACTTGTTGAGAGTCTGTTAATGATCATAGGTCCATAACCTCGCTTTTCTAACTTCCGTGCGTGCTGTTTCAGCGTATATACTAGAACTAAATCTCCTTCTTTTAGGCCTTTATCTTTCACATGTGCATCAAAATATGCTTTCTGTCGCTTCTTCGCTGCGTATATTCCTGCTGCTGCTTTCAGCCTGGTTTCTCCTAATCGTTCCAAGTCCATTATTCTCGTTGATAATTCATGGCCGGTCCACTGATGTTCTTGTGCAACCTTAAGGGTAGGTATCAAGAAGTCCAAAGGAAGCACAGCATTCTGACCAAAAACCATCTGAAAGGGAGTTGCATTGAGTACGGTCTTGTAGGCCACTCGATATGCCCAAACAGCGTGGTGTAACTGTTTGTCCCAATCTGAACGTTTGTTGTTCACGAGTTTTGTCAGTACATTACAAAGGATCTTATTAGTGCTTTCAGCCTGACCATTGGCCTGAGGATGATATGGTGCAGATTTCTTGTGAATCACCATAAAATCCTGTAACAAATATTCAATGACTTGGTTTAGAAAGTGAGTGCCTCGATCGCTCACTAACTCTATAGGCAATCCATATCTTGTAAAGACATTTTCAAATAAGAATTTTGCAGTTGTGTGTGCATCATTCTTTTTCGTGGCTTTTGCCTCTACCCATTTCGTAAGATAATCTGTGGCAACAATAATGTATTCCGCATGAGTACCTTTTGCAGGGGGGTTAATGGGTCCTACAAAGTCTATACCCCACTTTGAAAATGCACGTCCGCCCATCATGGGTTTCAATGGCATTTCATCTCTGCGCGTAGGAAACTGAGTTCTTTGGCACACATCACATCTCTTTACATAGGTATGAGCATCCATGTGAAGAGTGGGCCACCATAATCCTGCAAAGAGAATGGCTTTGACTATCCTATCGGGTCCAAAATGACCTCCTGCAACACCTTGGTGTGCAGTCTCTAGTATGCTCAGATAATCGCTCTCATGAACGCATTGTCTTAGATATCCATCTCGTCCTCTTTTGTATAAATTGTCGCCAATAAGTGAATAGTCTTGAGCTTCCTGCTCTAGACTACGTTGTCGAGCTAAGGTCATGCCTTGAGGGAATGTGTTCGTCCTCAAGTATGTCACTAAAGGTTCACTCCAGTCTGGTGTGAGAGACACATGATATAATGTAGCATGCTCTACTGGTGGTCTTTCACAACAAACGTTGCATTCCTTACACAATCTGTAGACATCTGCTTCCATCGTAGGCCAATATACTCCTAGTCTATGCAGAGTCTGTAGTGTTCGATGTTTCGAATGATGTTGCTTTAATGCACCTATGTGTGCTAAGTGCAACCAATTCGCATGTTCTGATTCATCTACACAACAAGCAAGAATCTTTTGATTATCCTGTTTATATATGCTTAGTGCCATTATTTGGTATCTTTGAGACTTGGTAATCTCTCCTTCTTTGATCTTAATCCTAGGATTCTTGGGTCCATATGTGAGAATAGGGACTATAGGCTTAGCCCATTCTGGTGCTATCTCAAGATTAAACAAATATGCATCTGGTAGATCATCCATTACTCCTTGAGGAGCTTCTCCTGATGTTAATCTTGAAAGGTGGTCAGCTCTAAGATGTGTCTTTCCTTTCCTGACTACAACTTCAAAATCATACTCCATGAGTAATAGAAACCAACGTATCAGTCGTCCCGTGTTACATGGTTTGTTGACTAAGTACAATAGGGCTTGATGATCTGTAAAGAACTTGAATCTGTTGGCCAACAAGTAGTGCCTGAACTTTTTTACTGCGTAGATCATCCCTAATCCCTCTCGTTCCGTAGTGGTGTAATTCCTTTCTGCTGCGTTCAATTGTCTGCTCGCGTAAGCTATGGGGAGATCTATGTTACCTTCACTCGTGGGTTGTGCTAACACACATCCTATGGCGTAATTGGATGCATCCACATGTACATGGAATGGCTTACTCCAATCTGGGGTAGTCAATATAGGTGCTGAGCACAAGCGTCGTTTAAGTTCGTTGAATGAATTTTCACATTCACCTGTCCATTCAAAATTGGTTAAAAGAGAGTACAATGGCTTGGCTATGATTGCATACATGTGTATGAATCTCCTATAATATCCGCAATGACCCATAAATGCCTGTACCTCTTTCACATTAGTTGGTCTAGGTAAATCTGCAATTACCTTCACCTTTTCTTCATCCGTAGAGATTCCTTTTTTTGACACAATGTGTCCTAGAATTTTGCCTTGTCTGACCATGAAAACACATTTTTCTAGGTTCAAACAAACCTGATATTCTCGACATTTGTCAAATATTTGCCTTAACTCTGGGATATGCGTCTGTCTTACACTTGAATGAGCACATATGTCATCGACATAAACTTCCAAGCTCTTGCGTAAAAATTCCTTAAAAACATGACACATGAGTCGCTGGAAAGTGGCGGGTGCATTTGTTAAGCCAAATGGCATTACACGAAATGCAAATATGCCCCATTCAGTGGCAAAAGCCATCTTGTGTTGATCTTCTGGAGCAATGGCTACTTGATTATAACCTGAAAAGCCATCAAGAAAGCTGTAAACTTCCTTGCCCGCAACTCTTTCCAATAAGTGTTCCGTGATAGGAAGAGGATAACTATCTCTAATCGTTGCGGCATTAACTTTTTTAAGGTTAATACACACACGCAATTTTCCATTCTTCTTGGGCACAACCACAATGGGGGATACCCATTCGGTATGCTCAATTTCGTAAATGAATCCTGCTTCTATCAGCCGATCTATCTCCTCTTTAATCTTCGTAGCGTAGTTATCATTGTACGTGTATGGTTTCTGTTTTGTAGGTTTTGCATCTGGAGTCATAGGGATTCTATGAGAACATATATCTGGATCTACTCCTTTCAAGTCTTTGTAACTCCAAGCAAACACATCTCTATATTCGCGCAATAGGGCAACTAATTCTTCTTCTTCTTCAGCTGTCAAATCATGCCCTATGTATGTGCACTTTTCTTCTTCTCCTTCTATGGCCACTATTACTTTCTTGGTTTTCTCTCGGTTATCATATACTTGTCCGTCATTCGCCTTTCTATTGGGCATTCGTACCATGATTCTTCTATCTTCGATTTCATATTTCTTGAAGTTCTCGGGTACTTCAAATAAAGATTCTTCTTTTTCTGTCATGGTTTCTTTCTTCTTTCTTTTCTTGCCTTCACTCTTAGTAGTCACTTCTGTGGCTAACCTCACCTCATTCGTAATTTCCTCGTGTCTCTGAGGGTGAGTCTCTACTTCGAAAAAATATTCTTCCTCTGATGCAAAGGGTGAATCCATGATAATTGATTCTAAATCAAAATCGCTTGCATCCTCAAATGCATCAGTGTTCGGTTCACACTCTTCTAAAATTGCATCGCCCATGATTGGCTCTATCGTGAAAACTGATATGTCATAGCCATCCTCGTCACAGTGGGGTGTCCATTGTTCCTCATTGATGGCTACGTCCATGGTTGCTAGGATTTCTGCCCAACCATGGGGTTCAAACTCTTCGTCTGGGAATACTACAGGTGCGTATGCTGGATCTTGAAGGGTTCGTGGATATTGTTCTGCACCTAAGGTCCTTGCTTCTAATCGTTCTTCCTCTTGTTTGGCTACTTTACACATCCATAAATGAGTATCCTCGTGCAACCAAGAAGGATCTGATTCTAATGAGTGCACGGATTCCGTCTCTACTGGTGTCTTATGGATGGTATTCCATTGTATTGGGGGTACATCTCTATGTGAATAGTCTTTAAGATTGACTTTAGTAGTCACTCCTAAATGTTGCAAGTACAAAGAATTAGTTCCCCAATCTTGTACAATTTGCAACTGACGCATGAATGGTCGTCCCAATATCATCTCATAAGCATGGTTTTTTGCAAAGTCACAAATGGCAAAGGTATGCTCAAATTCTACGCCACAAGTGGTGAGAGATATTCCTTCTAGTAAGCCTAATGGTTTTTCTATGTGTCCATCGGCCATTTGTAACTTCATCCTGGTAGGTTTGAGTGCTGGCTTACCCCAACGTTTCCATAAAGCGGTGGTAGCTATGGCTACTCCGGCTCCTGAATCTAAGATGGCTTTCGTGGTGTAGCCTTGATGGGTTATTGGAAGATATGTGTTACCTTCCTCTCCTTCGCTTACATCTCCGATCTTTTCCACGGGTATCTCTGGTACCTTCTTATGTGATCCTATCTGAGAGGGTGTGGTAGCAAGCTCAGGGAATTGATTTGCTACATGCTTCCACAATTCTGGTTTTACCTTTAACAACTCCTCTAGAGTGAGATTACATTGTACTTTGGTATTCTTGATCACTTCCGTGTTTCTAGGGATTACTGATTCTTCATTCCTCACTATTATCGTGGGTGCTCTCATATTAATAGACTTTGCTTCCCAAGGTCCTGTGAACTGAGATAATATTTGTAAAGAATTAGATTCAAACCCTGTGTGTTCACTCAGTTGTTCCACCTCTACATCATCGTATATAGAGGGGATGTCTTGGGGAAATTGTTCCTGCAAGTCATCTATTTCTTGAATAGGAGGATGGGTTCCTTGTTCTTTTTTCCATTTTTCTTCTTGTATTTCTCTCAAAAATTCATGTGAGTACCTATGTATGGAAGACAAATTGTCTTGACTTTCTGTATTGGGTACTTGAGACAGGGATGGTGCCTTCCTTTCCTATGTCTCTGGGATGCTAGGGTTCCTATGCTGATCCTTTTTCTCTTTGCTTTCAATCAAGTATTCTAGCCTCTCCATTAGTCCTTGGAAGTGTAACTCCCGTTTTGCCATGTTATTCCAATTAAGATATCTAGAGGCTTCGAACAAAGCTTGTGCTAGTTCTACCATCTTCATGCAAAGTTTAGTTCTCTCAATTTCCAGATCAGCTCGAGGGTAGTTCTTACTCATTTCAGCTACTTGAGGTCCCTCTTTTAATCTAGCCTGATATGCACGAAACATCATGTCTAGATCCTCTGGTATGGGTTCCGCTAAAACTGATCCTGACTTCTGAGCTGGGTTCTCTTGATTCAATTCCTGTGAGGTCAATTCTTGGATTTTGGCTCTAGATTCCTTTAAACTTCCTTCCAACTCAGTTATCTTTTTACTCCATTTTCTCTTAATTCTTTCTCTAGAATCTTTCCAAGATTTTGTCTTTTTACAGCTAGATTCTGCAACTTCACTGGTTCCGGCTACTTTCTCTTGATTAAGCTTTTGGTTCTGTAAGAGCGCCTGGGCTCTTGTTATAGCTTGGATAGGCACGTATGTAGGGTTGGATCCATCTACGTTATTTACAATACCTATCACGTTGATCGGTGTCACATTCGAAGCATTAACTGGGTTCTTAGGACAATCTTTGATTATGTGCTCTTTGCCACAATCAACACAAAAGCCTTGTATGTTATAGTACTGTGATTGCCTTGCTATTGGGGGATGTGGACAATCCTTTATGAAGTGATCTCCTTGGCACCTAAAGCATGGTCCTCTAGGGCCCTGTGGTCTCTGTTGTCTCAATTGGGGCCGTGGGTTTGGGTTTGCGTACATCACATTAGCATAGTCTGGCTCCCAACTAGGTTCCATTGGTGGACTATCATAATGATATGTCTCCACATGTTCTGGTGACTCCGTGTAATATGCGGGTGGACTATCGACATGCGTAGAGTCAAAACTGTTTGAGTGTGGGTCACTCTCTGTGATCAAGGGTGACGAAGGCACTAAGGCCCTACTTAGGTTCTCTTCTGCAGCAGCGTATTTGACTGAGATGACATTCGCTGGTGGGGGTGGCTGCTGAGCTAAGACGGGTTGAGGTCTCTGTTGAGCCTGGTATGGGTAGTTCTGAGGAGGCCTATAGTAATAAGGCTGAGCATTGTATTGGCCTTGATACCTGCCTGGCTGTGCGTATGCTTGCGGGTAGTTCTGTCTCATGGTTTGTTTGTTGTATGGGCAGTCCTGAGCCGTATGATTCGTGTATCTTCTCTCGATTGTACAATATTGGCCACTAGGGTTGGCTTGAGGTTGTGTTGTGTTTGGACACACATTTGCCATATGATCACCGCCACAGGTGTAACAACGCTTGTTTGTAAGCACCCTAGGTTTACTAGAAACTCCTAGTTTCTGGGCCACTTTTTTTGCTAGATCTTCTATTGAGCTAGACAATTTTGTGGATGCTAGAGAAGAACAATCTGAGTCCTTATAAACCTTTGAGAGTTCTAATTCATCTCCTAGGTTGTCCTCGATGTCTATACATATTCTTACACACTCCTCTAGCGTTCTGGGTTCTTTTAGGTACACGTAGGAGCGTAGTTTAGAGCTCAACAAGCCATCTAGGAACAATGACACTTGCTTAGCTTGTGAGGGTAGCTCTTGCATTGGACATCGTTCAACATATTGTCTAAACCTACGTCCTGCCAATCTAACTGTTTCCTGAGGGGTTTGTTTAAAGCTATGAATCAACGAAGATGTGTCATGTCTAATCCCACTTTTAGAGAATTCTGTGATGAATGACTCTAAAAAGTGATGGATGTCTCTAAATTGCCTTTGTTGCAAAGGTTGGAACCAAGTTAAAGCGGTGTTCTTTAACATTAGTCCAAATGCGTTGTATTGCGTGAACATGTCTTCGACTTGTTCTGCTCTTAGTACCTGCTTGAATTCTGCAACATGGTCATAAGGATCTCCTGTCCCATCAAAATAATTTTTCATTGATTTTACTAATTGAGTGGGTCTCAATACTCTTGCGTGTTCACGTGGTCTAGGTAGAGGAAAATCATCTCTACCACCTGGTATTCCATGATCTCTTTGTCTATCCGTGGTTGTTCTATCTCTCCCTACGGGATGAGTGAAGCTTACTTCGGGTCTTTCTTTATTCTTTTCTCTTTGATTTCCAAAGGCTGATGATGTTCCTGCCCCTTGTTGACTTGTATTCATGTTCGTTCTAGATGGAGGGAATACCAATTCACCTCTCCATGTGTATGTGTTTCTAGCGTGGTCAGGCACCACAAAGACTCTTTCTGAAGTTTCATCCAGGTATACAACCTTTCCAGGTGTATCTGGGTCCTTGAATTCATAAATTGTAATGATGCCTATCTCACCAGGGTGTTCCTTTCTGTACCTCCAAAAGGCTTCATCTGTCTCTTTATTTACAAACAACTCGATGCTCCTGTTATCTTGAGGGATCCACTCTGGGATGAGTACTCTTGTTAATACAGATTTCCCTCTAGGTGTTCTAGGTTTTTCTAACGGTTCTTTTCCTTGAAATTTCGCTTCCGTCTCTAATTGAATTGTGCCAAACTCATTAGTATCGTTTGGCTGCGTACTTAGGACGTACATGGTCCCTTCTTTGTCTATGTAAGCGTCTCTCTCAAATTTCACCACTGGTCTTTCCAATCCAATGGGTTGATCAGGGTTGTGCAGTTGCACCACTTGCCTTCGCAAACCATCCTCATAGATGCGAGCACCTAGTCGGTTGGTTCGGAGAAACTCTAATTGCGTTCTATAGGGTCCTTCAAGTTTTTCTAAGTATGCTACATTTGGCCCTACTTCTGGTCTATCTGTGCTAAATGCCATTTCTGATCCGCTGGTGTCTGAACTCTCGTAGGGGTAATTGCTATTCAATTGCTGAGCCCACGATCGCGCAGTAGTTCTTACACTTGCCTCTGATGATCTAAGGCTTCTTCGGTCTGACTTACCTATATGTTTGCCCGATCTAAGGTTCATTAATTTTCTTCCTTGTACACTCAGTACATGCTCAGATCGTCTCCGATTCTTTGTTATTACTTTCTTGATTCTTTTCAGATTTCTTTAGATTCTTGTCTTAATGTATGCGTCAGGAATTCGACTTTCCGTGATGATTTTGAGTTCTCGTTTCGTCAGACTTAGTTTCTTTCTTTCAGGTTTTCGTGTCACACACCTTTACTTTAGTCTTGAACTTGGAAGAATTAAATATCTTGAACTTGAGGCGTTCCTATCGTCTTAATCCACAATGCTAACGTTTATCCTAAGCTAAGAATTGACTGAGGGGGTTGAGTAATCTTCCAACCTCGAGTCCGCTTTTCTGGTTGCTCTGATGCCCAAGAAGCCGCGCTTCCCAAGCTTTTATGCCCTTCACTGCCTTGTTTTGGTTGTCTTTGATTGCCCTTGCTAGACCTGGAAAAATCCAATATTAGACCAATTCAGAGTTGGATGATCAAGCACTTGAGTATATACACCTTTTAAGTCCCTTTTCTTTTGCCCAAATTTTCAATACTTGCCCCCTGGCTTCCTAGTTCCAAACTAGGTGAACCTCAAAATAGCTTACCTAAAAATAGACTCGTGAAGAGCTTTCTAATGAGCTATTAAGCTCAAAAAACGGACTTCGGATGAAAAAGTTATGAGCGCTCAGGCCCTGGGGGGTAAAAACTGACAATCAGGTTTTCCTTCAAATATGAGCTAAGGGGTCTCCTATGAGTCTAGTGGTCCAAAAATTTCTCAAAAATACCCCCAAAATTGGTCAAAAAATGAAACCCTAAATTTGCGATGGGGGTGCACAATCGCGATGGTCTGGGACCGTC
Source organism: Ceratopteris richardii (assembly GCA_020310875.1). Classification (NCBI taxonomy): domain Eukaryota; kingdom Viridiplantae; phylum Streptophyta; class Polypodiopsida; order Polypodiales; family Pteridaceae; genus Ceratopteris; species Ceratopteris richardii. Next base: position 208,838,035 of record CM035408.1, read on the forward strand.
GCGATGGTCCAAGCGAACCGTCGCGATGGCGTGAGGTCGAACCGTCGCGATGGCCCGAAATGAACGATCGCGATGGCGTGAGGTCGAACCGTCGCGATGGCCCGAAATGAACGATCGCGATGGCGTGGAAATGGACCGTCGCGATGGTCCGGAAAATGAACCGTCGCGATGGCGTGATCAGGCGGACAATCGCGATGGCGCGATCAACGGTCAAAGGTGGACAATCGCGATGGTCCGAAGTGAACCGTCGCGATGGTCACAAGTGCGATGGCATGAGCCAATCGCGATGGTCCGATTTTGGGCTGTCGCGATGGTCCGAAAAAATGAACCGTCGCGATGGTCTATCTTGACACGTGGCACCGTCGTGGCGATGGCATGAGCCAATCGCGATGGCCCGAGGTCAGCTGAACAATCGCGATGGTCCAAGTGGACCGTCGCGATGGCTCAAGTGAACCGTCGCGATGGTCCGAGACCGTCGCGATGGTCCGGCCGAGCCGTCGCGATGGCGTGAGCCTATCGCGATGGTGCGACACAATCGCGATGGTCCGAGCCAATCGCGATGGTCCACCAAAATGTGATTTTTTGCAATGCAGCTGTGGATTCATGCAAGCGCAAGGGTCGCCTACCTCGTGGTGTGGTCGCCTACCAGAAATTTCGAAGGTTGCAGACCATCGCGATGGTCCGCCACACTCGGCAGATCTTTGACAGAGAGTAAAATTTTACCTTTTCCAGCCTTTCCTGATGCACTGGAGCTCTGTACCTGCAAGAAAACTCAAGAAAACACAAGCACACACAAGCACAAAAGTTCTCTCTCGCTCTCTCGCATGCACAAATGAGGGAAAATGAGGTGAATGGGTGGATATGGTGAACTTTCTGATTTTTTTGGAGATGAAGATGATGATGCGATGATGAAGATGGAGTGTGGGGGAGGTGAAAAACACTAAAAACTAAGTATAAACAACAACAAAAACTGAAATTTTTACCTTCCAACGCCACTTCTTGCTATACTCTTACCATCACACATTCGTCCTAGACTCGATCACCGGCAACGGCGCCAAATTTGGTGTTGCTCTAGCACAATGGTGAGAACCACGTTAAGAAGCTCCACCTCCTTAATGTCAATCCGCGGAAGAGATAGGAGTGATATGAAGATCGTGAATGTGAGATGAAGTGAAAGTGAAGGTGAGAAGCATAGAAATGCACACACACATACACACACACAATGAAGAGACAAGCAAGACACAATGGAAGGAGGGAAATTAGCTCTATTACTCAAGAACACTATTACAAGCTCCAAAGATCTCTAAACTCAAACAAGCTAACCTGAACCACCCTCAAAAATGAGCTCTCTAGCTCTTTTTATAGTTTCTAGACTAGTTTTGACCGGTTTCACATCTAGTGACTGGCATAGTTAAAAAATAGGTCCTAGAGGCTATTTGGATGGGTAAACGATGTCTAAAAATAACGAAAATTGGTACGCGCATTCTACCTAAGCTCCTCAAGCTCGAGGACTCCTCGGCTTGCACAAAATGGAGCTATGAATTACAAAATGAGGTTTTGTCTATATTACATATGTTACAAGAGTGATGAAGATCACTGTTGGATGTTTGAAGAGGTAATAAAAACATAATTGTTTAAAAAATAATCCGACTGGCTCCCTGCTCCGTCTTTACATGCTTCCATGTCGTCTGTGCCTCTGACTGTGCGTCTGACTGCTTCCAACATAAGCTAAGCACCTATAAATGATCCTTGTTAGTGCACAACATCCATGAAGCACATTCTTATGTTTCTTATTCTAGCACTGATGTGCTAGGTGGATTTGATCTATGATCCAGTGGGGTAGATTGATTGTGAGGTTTTCTGTCTCTGCCAAGTACAAGCTAAACCAAATTCTTTTGGGTGGCATGGTGAAGCGCTCCTGGGCTGGAAAGGCGAAGTGTTGCATGATTGTGCATAGGTGGAGGGCGATGGTAGGTGTCATAGCAACCATCCTTTAACTTGTTAAGATCTTTGTGTTTCATTCTTCCAGGGATCAATGTTTCTTTCTCTGTGGGAATGTGCATGCCATTCATGTCCAAGGATTCCCGTACTAGGTTCAGGGTAAGTTTAAATCTTTTCAATTCATGGACTGGTGTTAGAGATGGGAGAACAAATGTACTATCTCCCGATTTGGCTCTACTAGGGGTGATCGTGCTAATCAAGTAGGAGCAACGTAGAAAATCAGGCTTAGGTAAGAGTGCTCTAAAATAGTTGTCCAGGCCCGCCTTCATCCATACAGATCTCATTACTTTTGCATCCTGATATTTCTCAAATTCACGGGTGAAGAAATGATACCTCCCCCACTTGCCATTGAATTCAATTTCTGCTTCCCAAAAGTAGGTGCCCTCACCCAATGGACCTGCGACATCATTGAACAAGTGTGCATGTTTTCCAACTTGTGACGTGTGCCCTTGCGAAGGGTTCTGAATGGGAAGTATGTGCACCACTCTGAGTTCATGAGGTCTCTTGGTGAGTTGGGGTTCAAGGAGGAGAGTTTCAATGTCCACAATTTGGGCGTTGGACCCTGCTTGGGAACTGGTACTTCTTGCTTCTGCCATGTGCTTGCCTATCGATTCTGTGAGGATATAGAAACACATGTTAACATTGTAGTGGACAAGATATGTCAGTTTGTCCCCGTTACAACATTAACATGAAGCATCGTGACAAGTTAGTGGGTCAGTAGGTGCTCGATGATTGTGTGTGTGGAGTTAGTGATGAGTAGTTTTATAAGCTAAGTGGAATGATGTGGTGTAAGGATGATGCAGTAAGTACGTGGAGCTGAATTTACAAATTTTGGGTCAGGGGGTTTATTACAAGTTTTTGGTCACCAAATTAATGCATGGTTTTACAATGGGATACTAGCACCTTAACTTTCATAAGAACATCTTGGATGTAGAGGGGAAGTTCCACCTCACCCATGCAAGGGGTTTCCACACCTCCCAATCCTATGAGGTATGCTTCCACAGGATTGACATTTAAGTTCAATTCTCGACAGTAAGAAATTTTAACAGCACTAGTGGCTGCACCTGAATCAATCAAGGCTCGTACGGTTCTTGCACTATTTCCTTGTCCTATCTCTAAGGTTACAAAAGGACGTCGGTCAATTATTCTATTGGAACTTACACCTGAGACTTTGCACATAGCCATATGATATCTTGGGTCTGCATAGGCATCTGTCCTAGGCTGATCTCTACCCTGTCTTCTCAATTTCATTCTTTGGATGTGTTTCAGTGCTTCTGCCTGTGCCTCTTCTCGAATTTGCTTTTCCTCTTCTTTACGTGTCTTTGCAGTATTGAGTCAATTTAACATCTCCTCCGTGAGGGGTTCCTGATATAACTTGACTCTGCATCCGCTAACGTAACTAGGAAGAACATCACCCTCTAGTGTAGCTAATTGAACTGCTCCACTCGTTGAGATCCTATTTATGATCATAGGTCGATAGCCTCTCTTCTCTAATTTCCGTGCATGTTGTTTCAAGGTGTAGACTAAGACTAGGTCTCCTGCTTTCAAACCCTTATCCTTCACATGTGCATCAAAATATGTTCTTTGTCTTTTCTTAGCTGCGTATATTCCTGCTGCAACTCTTCCACCTAGTCGTTCAAGGTCAAGGATTCTAGAGGAGAGCTCATGGCATGTCCACTCGTGCTCCTATGCTACTCTCAATGTAGGTATCAAGAAGTATAATGGTAGCACTGCATTTTGGCCAAATACCATCTAAAAGGGTGTGGCTTGGAGTATCGTTTTATAGGCAACTCTGTATGCCCAAACAACATGGTGTAGCTATTTGTCCCAATCAGAGCGTTATTATTCACTAATTTCGTCAATACATTGCATAGAATCTTATTTGTGCTCTCAGCCTGGCCATTAGCTTGTGGATGATAAGGGCCAGACTTCTTGTGTATCACTAAGAACTCTTGAAGAAGAATTTCAATGACTTCATTCAAGAAGTGAGTGTATCTATCACTTACTATCTCGATAGGTAGCCCATATCTAGTGAACACGTTCTCAAATAAGAACTTACCTATCATTTGAGCATCGTTCTTCATTGTGGCTTTCTCTTCTACCCATTTGGTCAGGTAATAAGTGGCAACAATGATATATTCAGCATGTGAACCCTTGACTGGGGGATTAATAGGACCTACAAAGTCTATTCCCCACTTAGAGAATGCACGTCCATCCATCATAGACTTCAGTGGCATCTCATCTTTGCGTATAGGATACTGTGTTCGCTGACTGTTAGCTCAGAAAATGGTTGGTTTTGATGCACTAATGTCGTTCTATTTGGCAAGAAAATACGTTTGATTTCAGGTACTTGAAGAGTGGATCTGATGATTGATGAGAAGTATTTGGAGGTAACACGACAACTTCTTGGTAAAAAAGGGGGCTGTCATAGAAGATTGGAGATGATGCTGCTTGATGCTAATTTTTTGGATGCGCCACCTTCAGTGTGCAGAACCCCTCCTACGGTGCATTTGAATGGAGTTACCGATGCCAAGTTTGCAGGAGCTTTCGACCTCCAATGTCGCATTAAAATTGGATGCTTTGAAACAGAACAAGAGGTGGCATATTTTCATGAGTTCAGAGCAGGGGTTGACTGGGTTTTTGTTGATCATCAATCTTATCATAGGCTTGGGAACCCCTATGGTGACACAAGAGGAGCTTTTGGTGATAACTAGTTCCGATTCACGTTATTGTGCCATGCTGCATGTGAAGCACCTCTAGTATTACCACTTGGAGGCTACACTTATGGAGAGAAATGTATAGTTGTAGCCAATGACTGGCATGCTGGACTTGTTCTCGTTTTATTGGCAGCAAAATACCGAAGGTTTGGAGTATACAAAGATGCAAGGTGTATATTAGCGGCATGATTTTATCTCGCAAGGCAATCATAATGCTCTCACGATAGCTGCTATGTGGGCCGTTTCTGTTTTTTTAGAAAAGGGAGGTTGTTTTGCTTTACATGTAGAGAAAAAGGAGAGGAAGGCACTCGGCCATGCCCTGGCAGGATGTTTTTTTTTGTCTTTTTTTTTTGTCTAATATGGCAGGTATTCCTGGAGAGTTTGGGAAACGGCGAAAGGGGAGAAGGTGGTTTTTTTTGTTGTCTTCTTCTCGAATTGCAGGGGCAACACGCGAGTTTGTTTTTTTGGACTTGTTGAAGCTCAAGGTCAAGGACAAAGCATGGAAGCGCATCAAGGAAGTGGACACACAAGAAGAAGGAGCAAGTAGGGAGCTTTAAGAAGCACCTGTCAAATTTTCAGAAGAAATCCCTACAAAAATAGTGATTTTGATCACTAAAAACCATTGTAAATACCATTTCCCATTTTTATAACTCCATTTTGTTCAAGTCGAGGAGTCCTCGAGCTTGAGGAGTATTAGAACTACCATCCTACCAATTTTCATAATTTTTAGACTCCGTTTGAGCCCCCAAATAAGCCCTGGAACCTATTTTTTAACTAGGCCGGACACTAGGTCTGGACAGGGCCAAAACCACTCAAAAACTATAAAAAGGGCTGGAGAGCTCAGTTTTGGGGGTTGGCTTATTGTAGATTTCAGTTTTGTAAGAGAGCTCTTGCATAATCGAAGCTTTCCATTGTTCCACTCTTTGCTCTTACGTTGTGCGCGTGTGTGTGCATGCTTGTGTGCTTTCACTCACGCACTTGTGCCATCACTTGCTCACGGTCTTCATACCGGTCCTCACGTCTCCACGGATTGACATTTATGAGGTGTATCTCCTCACGTTGGTACTCACCATTGTGCTAGAGTGACACCAAATTTGGCGCCGTTGCCGGGGAGAGAGCTTGGAGGACGAGCGTGTGACGGTAAGACGTAGAGTAGCGACGTTGGAAGGTAAAAAAATCATCATTTTCAGTTCAGTTTTTGAATTTTCCTTCTTCTTCATCTTCATCACCATCACCATCTCCAGTAAGTTCAGCAGGTACAGAAATTGTCTGCACAGTCCCCGAGGCGTTGAGCTCGAGCTATCGCGACACTCCGAAAATTTCACCCAATCACGATTCTGAGTGCACCACGACACTGCGCAGGCCTAGAGCTCCCAGGATCACTAGACAGAACAGGAAAATTCACCATATCCCGAGCTATCGCGACACTCATGAGGTATCGCGACACCCCGACCCGACCTATCGCGACACCCCGACCTATCGCGACACCCCGACCTATCGCGACACCTCGCGACCTATCGCGACACCCCGACCTATCGCGACACCCCGACCCGACCTATCGCGACACTTCGACCTATCGCGACACTTCGACCTATCGCGACACCTCGCGACCTATCGCGACACTCCCACCTATCGCGACACCTCACGACCTATCGCGACACCCCGACCTATCGCGACACCTCGCGACCTATCGTGACACTTCGACCTATCGCGACACCTCGCGACCTATCGCGACACCCCGACCCGATCTATCGCGACACCCCGACCTATCGCGACACTCACGACCTATCGCGATACACGGCCTTTAACGCATGAAAATTTAGGGTTATTTTTGAGTGATTGGAAGGGTAGTTGAGCTTAATTTTGGGCACTTTGGTATAACTATAGAACCTTGGAAGTGGGCAAAAGGCCTAGAAACCAGAGAGGGATCTCCTGAACCCCAGAGCCTAATTTGACCCTTTAGTGCCTGAATGGTCATAACTTGACCATACGAACTCCGATTGATGAGATTTTGGTCTCGTTGGAAAGCTTGTTGAGAATCCTACGTGGACCTTGACTGGTTTTTGTAAGAATCATACGCGGAGTTTTAGAACATGCATTTTTAAGTTGACCTTTAGGTGGAACTAAGTGGTCCTCTGATTCAGGGGATACAGTGAGTTACTCCAGGGAGACTAAAATTATTGATGTGTGTTTTTTCAATTACTTGTGGTTTTAGAGCTATACTAACGGGTGAGCTTTTGCAGGAACTTTGTGTGCGCTCAAGGCAATCCAAAGCAAGCTAGCAAGGGTGAGTACCAAGCTTGGGAGAAGTCTTCCTGGGCTTGTGTAGCAGTCTGGTCAACCAGCTAATTGAGGTTGGAAGATCTCTCAACCCTCCTTTGTCAATTCCTAGCCTAGGCTAAGTATGACTTAGGTGTGGTAATTAATTAGGGCAACGTTAGGCACGAATCAAGTCCAAGAGTATTAATCAACCAAGTGCAAGAATTAAGTAGGTCTTAAGTGCGAAAACTCTAAGGGACAAAAGGTAAACTGGAGTCGATCACTCATCAAGTGCGGAAATTCACTTAAGTACTCCTGACGATGCGATTTCAGACAAGACCATAAACATAATATTCAACTCAAAAGAACAAAGTGATTGGTGCAAATTAACCTGCAACGAGAGTGTGCTTAGGTCCAAGGGGGTAGATAAATCAGGCATATGAACCTTAGATCAGGCAGACACTTAGGCCGAGACAGACAAAGCCTCAGATCTTCTGAAGCTAGTGTCAATCACACTGCCAGGTCTTGGGCCCAACAGTTGAGTGATTACCCATACACTCCGAGATCAGAAACAAGTGATTCTGAGATGTCCTATCACATGGAGAGACCAGTAGGTAGTTCAGGGTTGGCTTATCTAGAAAAGCCAGAAGGACCATACAAGACTCAACTGGAATACATCAGGACTAATCGTCTAGGTGCTCGCATCTATGAGGATGGTCTAAGACGATCAGTGGTTCAACTCAAGAATCCTGACCAACCCTTTGGACTTGAACACCCAGTGGTCAAGTTTGAAGAGGGTGTTTACATTGATAAGGAAGGAACAACGTATGTGGTTACTAACTTACCAGATCGGACAGATGAGTTTGGAAATATCATTCCTGAGAATGAGATAGGAGACCTAGAGAAAGGGAACCTAGGAGGAGAACCCAAGACCCCTAGAGGTAAGTCAGTCTTGACTAGAGTGATCACTCCAGAATGGATTCCTCAAGATAACAAAAGCATAGAACTATTCGTGAATAGAGAAACGGAGGAAGCCTTTTGGAGATTTAGGCCAGATCAACCCAGCCCAGTAGTCACCATCTATGAATTCAAGGACCCCGAGACACCAGGAAAAGCTGTCTATCTAGATCACACATCTCAGAAGTTATTCTTGGTATCAGATCATGACAGACATGCTTACACTTGGCAAGGCGAATCAATTTTCCCTCCACCAAGATCTAATGTTTCCCAGGGCCTCCAGGGAGCCGGATCATCCAAGGCCCATGAAACCCAGAGGGAAAGAACTAGAGAGAGACCGGAAGTAAGCTTTGCAGACATAATGGGCAGAGACAGATCAGGATATGGAACGGAAAGACTTGAAAGGGAGAGACATAGAGTTCATAGGCATCAAAGAAATGATCATGATTTCCCATTGCCTAGACCACGGGAGCACTCAAGAACCCTTAGACCCTCTCAAGTGGTTAAGACAATGAAGAACTACTTTGATGGATTTGGAGATCCTTATGATCATGTGGCGGAGTTCAAACAAGTGCTAAGAGCGGAACAGGTTGAAGACTTATTCACCCAGTTCGAGGCATTTGGTTTGACTCTTAAGGGTACTGCCTTAGCTTGGTTTCAACCTCTAAACAGTCGCAACTATAGAGAGATAGGTCAGCTGCTAGAAGAATTCATTGTGGAATTTTCCAAAAGTGGTATCAGACATAACACATCATCCTTGATCCACAGTTTCAAGCAGACACCCCAAGAAACAGTGCGACTTGCAGGAAGAAGATTTAGGCAGTACCTGGAAAGATGCCCTGTACCAGAATTACCCACATCAGCCAAACAGGTGGCACTATTTTTAGATGGCCTATTGAGCACAAAATTAAGGTCATACGTATACTTGAAAGAGCCTAGATCCATAGAAGAGTGTGTATGGATATGCATTGACATAGAAGACAACTTGGCTGAGGAGTTAGGACTATCCAAACTCTATAAGGACTCTGATAGTTCTACAAGTAATACCTCTAGAACCTCCACTGAGATAGATGAGATAGTTGAGCAAGTGGTCAAAAAGCTAGGAGTTCAAAATAGACAAATGCCAAGGGTCACTTCAGTGAAGCGATGTTATACATGTGGAGGAGATCACATGGCTAATGTTTGCCCGTTAACGACTCAACCCCAAGGAAACCCTAATGCTCTATATTGCACCATTGAGAGGAAATATACAAATCATACGACCCAAGATTGTCCCTATAACAGGCAGGCTGTTAGACAAAATTATCAGCAACCTTACCAGCAGGGTAGGTATCAGAATCAGTGCCAAAAGACATATTATAGGCCACAACAATATCAACCTCAATACCAGCAGCAATATCAGGCACCATATAGGCCGCAACCAGTCCTAGGAAACCAACCGCTTGCTCCTGCCAATGTGATCCCAGTTAAATATACAATGGCGGAGGAGAACCCTAATAGAGCCTTGGTGCCACTAACCCCAATGGTCTCAGGAAATGATTCTCACGCTCATGGTTCAGACTACTTCCATGAAGATAGTCCACATGCTTATTATATAGAGTCACTTGAGCAAAGTGAGATTTCTCAGTGTCAATATGAGACACCACCTATGGAACAAAATTGGGAGCCCGAATACTCCAACGTAATGTATACGAATCCAAATCCTAGGCCCCAATTGAGACAAGTAAGACCACAAGCCCCTAGAGGATCATGCTTTAGATGTCAGGGCGACCATTTCATTCGTGAATGCCCCCACCAACCAGCTCTGGGACAAGGGCAAAACATTACGATACAAGGCTTTTGTCCTGAGTGCGGCAAGGAACATCTTCCTAGAGAGTGTCCCAGAAATCCCTCTAGTGCACCCAAGGTCACACCCATCAACGTGGTAGGCTTAGTGGCAGATTCAAGTTCAAGTGGCAGTAATGTGGCTCCTGTACAGGCAGTTACTAGGGCACAGGCGGCACAACAAGCAAAACCATCTGAGCAATCGGAGTCAAGTGAGGCAGGAGAACCTAGTAAGAGGAAACCAAGAACATGGAAGGAGACCAGAGAGAAGGCTAATCGCAAGTGGAACAAAAAGATATCTGAAATCGAAGAAAGTCTAAAAGATGCCAAAACAAAAATAGAAGACATTGCATCTCAAAGCCCCTCACATACCAAAGCTCCAGCCACTCCACCTCATTTCACCCCACCACCCATTGTAAATAACCCACAACCAGGGTCGGTTCTTGCAGATCCAACCCCAGAAGGATTGGAAATGATGTTCAAGGCCTACCAGGCTCGTCTTCAAGAAGGGCCAACAGTTGCAAACCTAGACAAGAGTTACCCTAGAGCAGATTTAGAGATTGAACGGATGAAAATGTGCATGAAAATGGTAGAACAAGCTCAAGCTATACTTGAGACTAGTCAAAAGTTCAATCAGACAACCTCTGTCAAACCGGATTTGCATTTCCAAGGCTTACTAGAAAGATTAGAGCAATTGGTAAACAAACCACAAGTTTCTTTACCTCCACAGGCTCAACCAGTTATTGAAAGAGGAAGCCCTCCACCAATGGGAGCTTATGTTCCTAATTCCACGGATGCTGGAACACCTCCTTCAATTCAACAGTACTCTCAAGAGTTCTTGCGGGAAATACAGGAAGAGAAATGGGCCAAGGAGAAGGGTAATTCCCCTCCTATTCCTGAGATTGATGATCTTCATGATCAATTTTCCCAAGACATTCCGTCTATCTATGGAGACCAAGGAGAGCAACAAGAAGATGAAAGAGTAGATTTTGGATCTAATTCTTTACAAGAGTTGCCTCATTTCACAGGCCCATGGGAATCTGAATCTCTCCAGATCAGAGCTCCCACAATATTGGTAAGAAATGAAGACTCAGTGATTCCAAGAAACACTGATGTTGTGAAGAACACTAAGGTTCAATGTCATCTCACTGTGGAAGAGCTGCTCACAGCGAAACCTGAGCTCTGGAATCATGTGAAGGATCAGGTTCCAGAACTTGAATCCAATATGCCAAAAGTAGGCTCTAAGCAAAAAGTTCCAGAGATACCTATCGACAAGATTGGAGACATGAGCGAAGGTGAAGAAGGTAACACTTATCTTCCGATCACCTATCAAGGTTACACAACCAAAGCAATTGTAGATTCGGGTGCTGGTGTTGCTATTGCGACCACTTCCTTATGGAAGCAATGGGGCAAACCCACACTAAGACCAACGAGAATGAAACTTCAAATGGCAGATGGTCATTTTGAAAGACCTCTAGGATTGCTTGAAGGGATAACTCTAACCACTTGTGGTGTAGAGTTTGAACATACATTTTCTATATGTGACTTTGAGAAAAATAATGTCTACGAGATGATCCTAGGAAGACCCTTCCTACGACAATTGCAAATAGTACAGGATTGGGGGACCAACTCCTTGTACTTACAACACTTAGGGGTCACCACCAAGGTCAATTTGAAGGATTACACCTTCAGAGATGTACCACCCCTACAGTGGAATCCTATCCACAAAGCAAAAGAAGATTCTATCTCTGTGCATTCTGGGAGTTCACCTGATCCATCCTGGCTGCATGAAGATACTCACTTGTGGATGTGCAAGGTCGCAGAGGAAGAGGAAAAGCGTTTAAAAGCAAGAGAAGATGGAACTTCCCCAGGAGATAGACCAATAAAAGACCCAGCCTATACACCGATGATATTTCCAGATGAGGAATTTGAGCCTCATGGTTGGGCAGAAATCTTAGCTACCATGGACATTGCAGTCAATGAAGAGCAATGGACACCTCATTGTGATGAGGAGGGTTACGATATTTCAGTGTTCATGTGTCAGCCCCTGTTGGAAGAGTGTGATCCTAGTGAGTCCATAGAAGAAGAAGAGAATGACGATGATCTAGAATCCATTGTGATGGATACTTACTTTGACTCAGAGGAACACTATTTAGAAGACATAGGAGTGTTGACCCAAAAAGAAGAAGAACCCCTCACGAGTATTAAAACGATAACTTCAAAGGAAGGAAGTGAAGGAGGTCAAAAGAAAAAGAAAAGAAAAGCGGTGAAACAAGAAGAGGAAGAATCATTGTTTGAAGTACCAGAAAATTTCAAGAAATATGAAGTGGAAGACCGAAAAATTTTGGTACGGATGCCTAAGAGAGAGGCCATTATAGGAGAAGCATATGACAATAAAGAAAAGACCAAAAAAATTGTAGTGACCATTGAAGGGAACGAAGAACGATGTACGTACATAGGAGATGACCTAAGTGCAAAAGAAGAAGCAGAGCTTGTAGCTCTATTAAGGGAATATAGGGATGTGTTCGCATGGCACTATAGAGACTTGAAAGGAGTAGATCCAAAGATTTGCTCTCATACGATTCCGATGACCGCTGATGCCAAGCCCACCAAACAAAAGCCCTACACATATAATGACAATTATGCAGCCAAAATAAAGGAGGAAATTGACAGGCTGATTGAGGCTGGATTCATCTATGAGATTGAGCACACTGAATGGGTGTCCCCCATTGTGGTGGTGCCAAAGAAGAATGGGAAATTGCGAGTGTGCATTAACCTTAAAAAAGTTAATGCCGCTACAATCAGAGATAGTTATCCACTTCCAATCACCGAACATCTATTGGAGCGGGTTGCAGGCAAGGAAGTTTATAGCTTCCTTGATGGATTTTCAGGTTACAACCAAGTAGCCATTGCCCCCGAAGATCAACACAAAACAGCATTTTCCACAGAATGGGGAATCTTTGCATTTCGTGTGATGCCATTTGGGCTCACCAATGCACCGGCGACATTCCAAAGGCTCATGTGTCATGTCTTCAAAGAGTTCTTGCGGAAGAGCTTAGAAGTATATGTGGATGATTTATGCGCTCATTCCCAAGAAAGAAGTTACCACATCCCTGAGCTCAGACAAATCTTCAACAAGTGTAGAGATTATCGAGTTTGTCTGAACCCAGAGAAGTGTGTGTTCATGGTACGACAAGGTAAAATCTTAGGTCACATTGTCTCTAAGAATGGAATTTCAACGGATGAGGACAAAGTAAGAGCAATAGCAGAGCTGCCCAGGCCAAGGAATGTTAAAGAGGTACAAGCCTTTATGGGCCATTGTGGATATTACCGTAGGTTTATCCACATGTATGCTATCATAGCTAAACCTCTTTATGGCCTGTTAACAAATTTTGAGTGGAACGAGGAATGCGAGAAGTCCTTCAACGAGCTGAAAAGACGTTTGTGCACTGCACCAATATTGACTACTCCGGATTGGAGCAAACCCTTTCATGTCCATGTAGATGCTTCCAATCATGCAATAGGATGTGTGCTAGCACAACCCACAGGTGAAGGAAACCTAGATTTGCCGATAGCATATGCTAGTAGGCAATTAAATGCAGCTGAACGAAATTATACCACAACGGAGAGAGAAGGCTTAGGCATGGTATATGCTGTGAAGAAGTTTAGACACTATTTATTGGCCAATAAGTTCAAATTTTTCACTGATCATCAAGCTTTACTATATTTGGTCAATAAACCTTGCAATACGGGCCGCTTAGTGAGATGGTTCCTCTTACTAATGGAATACGACTTTGAAGTTGTTGTCAGGAAAGGTAGAACCCATCTTAGGGCAGACCATCTTTCTCGTATCACTTCAGGAGAGCCACCGCAAGGAGTGTCTGATGAACTGCCCGATGCTTATCTGTTCAATTTAGAAGTTGTTCCTAAATGGGCAAATAAGTTGGTACCAGTCCTAACCTTTGGGCCTGCAAATAAAAATGTGAAAACAAGCAAAGAAGAAATTGTAAAATCACAAAAGTATCAAATATTGGCCGAAAGTATGTACAAGCAAGATACTGAGGGCGTATTAGCTTGTTGTGTCGAGGACGATGAACATACTAGTTGGTTGCAACAAGCCCATGAGGGACTGCTAGGAAATCACTACCCTAAACAACGAACATTGCAGAATCTAAAACGTTTAGGAGTGTATTGGCCTAGCATGGACAAAGAAATACAGGAGTGGATCCAGAATTGTCCAGGGTGCCAGAAGAGACCCCCAGTGGAGCATGCCACTCTTTATCATGTGTCATTAATCCCAGATTGGAGTGCTCCATTGGTTGAGTTCATGAGATCAGGAACATTACCCAATCAAGCTAGTCTTGCACGAAAACGGAGCATGGAGCAAGAGGCTCAAGACTATGCCTTAGTAGGAGACAACCTATATCGAAGAGGCAAGGATGGTTACCTTAGACTGTGCGTTCATGAATCAGACTATTTGAAAGTCTTAGAAACTGCACACAGTGGTGCTGCAGGTGGACACTTTGGGCCTGACAGAGTAATTAAGACCATTCTATTCTCAGGACTTTGGTGGCCCACTCTTCATACGGATGCACATACTTATGTGAAGAAATGCGACACATGCCAACGTGCCCAATATCCGATAAGAAAAGATGAAATGCCTTTAAGGCCAATGATGGGAGGGCGCGCATTCTCGAAGTGGGGCATAGACTTTGTTGGTCCTATTAACCCCCCAGCTAGAAACTCCCATGCAGAATACATTATTGTCGCCACAGATTACCTTACAAAGTGGGTGGAAGTAAAAGCCACGACAAAGAATGATGCTCAAACGACGGCTAAGTTCTTATTCGAAAATGTGTTCACTAGATATGGGTTACCAATAGAGTTGGTTAGTGATAGAGGTACGCACTTCTTGAATGAGGTCATTGAACATCTCCTTCAAGAATTCATGGTGATACACAAGAAGTCTGCCCCTTATCACCCACAAGCCAGCGGACAGGCCGAGAGCACGAATAAGATCCTATGTAACGTATTAACAAAACTGGTGAATAATAAACGCTCTGATTGGGACAAACAGCTTCATCATGCTGTTTGGGCATACCGAGTTGCCTACAAAACGGTACTCAATGCTACCCCATTTCAGATGGTCTTTGGACAGAATGCCGTGCTACCATTGGACTTCCTAATCCCAGCCTTGAAAGTAGCACAAGAGCATGAGTGGAATGGACATGAGTTGTCCTCCAGGATCTTTGATCTAGAACGCTTAGGTGAGACGAGGCTACGGGCAGCAGCAGGCATTTATGCTGCAAAGAAAAGGCAAAAGGCATACTTTGATGCCCATGTAAAGGATAAAGGCTTGAAGGAAGGAGATCTAGTGCTGGTTTATACGCTAAAGCAACATGCCCGCAAATTGGAGAAACGAGGATATGGACCCATGATCATTAATAGACTCTCCACTAGCGGCGCAGTTCAATTGGCTACTTTAGAAGGTGATATCCTACCAAACTATATTAGTGGATGCCGAGTCAAGTTATATCAAGAACCTCTTACAGAGGAAATGCTCATGAGACTCAACACTGCTAAGAAGCGAAAAGAAGAGGAGTTAAGGGTTAGAGAAGAAGCACAAGCAGAGGCGAGAGAGCGCATCAGAAGAAATAAGCTACGGCGGCTAGGCCTAGATGTCAACACAAAAGCTCCAAAATATCACATGGACATGTGCCAAAAATCGGGCATAACTACTTCTCGAATAATTGATCGACGGCCCTTTGTGACTATAGAGGTAGGACAAGGAAAGAGTGTAAGGACTGTGAGAGCATTGGTTGACTCAGGAGCAGCAACTAGTGCAGTTAGACTTTCATACTGCCAAGACCTGCAATTGAACATCGAGCCCATAGAAGCCTATCTCATAGGTTTAGGAGGCATGGAAACCCCTTGTTTGGGAGAGGTGGAACTTCCCATCTACCTTCAAGATGTTCCAATAAAAGTCAAAATGCTAGTGTGTCATGATGAGGACCTCACAGAACCACTTGTCTTGGGTCAAGATTGGATTTACGACCATGCTGTCAACTTGAACCTAAGAAGTCAACTTCTTCAAGTTTGGGTATATCATCAATGCATTACCTTAGAATTGGAGAATCGCATGCCCACTGACACTGACACCACACACTCTCTTTGTTCCTCTACGGCTAATCTTCTCGAACAAGATGTTGTAGATGTCAACAGCTCTATGATCCAAACGGACGCAATCACGGAAGGACAGTCGCAAAGGCAAGATGAACCTCCTTCTTGTTTTTCAAAGAGTAAAGCATCCACAGTAGTTCAACCTCAGAAGCAAGCAAAACAGTGCAAAACAGCCAGTTTATCAAATAGACAAAGAGCCTTCAAGCAGAAAGAAGTTATGGGCATGAAGCAGATCTGGGTAAAGAAAGGAGTGCAACCATCGATGTGGCCTCAAAGATTTCCCCCCAACCAGATCGACCATGGAAAAAGAAGGGCCAAGCACCTACGACAGGCTCTAGCACGAAGAATCCAACAAATTTGGGTACCGAAGCTATCAAAGAAGGCCGGCCACAATCAGGTACAAATTTGGGTGCCTAAAAAGTTAGCTACAGCTCAACAAGGGCGATTACAGATGTGGGTACCCAAGAAGCTCTTACACGTACAAAGGCCTATGCTCCCCACCATGCGAAAGGCCTCAACAAAGAAGCCAAGGAAAGCAAAGGGTAAGAACAGAGCACAAAGACCAAAAGAAGATAAACTCAACCCTTCTGCAAAAGTAAGCAGGCAATCATCTAGGATATGGGTTTGGAAGCCAAAAGCACCAACAACAACCACAGAACCAAAAGGCCAACCACACTGGATACCAAAGTTTGGACAGCATCCAAAGAAGAACTGGCCTGAGGTGATCTCTACAGGGCCAAATACTATTCGGAAATGGGTTCCCATTAGAAGGATTACATCATTTCGAGATCCAATCGACACCTCCAAACAAAGAATGCATCAACTATGCAAGTAACATCAAAAGCCTCGACGTGCAGCAACCATGTGCCTTTGGCATAACCTTGTCTTTTGCACCATTCAGGTCACGCATCTCCAAAGTATGCATCAATATAGGGCCACCTTACATGGCCGTGCATAGACACAATTGAGAAATCCCAGGCACATGAGACACAATTTTCACATGCAAAATATGTTATTGATACTAACCTCTTTCTTCTTGTTGGATGCCATCGTGTTCCAAAAAAAAAAAAAAAAAAAAAAAAAAAAAAAGAGGGCAAAGAAGAGGACTGTGCTGGAAAATGATCATCAGCGGACTTTCAGCAAGGACATCCATCAACAAAAAGGACAAGACAAGGGTCAAACACCATGCTGGAACCACAACACGAAGAGATGAAGATCAACGGACCCTTCACCATGGTAAGCTGTGTATGCTTCAACAACACTATAACCATGATCGATTAAGAAACCTCTTCGTCAGCATACCCTTGAGCACTTAGCTCAAGACCCAATCTCTTGCACCATACTTCTTGCCATGCATTTTCCAAGTACGCATACGTAGGGCCACATTACAAGGCCATGCACGAGGCACATAATTTGTTCAACCCATGCACTAATGCACTTAACCATCATACATTATGGGTTACAAGTACGTGGCATGAAAACTATGAAAGCCATCATTGGAAGAATCAGAGGACATCACGGTGACCACTACAAGAGCAAGGAAGCCATCCACGATAGAGAGTTGCTCATAATCAACATTGATCACCTCCTTTGAGCAACTAGTCGTTTTGGACAGCTCGCAAATGCACCATCAAGATAGAATACAAGGAAGAGGTAAATACAAAGGAACTACAAACTGCAAGATCTAGCAGTGGCAAAGTAAGGAACTGGACAAACGACCAGGCTACATTGGGAAAATGGATCACCCCTGGTGGACGCAAAGGACGCTACCTCTCAACGTACTACATGGAACGACCAATACAACAAGGGTCTGTCAGGGACGACAGACTCAAGAGGGGGGGGAGTGTTGAAGCTCAAGGTCAAGGACAAAGCATGGAAGCGCATCAAGGAAGTGGACACACAAGAAGAAGGAGCAAGTAGGGAGCTTTAAGAAGCACCTGTCAAATTTTCAGAAGAAATCCCTACAAAAATAGTGATTTTGATCACTAAAAACCATTGTAAATACCATTTCCCATTTTTATAACTCCATTTTGTTCAAGTCGAGGAGTCCTCGAGCTTGAGGAGTATTAGAACTACCATCCTACCAATTTTCATAATTTTTAGACTCCGTTTGAGCCCCCAAATAAGCCCTGGAACCTATTTTTTAACTAGGCCGGACACTAGGTCTGGACAGGGCCAAAACCACTCAAAAACTATAAAAAGGGCTGGAGAGCTCAGTTTTGGGGGTTGGCTTATTGTAGATTTCAGTTTTGTAAGAGAGCTCTTGCATAATCGAAGCTTTCCATTGTTCCACTCTTTGCTCTTACGTTGTGCGCGTGTGTGTGCATGCTTGTGTGCTTTCACTCACGCACTTGTGCCATCACTTGCTCACGGTCTTCATACCGGTCCTCACGTCTCCACGGATTGACATTTATGAGGTGTATCTCCTCACGTTGGTACTCACCATTGTGCTAGAGTGACAGGACTCTCTCGCTCGGAAGGCGGCAGATGCTCTTTCTTTCTTCTGCCACAAAGGAGGGGCGGCACTCCATCTCTGTGCACCAAGGGTTCGGGACTCGGGTGACTCCGAGAAGAAGGGGCAGTAGCTGGGTCGCTCTCTGAGGTCACCTTAGCCTTCACAAAAAAGGAGAAGTGAGGGAAAAGTCTTTTGGTTCTTTTCGAGCAGATGACGAAAGGGGATTGAAGAGGGAAGCTTGGAATGTCGACTATCGATCTAAGGTGTTGAAGCTCAAAGTCAAGGACAAAGCATGGAAGCACATCAAAAGGTGGACACACAAGTGTTGAAGCTCAAAGTCAAGGACAAAGCATGGAAGCACATCAAAAGGTGGACACACAAGTGTTGAAGCTCAAAGTCAAGGACAAAGCATGGAAGCACATCAAAAGGTGGACACACAAGTGTTGAAGCTCAAAGTCAAGGACAAAGCATGGAAGCACATCAAAAGGTGGACACACAAGGAAAGGGAGCAAGTAGGGAGCTCCAAGAAGTGTATGTCAAATTTTCAGAAGAATCCCCTACGAAAATAGTGATTTTCATCACTAAAAACCATTGTAAATACCATTATCTATTTTTAGTAACTCCATTTTGTTCAAGCCGAGGAGTCCTCGAGCTTGAGGAGTATTAGAAGTACCATCGTACCAATTTTCATAATTTTTAGACTTCGTTTGAGCCCTCAAATAAGCCCTGGAACCTAATTTTTAACTAGGCCGGACACTAGGTCTGGACAGGGCCAAAACTAGTCAAAAACTATAAAAAGGGCTAGAGAGCTCATTTTTGGGGTTGGCTTGTTAGAGAGTAGAACTTTTCTAAGAGAACTCTTTTGCAATCTAAGCCTTCCATTGTTCCTCTCTTTGATCTTACTTTGTGCGCGTGTGCGTGTATGTATGTGTGTGCATGTTTGTGTGCTTTCACTCACGCACTTGTGCCTTCACTTGCTCGTGGTCTTCATACCGGTCCTCACGTCTCCGCGGATTGACAAGTAAAGGAGGTGGTGCTTACGCTTGAGCTACACCAAATTTTGGCGCCGTTGCCGGGGAGAGAGCTTCGAGGATGAGCGTTGTGATGGTAAGATCGTAGATTTGCGACGTTGGAAGGTAAAAAAACTGTCATTTCAGTTCATTTTCTGTTTTTTCCTCTTCATCTTCTTCATCATCATCATCTCCACCTTCTTCCATCTTCTTCTTCATAGAAATTTCTTGTTTTTTAGTGCATTCTCACCATTTTCATACCATTTTTCATGCATTATTGTGTGGGAAGTAGTTAGGAGAAGCAAGGGAGAGCAAGCACTGTGTTTTTTTCATGATTTTCTGCTCATACGGAGCTCGCCATAGCCGGCGCTCAGAAATTTGAATTTCCCGCCAAAAAACACGATTCTGTGATGAAAATCGCGATTCTGTGAAAATTCAAAATTTTTTGAAAAATCACGATTTTCTGTTTTCCCGCCATTTTCATGCCAAAAACTCGATTCTGAGAAAATACGATTTTCAGTGGGCTCAAAATCGCGATTCTCACAAATCACGATTTTCAGCCAAAAACACGATTTTGTGAAAAAAGGCGATTCTGTGTAATCACGAATTTTTGCTCAACATCGCGATTTTCAAAAACACGATTTTGTGCTCAACATCGCGATTTTCAAAAACACGATTTTGTGCTCAACATCGCGATTTTCATGCCAAAAACTCGATTCTGAGAAAATACGATTTTCAGTGGGCTCAAAATCGCGATTCTCACAAATCACGATTTTCAGCCAAAAACACGATTTTGTGAAAAAAGGCGATTCTGTGAAAACACGAATTTCTGCTCAACATCGCGATTTTCAAAAACACGATTTTGTGCTCAACATCGCGATTTTCAGAAACACGATTTTGTGCTCAACATTGCGATTTTCAAAAACACGATTTTGTGCTCAACATCGCGATTTTCAAAAACAGGATTTTGTGCTCAACATCGCGGTTTTCATGCCAAAAACTCGATTCTGAGAAAATACGATTTTCAGTGGGCTCAAAATCGCGATTCTCACAAATCACGATTTTCAGCCAAAAACACGATTTTGTGAAAAAAGGCGATTCTGTGAAAACACGAATTTCTGCTCAACATCGCGATTTTCAAAAACACGATTTTGTGAAAAAAGGCGATTCTGTGAAAACACGAATTTCTGCTCAACATCGCGATTTTCGAAAACACGATTTTGTGCTCAACATCGCGATTTTCAGAAACACGATTTTGTGCTCAACATCGCGATTTTCAGAAACACGATTTTGTGCTCAACATCGCGATTTTCATGCCAAAAACACGATTTTGTGCTCAACATCGCGATTTTCTGACTTCACAAAATCGCGATTCTCTGAAAGTTCACAAAATCGCGATTCTCTGGAAGTTCACAAAATCGCGTTTTTCTCCAAAGGTCCTGTTTGCCTGTTTTGACCCCCAGGAGCCTGAATTGGCATAACTTTTTCATCCAAAGTCCATTTTCTGAGCTCTATAGCTCGTTGGAAAGCTCGTTTCAAATCCTACACGACCTCAACTATTTTTTTCAAGAATAACGTGTTGATTTTGAGATAGGATAATTTGAAGTTGACCCTCAAGTGGGACTAGGGAACCAAGGGGACTCCAAAGAATTTTGAACCATACCGAGGGGAAAATTTGGACTCTTGACTAAAGCTTATGAACCTGAGATCTGGTAGACACTTAGGCAAGGATAAACAAAGCATTAGATCTTCTGAGGCTAGTGTCAACCATACATCCAAGTCTTGGGCACAACAACTAAGTGGTCATCTTTTACTAAGTTCAGACACAAGTGATTCAGAAATGTCTTTTAGTATGGGAAAACCTGCAGGTGGCTCAGGGACTGCCCATCTACAAACACCAGAAGGTCCCTATAAGACACAGTTGGAATATATTCGGACCAACCAATTAGGTGCTCGCATCTATGAGGATGGTCTGAGGCGATCAGTGGTCCAACTCAAAAATCCAGATCAATCCTTTGGACTTGAACACCCGGTGGTCAAGTTCGAAGAGGGTTCATACATTGATAAGGAAGGAACCATGTATGTGGTCACCAACCTACCAGATAGGACTGATGAGTTTGGAAATGTCATTCCTGAGAATGAAATAGGAGACCTAGAACAAGGAAATGTAGGACAAGGACCCCAGACTCCTAGAGGAAAGTCAGTTTTGACCCGAGTGATCACTCCAGACTGGATCTCTCAAGATAACAAAAGCATAGAACTATTTTTTAATAGAGAAACAGAGGAAGCCTTTTGGAGATTCAAGCCAGATCAACCTAGCCAATTGGGCATAGTCATCATCTACGAGTTCAAGGATCCAGAGATGCTAGGCAAAGTTGTTTACCTGGATAACACATCAGAGAAAATTTTCTTGGTAACAGAACATGATAGACATGCATAGACTTGGAAGAATGAATTGATCTTCCCCCCACCAAGATCCAATGTTTCCCATGGCCTCCAAGGAGTAGGATCATCCCACGCTCATGAAGCCCAGAGAGAAAGAACTAGAGAGAGACCTGAGGTAAGTTTTGCACACACCGTGGGCAGGAATAGATCAGGATTTGAAAATGAAAGGCCTGAAAGAGAAAGACATCAAGCACATAGGCAGAAAAGAGATGAACATGATTTTCCATTGCCTAGACCCCAAGAGCACCCAAGAACCCTTAGACCCACTCAAGTGATCAAGGCAATGAAGAATTATTTTGACGGGTCAGGAGATCCTTATGATCATGTGGCCGAGTTCAAACAAGTGTTAAGAGCTGAACAGGTTGAGGATTTATTCACCCAATACGAGGCATTTGGTTTGACTCTTAAGGGCACTGCCTTGGCTTGGTTTCAACCATTGAGTAGTCGCAACTATCGCGATATAGGTCAACTGCTAGACGAATTCATTGTAGAATTTTCCAAGAGTGGTATCAGGCATAACACATCATCCTTGATCCACAGTTTCAAGCAGACACCCCAAGAAACAGTGCGACTAGCAGGTAGAAGGTTCAGACAGTACCTAGAAAGATGCCCGTCCCGAGTTACCCACACCTGCCAAACAAGTGGCTTTGTTCTTAGATGGCTTACTGAGCACAAAGTTAAGATCATATGTATATTTGAAAGAGCCTAGATCCATAGAAGAGTGCGTGCGGACATGCATTGACATAGAAGATAACTTGGGTGAGGAGTTAGGATTGTCCAAACTCTACAAAGATTCAGATAGTTCTACTAGTCATACTTCAAAGATCTCCACAGAAATAGAAGAGATAGCTGAGCAAGTTGCCAAGAAGCTGGGAGTCCAAAATAAACAAACACAGAGAGTCACTCCAGTGAATCGGTGTTATACTTGTGGGGGCGACCACATGGCTAATGTATGCCCAATGCAAAACCAAAACATTAGAGAAAGGAATGCTCCATATTGCACTATTGAGAGAAAATACACAAACCACACGGCTCAAGATTGTCCCTACAATAGGCAGGCTGTTAGACAGAATTATCAGCAACCTTACCCACAAGGTAGGTATCAGAACCAATACCAACAGCCATATTATAGACCACAACAGCAATATCAGGTACCATATAGGTCACAACCTGTCTTGGGAAACCAACCACCAGCTCCAGCCAACGTGATTCCAGTCAAATATGCTGGGGGAGAAGAAAATCCAAATAGAGCATTGGTGCCACTAACCCCATTGATACCAGATAATGACTCTCATGCTCATTGTTCAGACTACTCCCATGAAGGTAGTCCACATGCTTATTACACAGAGTCACCTGAACATAGTGAGATTTACTCGAGGTACCACCTATGGAGCAAAATTGGGAGCCAGAATACTCCAATGTCATGTACACAAATCCTAACCCTAGGTCCCAGTTGAGACAAATGAGACCACAAGCCCCTAGAGGATCTTGTTTCAGATGTCAAGGTGACCATTTCATTCGTGACTGTCCCCACCCACCATCTCCGAGTTAAGGACAGGCTATCACAATACAGGCTTTTTGTCCTGATTGCGGCAAAGACCATCTCCCCAGAGATTGTCCAAGAAACCCCTCTAGTGCACCCAAGATTACACCCATTAATGTCGTAGGCTTAGTGGCAGATTCAAGTTCAAGTAGTAGCAATGTGGCTCCTATACAAGCTGTCACTAGAGCACAAGCCTTAAAACAGGATAAACCAATAGAACAATCAGAGTCGAGTGAATCGGGAGAGCCTAGTAAGAGGAAAACAAGAACATGGAAGGATACCAGAGAGAAGGCCAATCGCAAGTGGAATAAAAAGTTATCGGAACTAGAAGAAAGCGTAAAAGAAGCGAAAACAAGAATAGAAGACATTGCATCTCAAAGCCCCTCGCATGCCGAAACTCCATCCACTCCACCTCATCCCACCCCACCACCCATTGTAAATAGACCACAACCAGGGTCTGTTCTTGCAGATCCAACCCCAGAAGGCTTGGACATGATGTTCAAAGCCTACGAGGCTCGACTTCAAGAAGGGCCTACAGCTGCAAATCTAGACAAGAGTTACCCTAGAGCGGATTTAGAGATTGAACGAATGAAAATGTGCATGAAAATGGTAGAACAAGCTCAAGCTATACTTGAGACTAGTCAAAAGTTCAATTAGACAAACTCTGTCAAACCAGAATTGCATTTCCAAGGGTTACTAGAAAGATTGGAGCAGTTGGTAAACAAACCACAAGTCTCTTTACCTCCACAGGCTCAACCAGTTATTGAAAGAGGAAGCTCACCACCAATGGGAGCTTATGTTCCTAATTCCACAGATGTTGGAATACCTCCTTCAATTCAACAGTACTCTCAAGAGTTCTTGCGGGAAATACAAGAAGAGAAATGGGCCAAGGAGAAGGGTAATTCCCCTCCTATTCCTGAGATTGATGATCTTCATGATCAATTTCCCCAAGACATTCCATCTATTTACGGAGACGAAGCAGAACAACAAGAAGACGAAAGGTTAGATTTTGAATCTAATACCCTAGAAGAACTGCCTCAATTTCCAGGCCCATGGGAATCTGAATCTCTCCAGATTAGAGCTCCCACAATACTAGTAAGAAATGAAGACTCAGTGGTTCCAAGGAACACGGATGTCGTGAAGAACACTAAGGTTCAGTGTCATCTCACTGTAGAAGAGCTGCTCAAAGCAAAACCTGAGCTTTGGAATCATGTGAAGGATCAGGTTCCAGAACTTGATTCCAACATGCCAAAAGCAGGCTCCAAGCAAAGGGTACCAGAGATACCTCTAGACAAAATAGGGGACATGTGTGAGGGTGAAGAAGGTAATACTTATCTTCCAATCACCTACCAAGGTTACACAACCAAAGCAATCATAGATTCAGGTGCTGGTGTTGCTATTGCGACCACCTCCTTGTGGAAGCAATGGGGCAAGCCCACATTAAGACCAACTAGAATGAAGCTTCAAATGGCTGATGGTCATTTTGAAAGACCTCTAGGATTGCTAGAAGGGATCACTCTAACCACTTGTGGTGTAGAGTTTGAGCACACATTTGCTATATGTGACTTTGAGAAAAATAATGTCTATGAGATGATCCTAGGAAGACCCTTCCTACGACAGTTGCAAATAGTACAGGATTGGGGAACTAACTCCTTGTACTTACAGCACTTAGGGGTCACCACCAAGGTCAATTTGAAGGATTACACCTTCAGAGATGTACCACCCCTACAGTGGAATTCTATCCACAAAGCGAAAGAAGATTCCATCTCTGTGCATTCTGAAAGTTCACCTGATGCATCATGGCTGCATGAAGATACTCATTTGTGGATGTGCAAGGTCGCAAAGGAAGAGGAAAAACGTTTAAAGGCAAGAGAAGAAGGAACTTCGCTAGGAGATAGACCAGCTAGAGACCCAGCCTACACACTGATGATCTTTCCAGATGAGGAGTTTGAGCCTCATGGCTGGCCAGAAATCTTAGCCACCATGGACATTGCTATCAATGAGGAACAGTGGACACCTCATTGTGATGAGGAGGGTTATGATATCTCAGTGTTCATGTGTCAACCCTTGCTAGAAGAATGTGACCCTAGTGATGTCATAGAAGAAGAAGAGAATGACGATGATCTGGAGTCTATTGTGATGGATAGTTGCTTTAACTCAGAGCAGCACTATCTAGAAGATATAGGAGTGTTCACCCAGAAAGAAGAAGAACCTCTCACAAGTATTAAAACAGTAAACTCAAAGGATGGAAGTGAGAGTAGTCAAAAGAAAAAGAAAAGAAAAGCAGTGAAACAAGAAGAGGAGGAATCATTGTTTGAAGTACCACAAAACTTCAAGAAATATGAAGTTGACGACCGCAAAATTTTGGTACGAATGCCTAAGAGAGAGGCCATCATAGGAGAATCATATGATAATAAAGAAAAGACCAGGAAGATTGTAGTGACCTTTGAAGAGAACGAAGAGAGATGCACATACATAGGAGATGACCTAAGTGCGAGAGAAGAAATGGAGCTCATAGCTCTATTAAGGGAATATAGGGATGTGTTTGCATGGCACTATAGAGACTTGAAAGGGGTAGATCCAAGAATTTGCTCTCATACTATTCCCATGACTGCTGATGCTAAGCCCACCAAACAGAAGCCCTACACATATAATGATACCTATGCAGCCAAAATAAAAGAAGAAATTGATAGGTTGATTGAAGCTGGATTCATCTATGAGATTGAGCATACCGAATGGGTGTCCCCCATTGTTGTGGTACCCAAGAAGAACGGGAAGTTGCGAGTGTGTATTAACCTTAAAAAAGTTAATGCCGCTACGATTAGAGATAGTTATCCACTTCCAATCACAAAACACCTATTGGAGCGTGTTGCAGGCAAGGAAGTTTATAGCTTCCTTGATGGATTTTCAGGTTATAATCAAGTAGCCATTGCCCTAGAAGATCAACACAAAACAGCTTTTGCTACAGAGTGGGGAATCTTTGCATTTCGTGTGATGCCATTTGGGCTCACCAATGCACCTGCAACATTCCAAGGCTCATGTGTCATGTCTTCAAAGAGTTCTTGCGGAAGAGCTTAGAAGTGTATGTGGATGATTTATGTGCTCGTTCCCAAGAAAGAAGGTTTCACATCCCTGAGCTCAGACAAATCTTCAACAAGTGTAGAGAATATCGAGTGTGTTTGAACCCAGAAAAGTGTGTGTTTATGGTGCGTCAAGGTAAAATCTTAGGTCATATTGTTTCTAAGAATGGAATCTCAACAGATGAAGATAAGGTACGAGCCATAGCGGAGCTACCAAGGCCAAGGAATATTAAAGAGTTACAAGCCTTTATGGGCCATTGTGGATACTACCGTAGGTTTATCCACATGTACGCGATCATAGCTAGACCCCTTTATGCCTTGTTGTCTAATTTTGAGTGGAACGACGAATGCGAGAATTCTTTCAACGAACTGAAGAAACGTTTGTGCACGGCACCAATACTCACCACTCCTGATTGGAATAAACCATTCCATGTCCATGTGGATGCATCCAATCATGCCATAGGATGTGTGCTAGCACAACCCACAAGTGAAGGAAACTTAGATTTGCCCATAGCATATGCTAGTAGACAGCTCACTGCAGCTGAACGGAACTATACCACAACTGAGCGAGAGGGCTTAGGCATGGTATATGCTGTGAAGAAGTTTAGACACTATTTATTGGCCAACAAGTTCAAGTTTTTTACTGATCATCAAGCGTTGTTATATTTGGTCAATAAACCTTGCAATACTGGACGCTTAGTAAGATGGTTCCTCTTACTAATGGAATATGACTTTGAAGTTGTTGTCAGGAAAGGTAGAACCCACCTTCGGGCAGATCACCTTTCTCGCATCACTTCAGGAGAGTCACCGCAAGGAGTGTCTGACGAATTACCCGATGCTTATCTGTTCAATTTAGAAGCTGTTCCTAAATGGGCAAATAAGTTGGTACCAGTCCTAACCTTTGGCCCTGGAAATAAGAATGTGAAAACATCACAAGAAGAAATTGTAAAATCACAAAAATATCACATATTAGCAGGAAGCATGTACAAACAAGATACTGAGGGTGTATTAGCTTGTTGTGTGGAGGATGATGAACATAGTAGTTGGTTGCAACAAGCCCATGAAGGAATGCTAGGAAATCACTATTCTAAACAACGAACATTGCAGAATCTAAAGCGTTTAGGAGTGTATTGGCCTAGCATGGACAAAGAAATACATGAGTGGATTAAGAATTGTCCAAGGTGCAGAGAGAGACCCCCAGTGGAGCATGCGACCCTTTATCAAGTGTCATTAATTCCAGATTGGAGTGCTCCATTGGTAGAGTTTATGAGATCGGGAAGATTACCCAAAGAGGCTAGTCTAGCAAGAAGACGAAGCATGGAGCAAGAGGCTCAAGGCTATGCCTTAGTAGGGGACAACCTATATCGAAGAGGCAAAGATGGTTACTTAAGACTATGCGTTCATGAATCAGACTATTTAAAGGTCTTAGAGACCGCACACAGCGGTGTTGCAGGTGGACATTTTGGTCCTGACCGAGTGATCAAGACCATTCTATTCTCAGGACTTTGGTGGCCCACTCTTCATATGGACGCACATACCTATGTGAAGAAATGTGACACATGCCAACGTGCACAATATCCAGTGAGAAAAGACGAGATGCCCTTGAGGCCAATGATGGGAGGACGTGCATTTTCAAAGTGGGGCATAGACTTCATAGGTCCTATTAACCCCCCAGCTAGAAACTCCCATGCAGAGTACATCATTGTAGCCACAGATTACCTTACAAAGTGGGTAGAAGTCAAAGCCACAACAAAGAATGATGCTCAGACTACGGCTAAGTTCTTATTCGAGAATGTGTTCACGAGATATGGACTACCAATAGAGTTGGTGAGCGATAGAGGCACACACTTCTTGAATGAAGTCATTGAAAATCTTCTCCAAGAATTCTTGGTGATACATAAGAAATCTGCCCCCTATCACCCACAAGCCAACGGACAAGCCGAGAGTACCAATAAGATCCTCTGTAACGTATTGACAAAACTGGTAAATAATAAACGCTCGGATTGGGACAAACAACTTCATCATGCTGTTTGGGCTTATCGAGTTGCCTACAAAACGGTACTCAACGCCACCCCATTTCAGATGGTCTTCGGACAGAACGTTGTGCTACCATTAGATTTCTTAATCCCTGCCTTAAAAGTGGCACAAGAGTATGAGTGGAATGGGCATGAATTGTCCTCTAGGATCTTTGATCTCGAACGCTTGGGTGAGACGAGGCTACGAGCGGCAGCAGGCATCTACGCTGCAAAGAAGAGGCAAAAGGCTTACTTTGATGCACACATCAAGGATAAGGGATTGAAAGAGGGAGATCTAGTGTTGGTATACACACTAAAACAACATGCCCGTAAGTTGGAAAAAAGAGGATACGGACCCATGATCATTAATAGAATTTCCACTAGTGGTGCAGTTCAGTTGGCCACTCTGGAAGGAGATATCCTGCCAAACTACATTAGTGGCTGTAGAGTCAAGCTATATCAAGAACCTCTTACTGAGGATATGCTAATGAGACTCAACACTGCTAAGAAGCGAAAAGATGAAGAGTTAAGAGTGAGAGAAGAAGCACAGGTAGAGGCCAGAGAGCGTATTAGGCGAAATAAGTTAAGGCGATTAGGCCTAGAAGTCAACTCAAAAGCCCCAAAATATCACATGGATATGTGTCAAAAATCAGGCATAGCGACTTCTCAGGTGATTGACCGAAGACCCTTTGTGACCATAGAGATAGGACAAGGGAAGGGTGCAAGGACGGTGAAAGCATTGATTGACTCAGGTGCAGCAAGTAGTGCAGTTAGACTTTCCTACTGCCAAGACTTGGGGTTGAACATCAATCCCATAGAAGCTTATCTCATAGGATTGGGAGGTGTGGAAACCCCTTGTTTGGGCGAGGTGGAACTTCCCATCTACCTTCAAGATGTTCCAATGAAAGTCAAAGCGCTAGTATGTCAAGATGAGAACCTTACAGAACCACTTGTCTTGGGTCAAGATTGGATCTATGACCATGCAGTTAACTTAAACCTAAGAAGTCAAATTCTTCAAGTTTGGGTACATGAACAATGCATTACATTAGAATTAGAGAACTGCATGCTCCTAAATCATGGCACCACACACTCTCTTCGTTCTTCCAAGACTAATCATATGAAAGAAGATGTTGTATGCGTCAAAAGCTTTATGATGCAGAAGGAGTCAATCGTGGAAGACCAGGTTCGAAGGCGGGTGGATCTTTCTTCTTCTCCAAAGAATCAAGTAGCCACAGTAGTGAGTCCACCACACAAGCAAACACAACCGTTCATGACAACTGCTACATCAAATAGAAAGACACCATTCGATAAAAAAGCAGTTCCGAGCATGAAGCAGAGATGGGTATGTAAAGGCGAGCAACCACCAACCTTGCCCCCACAAATCCCATCCATGCAAACCAACCAGGCCAGAAGACGAAGGAAGCAGCTCAGACAAGCTCAATCACAAGGTATCCAACAAGTTTGGGTGCCTAAGAAGTTAGCTGCAGCTCAACAAGGGCAATTACAGATGTGGGTACCTAAGAAGCTCCTACATCCACAACAACCTTTGTTCTCCCACATGCAAAAGGTTTCAACAAAGAAGCCCAAAAGAGAAAAGGGTAAGAACCACGTACAGAGACCAAAGGAAGATCAAATCAGCTCTTCAACATTAGTAGGAAGACATGCAAAAAGGATATGGGTTTGGAAGCCAAAAGTGCAAGTAGCCTCCACCGAACCAAAGCGTCAACCACACTGGATACCACAGTTCAGAAAGCATCCAAAGAGAAAGACGCCTGAAGTGACCTCTACAGTGCCAAATGATGTTCTAAAAAGGACTCCCATAAGGAGGATTACATCAGTTCGAGACTCAAAGGATACCTCCACCAAGGTCGGCATCAACCTCCGCAAATAACATCGAAAGCCTCGAACGAGCAACAACCATGTGCTCCTTGCACAACCCTGTCTTTTGCACCATTCAGGTCATGCATTTCCAAGTATGCATTAATATAGGGCCACATTACATGGCCGTGCATAGACACACTTGAGAATCCCACGCACAAGAGCACAGTGACATATGTCAAATATTTCTATTGTGCTAACTTTTGTGTTCTTGTTTTGTGATATCCTTTTCCTTCAAAAAACAAAAAAAAAAAAAAAAAAAAAAAAGGGAGGGAGAAAGAAAAGCGGGAGAGAGCTTGTTCCCAGGTTTGGCTTATGAAACATGAATGAGTCATGCTTAGTTGAAGGTGGAACTGTTGATTACTAGGCATTTATCAATTTGGACAGAAGTGTGTCTCGGCCAGCAATGAGATTATTGCTGCCTTATCTGGTAGATGACAAGCATTTGGCATGAACATGGCATCTACAACTATGATTTTCTCTTACCATGGTAGGAATGAAGAGCTTGAAGGTCCGCAACTTGAGTGATGCTTAACTATTTCATGTACCAGAGCATCCGAGGAGATATCTGCAAAGGGTAGTTCTAGAGGAGAAGACTCCTGCATATGGTGAGCTAAAGAGAATATGTGAAACTCAGCTTGGTGTAGTTACCCGATGTTGCTTGCCAAGGAATATAAAGAAATTCAATTCTCAGTATTTGACAAATGTTGCTTTGAAAAGAGGAGAGAGGATCCACCACTCAAACGATCTCATGAGTGGGCAAGCAACATGGACATTCATCAACAATGTTCCATCCCAAAGGCCGAGTGTACAACACAAAGAGACAAACATCCATCAACCTTCTCCATGGTAAGTATCTTTACTCTGGAAACTCCATAACCATGATAGTTTAGGAAACCTCTTCGTCAGCATACCCTTGAGCACTTAGCTCAAGACCCGCAATTTTTGCACCATGCTTCTTCCAATGCATTTTCCAAGTAAGCATGCGTAGGGCTACATTACAAGGCCGTGCACAAGGCACATACTTTTTTCAACCTAGGCACGAACACACTTACCCATCATTCATTATGGGTTATGAGTAGTTGGCATGACTGCTCTCAACATCATCTTTGGAAGAGCCAGCGGACGTTATGGGAACAACATCCATATCTCGGAAGCAGATTGAAGCCAGTAGTTGCTCCAAATCACTCTTGACAACCTCTTTTGAGCAACTTGCAGTTTTGAAAGCTCACAACGACACATTCTTGCTGGAATCCAAGGAACCAGCTCATACAACGGATCGACACCACCTCTCAAAGCACTACATGGAACAACCCTTCCAACAAGGGTCTGTCAGGGACGATAGACTCGAGAGGGGGGGGAGTGTTGAAGCTCAAAGTCAAGGACAAAGCATGGAAGCACATCAAAAGGTGGACACACAAGTGTTGAAGCTCAAAGTCAAGGACAAAGCATGGAAGCACATCAAAAGGTGGACACACAAGGAAAGGGAGCAAGTAGGGAGCTCCAAGAAGTGTATGTCAAATTTTCAGAAGAATCCCCTATGAAAATAGTGATTTTCATCACTAAAAACCATTGTAAATACCATTATCTATTTTTAGTAAATCCATTTTGTTCAAGCCGAGGAGTCCTCGAGCTTGAGGAGTATTAGAAGTACCATCGTACCAATTTTCATAATTTTTAGACTTCGTTTGAGCCCTCAAATAAGCCCTGGACCCTAATTTTTAACTAGGCCGGACACTAGGTCTGGACAGGGCCAAAACTAGTCAAAAACTATAAAAAGGGCTAGAGAGCTCATTTTTGGGGTTGGCTTGTTAGAGAGTAGAACTTTTCTAAGAGAACTCTTTTGCAATCTAAGCCTTCCATTGTTCCTCTCTTTGATCTTACTTTGTGCGCGTGTGCGTGTATGTATGTGTGTGCATGTTTGTGTGCTTTCACTCACGCACTTGTGCCTTCACTTGCTCGTGGTCTTCATACCGGTCCTCACGTCTCCGCGGATTGACAAGTAAAGGAGGTGGTGCTTACGCTTGAGCTACATAAGGTCACTGGAGGGCAACTGGGCCAAGCGTTGAAGCTAGGAGGTTAAGGCAAGTAGCAAGGGCTAGAAGGACAAGTGCAGAAGTAACGAAGAAGGGCATAGTGGTCTTGCGTTAGGGAGATTTGTAGCAGTAGGGGCATCGAAGGTTGTTGGCTTCGGACAGTCGGGGGTTGTGTGCACATACGAGGTTCCACTCTCGCACGGGCTGGCTACAGGAAACAGTAGAAGATGCGAAGGTGAAAAGTGGTCGCTCTCAAAGGAGGCCTGGGCATAACAGGTTCAGACCCTTCCCTAAGATATCACGAAAAGCTCTCTACTTCGAGATGCCTCTACCCTACGAGAAAGGGTTCTTCACTTTATGCCGATATGGGAGCTAGCAGTTGTGAACTTGCTGGGAGCTCTAATAGTTATACACCGACTTAGCTATAGAAGTTTGAGGGAGATTCTTGCGCCCATAGCAAGGGACCATTGCTCTACA
This sequence comes from Ceratopteris richardii, assembly GCA_020310875.1. Classification (NCBI taxonomy): domain Eukaryota; kingdom Viridiplantae; phylum Streptophyta; class Polypodiopsida; order Polypodiales; family Pteridaceae; genus Ceratopteris; species Ceratopteris richardii. The sequence goes on from CM035408.1 coordinate 208,870,912, forward strand.
ATAGGGAGCACCCGTCTTCGCACACACAGGAGGAAGTTGTGTTTATGCTCGTTGCTGGAAAAACTCTAGAGGCATGAGATGGTACTCAATAGAATATACTCATGAGCAAAGTATGCACGGGGGAGGAAGTTCACCAATGGAGACGTGCGGCAATCATTAAAAATCCTCAAGCAATGGGGAATACAAGTAAAAGACAAGTGCTTTGAAAGGTATTGTAGGAAAATCTACAGTCGACATATCATCCAATGGTAATACTCTACTGTCGTGTTATGCACATAACCTTATATAGAGGACTTCTTCCCCCTGTTGGACTACATGAAGAAGCAGCCATTGTTGTGTTGTGGGAAAATGTCGCAAAGGTTGGAAAGTCAAAGTGGAGGTGCTCGATTTGATGCATAGAGGAAATGAGGAAAACCTAAAACTCAGTGCACCCCAATCGGTATATAGCAGAGGTAAACAGAACAAGTGCACGGGATTCAATTCCGTATGGGCTATGTGGAGGTAAAGATAGATAGTTTGTTGTACAAAAAGGAGAATCACGGGAGTGGCGTGATGAATCTGATCGACTCATGCATCTGAAGGGGATTTGGAGAGAACCTGGCAACTCTGCTGGGCAGCTGCGAGGGCGTGATCAATTGGAAGTTCATCTATTTTGAGTCTGTCTATGGTTGGTGATTTTACGTAAGCATAGTTGCTCGTAGAAGGATCTGCAGAAGAATCATTCAAGTGTGTTTATGTGATGGTCTACATCGTCTGTTATGTGCCCTGCTAAGTCAACTGTCGTCGGTGCCAATGGGACAATTGCTGCCGATTTTTTATATATAAGGTGAAACTTGTTATTATCTTGCATTCCGTCAATTAATCATGTCCTTTTAAAAGCTAGTAACACACTCTAAGATTTAGAAGGGGTGCTCACACGGTTCTTCTTGCACTTTGGGTAGCTATTGTCAACAACGGTGTATTTTCACAACAATCCAGGGTTGGGTCCCAAAGAGTTGGGAAGTCTTCTGGGTATTTGTCCTCTGCTTGTCTTGTGGTCGTTGTGCAGGTATACAAGATGAAAAGAGAGAACACAAAAATGGAGGGCTCCTGAGGGGTGACAGAGAGCTGCTCAAGGACAGAGGGAGAGGATAGTTTTGCACTTTGAGGAAGAAATGCTGACTCCGAAATTTAATTGAAATTGTGAGTATAACCTTTGAGAGGAGTATGGATTGAGACGATCTACCAGATAAGATTAGAAGTGCATTCGTGCATAACTCTGTATGAATTGACCACATTGAAAACCCAAGGAACAGTTGGCCCAAAGTAGGAGAAACATTGCTGATCTTGACAACATGTATACCTGTGTGACAAAATGAATGTTGTTCACTACTAGACAAAAGGGATGCTCGCATGTTAGGGTCTGGAACAGACTGAAGGACTCTATGGTTAATTGTCATTGGTTACCCATGCATGAATTCGTTTCGTGTCTATGAACATATGTGAAAGAAACTCGTGTAAGAATTCTGAGTGTATGTTTCTACGTTGAATAGCTACTCCTAAAGCAACAGATGCGCGAAATGTGTTAGGAACAAAATGGAAAATTTTTGTTTTCCTACTCCTGGTGAGTAATTCGATGCATGCTTGTCATACGAACATAAGAGTCCGAGAAGTGTATCTTCTCTTTCCAGGATGGATGAGTCTACTTCTAAAAGTTCTTGTGTTCTCAAAGTGACCGTGAATAGTCTGTATGAGAGTCCTTAATATTTTGATTACTCCCATCAGTATCGAAACTCATGTATGTATGGGTGTTGATATGCAGAATGCAGCCTTCATGTTTTTATGTACTGAAGTATTGGTCATGACTTATGCCCTTCCTACTCGTTTTACTCGGATTGCATTCCTCAATCTTCGGATAAGTCTTTATTGAGCACAAGGGTACTCCGGTTGTGAATTGGACCTCTCTCGTAAGAGTTGGTGCAAATATGTGATAAAATCCCACTGTCATTATATATAACTTGTCCAGAAAGTTTCTTTGTGCTTGAGTTATGTGCTTGGTTGTTAGGGTGGTTATTGTGTATAAAGTTGTACATATCTATTGTGTTGCCCTAATTTTACCTTTATGGTCAATAGCCTGAGGGTGGGTAAGTTGAGGGAGAAGATTTATGCCACTTGAGAGTTGCAGTGTAGTCCTATAGGCATGAAGGTGTGTGTGCATGTGTGCAAGAGGAGGGAAGAGACAAAGGGAGAGTGAGAGGATGTGTGCATAAGTGTATGTCTACGGGACTACGTGAGGGTATGTGAATGAATGGATGTGTAAGTGTACATGTGTGTATGCAAGTGTGAATGCATGAGAAGGTAAGGATGCGTGGGTGAGCGGTTGTACGAGCAAGAGTAAGAGGAAGGAGAGGAACCAAGAAATAAGTGGAACTAAGAGAGCAAGAGGAAAGGGGGAGTGCAATCACGATAGTCAATCAGTATAGCTGGTACTTATTTGCATTCGGGCAAGGCAAGTGGACCAATTCCAAGGGGTCTGAGCAAAATAAAGGCTTGTATAAACATTCGCATGGGCATTAGGGCTCTTCATTTAGCGATCCTAATGGGGATCCTAAAGGAGAATAGATCCGAGGATGTGGCCTCAGTGCAACAAGAAGGTGACATAGCACAAGAAAACTAGGCAAAATACAAGCGTGTGTAAGACACTTTCCCTTGAGTCAAGAGGCCCATCATTTTGGTGCGTTTGCCGGGAATTGGCTTAGCACATCTCATAGAGATTGCTACGAGCTCGCTTGGTGCCCCAAATGTGTGGCACAGCCAAGTTGGCACTGGATTTGTTGCTTTGGTCTTGGTAAAGTGATGGCACAAAGAACGCAAGTTGGGGACTTTCAAAAGGTCGGCCCAAGGACGATGACTCCGAGGGGGGTAAGAAGTCAAAGCGGGTTTGGACACCAGATGAGGACTCGTGTATATGAATGCCACAGGATGGGCCCAATTTCAAACCTCGTTAGGTGTTGGTGTTGTGAGAAAGTAGGGCACATTGCAAAATATTGCCTTCGTGTATGCACCCCGTTGGATTTTGTCCCCACATGTGCGGACTGCGGGAAAAAGAGACTATGCGAGCACGTGTGTGGCTCAAAAGAGTTGAGTGATGTAAAGGTCGCAAGGAATGAATCCGATAGGTGTTTACCCTCTTTGTATGTGCAAGTTGACAAGGGTAGAGTTACTTCGTCGACACAGACCGAGAGAGCAAGCGAAAGCGAGGACACTGGATCTCATGACCGAGACTTGGTAGAACTCGTAAAGAGCCTGGAATGCAAAGTCAATTTGCTTCGGGTAGAATGGGATAGCGAGAGGATCAAGGTAGAAAACCTTGAGAAAAGTCAAGCAAGATTAGGAGAAGTTGTTTCAAAGTGTGTAGAACAATTGCAAGACGTGGAGAATAGAAACAAGGAGTTGAAAGCGAACAAGAGCTTGAGGGAAGACCTTGCGAGGTCTGAGCATGAAAACGTGGTCTTAGACCTAAGAACTGGCTTGATGATAGCCAATTGCCATAGCATTGGAATCGAGGAGGATTCTCTTAAATATGATGATGACCTTGCACAGAGAGTCGACCGAATGGAAAGGGAAATCAAGAAATTGCAAGAGACGACGGGTAGATATGATGACCAAGCAGGTAAGATGGAAGAAGAGTTCCACATGAAGTTAGAAAGAATGAAAAGTGCACAAGCAGAGAGTGATGAGAAAATGAGACAATTAGAGAAGGAAAATGAGAGGTTGACTGGTAAGCTAGGAGAATGGATGAGTGAGAGAGACAACGAGAGACGGAAATGTGTAGAAGGAGACCAAAAAGTAGGGAAAATGGAGGAAGAATTGAAAGTGATATTGGGAAAGTTAGAGGCATTAGGAGTTGGGTTCGAGGGGACGGAGAAGTTGGCAAAGAAGGTGGACGAACTTGAATCAGAAAAGGAAAGTAGAATCTGGGAGGATAGAACGATCTGAGAAGAGGTTGAGAAGCTGTCTGACCTAGTCAAGAGAAGGGAGGAGGTTCCCCTCAAAACAGAAAGTATGATGAGTCATTTAGAAGAGGAGAGGAAGAAAATGTGGATTCGGTTCCATCAAGTGGATGATGAGATTTTTCGACTCCAAGGCAGTGATGAGCGAAACGAAGGAAGGATAAGGGACTTAGCCGTAAAGCTTGAGGCATTGAGGAGTGTAGTAATGAATGGTGGCCTTCCAAACCGTATCGCCTGGCTAGAGGACAATATCAGCAAGCTGTCGAATCATGTGGAATCTCTGCGAGGCAGAGGATGGAGATGAAAAAAAAAAAGATGATGTGATGGATGCCGGTGAGGACGGCTTGAGTCTGATTAGGGTTTGCTTTGCGGATTGCGAGTCAGAGATGTGAGGACGGACGGACCAAGTTGGTTGTACGCTTAGGACTGAAGTGACATTTTTCGGGGTTTTTAGGTCGACAAGGTAGTTAGGATGTGCGGGTTTTGAGAGGACGGGTTGACCATGGCATTAGTGGTTGGATTTTGGCTTGAGTAGCGGCAGAGAGGAGAGGTGTCTCATCGGGATGTCCACAGGGAGTTTTTATATGTGTATGTTGTGATCGGGATGGTTGGGAAAAGATCCTTTCTTTTGTCTCCTAATTCTCGAGATGCGAGAATGAAAAAAAATGGAAAAAATACATATATTTGTGTATGTGTGCATGTGGCTACGCGCCTATGTGGGTCGATAGGCGGGTGGATCCACTTTGGCCGGGTGGTCAAAGCCACGAACCGACGTCGGTTTTGCATAGGGCTAGTCATCTGTGTGTCGTGCGCTGCGTTGGGCTGGTAGATGGGTGGAACAAACTCGATCGGGTGGTTGAGTCCACGAGTTGCATCCAGCTTTGGCGTAGGCCGGCAAGTGTGAGTAAATATGTGAAAAAAATGACGAAAAAAAAAGAAAAGTGTGAAAAGAAATGAACAAGAAAAATTCCTCGCTCGAGGGGGGACAGAAGAGAGGTGAGAGAGCTTGATGCTCGGATGGGAATATATGTGTTTGTGTTGTGGGGATCTGGGAATGTGTGGACTCTCGATGAGGTATATCGAATCGAAGCTTAAACTCAGCTAGGGTTTTGGCTACGACGTGTCTGTGGAAAGCTTGGACTTGAGGAATCCAATCGTGCTAGTTGCTTTGTTCGTTTGCAAACCTTCGGGAAGTGTTCAGTTTGGCTTTTAGATGGTATGACAACTTGGGAAGTCATGAATCACGTTGACGACGAGTGGTCTTGTCGAGGTGACCCGACGTTAGACTTGAGAGGTCTTTGCCGTATATTCGTCAAATTAGAGAGGTGAATTGGTGACCAAGCATAGGATCTGATTGATGAACAAAAGAGCACAGAGTAGATGAAAAGGTAAGTGGGAATAGAAAACCCTAGGTGGGAAGGAAATGGGAAAGTGGCAAGAGAACTCAGTTAGAAATGAGACAAAGGAATCAGCAAAATGATCGTGTGACCGGGAAAAGTATCGAAAACGGAACTCGGAAATGGTTTTTGATGGTGTGTGTAGAAAGTGTGTTGATATGTGGAGTAGAGATTCGTGACGTGTTGAACGAACAGTCTAGAAGAGTGACGAGAGGGAATGTGGATGGGCTTTCTGTTTGCATGTATATTGTGTGGGACGAGCGTGCATGTGATGCAGGATCATGATGTGTGTGTTGAGTGCATATGTGTGATATGGATGTTTTTCATTTTGGTAGTAGATGTGGTGTTTGATGAAAAATGATCTAATATGTTTGGTGAGTTTGTAGAGAGGTGGACATGACGATGAAGATGGACAAAGATGGTAAGTGAAATGATTGGATTTTGGTACTAACCGACAATTGTATGAGTGTGATTGCAGGTCCTACATGGAGGAAGAAGAGAATATGTATGCAAGATAAAGATTTGTATCTGATTGAGTGATGAAGCAAATGTTGGATGATTTGAGTGCAGGAACATATTTGGCTCGTCGGGGACGACTTCGCAAATAAGAAGAGGGGAGTATGTTAGCTCAGAAAATGGTTGGTTTTGATGCACTAATGTCGTTCTATTTGGCAAGAAAATACGTTTGATTTCAGGTACTTGAAGAGTGGATCTGATGATTGATGAGAAGTATTTGGAGGTAACACGACAACTTCTTGGTAAAAAAGGGGGCTGTCATAGAAGATTAGAGATGATGCTGCTTGATGCTAATTTTTCGGATGCGCCATCTTCAGTGTGTAGAACCCCTCCTACGGTGCATTTGAATGGAGTTACCGATGCCAAGTTTGCAGGAGCTTTCAACCTGCAATGTCGCATTAAAATTGGATGCTTTGAAACAGAACAGGAGGTGGCATATTTTCATGAGTTCAGAGCAGGGGTTGACTGGGTTCTTGTTGATCATCCATCTTATCATAGGCTTGGGAACCCCTATGGTGACACAAGAGGAGCTTTTGGTGATAACTAGTTCCGATTCACGTTATTGTGCCATGCTGCATGTGAAGCACCTCTAGTATTACCACTTGGAGGCTACACTTATGGAGAGAAATGTATAGTTGTAGCCAATGACTGGCATGCTAGACTTGTTCTCGTTTTATTGGCAGCAAAATACCGAAGGTTTGGAGTATACAAAGATGCAAGGTGTATATTAGCGGCATGATTTTATCTCGCAAGGCAATCATAATGCTCTCACGATAGCTGCTATGTGGGCCGTTTCCGTTTTTTTAGAAAAGGGAGGTTGTTTTGCTTTACATGTAGAGAAAAAGGAGAGGAAGGCACTCGGCCATGCCCTGGCAGGAGGTTTTTTTTTGTCTTTTTGTTTTTGTCTAATATGGCAGGTATTCCTGGAGAGTTTGGGAAACGACGAAAGGGGAGAAGGTGGTTTTTTTTGTTGTCTTCTTCTGGAATTGCAGGGGCAGCACGCAAGTTTGTTTTTTTGGACTCTCTCGCTCGGAAGGCGGCAGATGCTCTTTCTTTCTTCTGCCACAAAGGAGGGGCGGCAGTCCATCTCTGTGCACCAAGGGTTCGGGACTCGGGTGACTCCGAGAAGAAGGGGCAGTAGCTGGGTCGCTCTCTGAGGTCACCTTAGCCTTCACAAAAAAGGAGAAGTGAGGGAAAAGTCTTTTGGTTCTTTTCGAGCAGATGACGAAAGGGGATTGAAGAGGGAAGCTTGGAATGTCGACTATCGATCTAAGGTCACTGGAGGGCAACTGGGCCAAGCATTGAAGCTAGGAGGTTAAGGCAAGTAGCAAGGGCTAGAAGGACAAGTGCAGAAGTAACGAAGAAGGGCATATTGGTCTTGCGTTAGGGAGATTTGTAGCAGTAGGGGCATCGAAGGTTGTTGGCTTCGGACAGTCGGGGGTTGTGTGCACATACGAGGTTCCACTCTCGCACGGGCTGGCTGCAGGAAACAGTAGAAGATGCGAAGGTGAAAAGTGGTCGCTCTCAAAGGAGGCCTGGGCATAACAGGTTCAGACCCTTCCCTGAGATATCACGAAAAGCTCTCTACTGCGAGATGCCTCTACCCTACTAGAAAGGGTTCTTCACTTTATCCCGATATGGGAGCTAGCAGTTGTGAACTTGCTGGGAGCTCTAATAGTTATACACCGACTTAGCTATAGAAGTTTGAGGGAGATTCTTGCGCCCATAGCAAGGGACCATTGCTCTACAATAGGGAGCACCCGTCTTTGCTGTTGGTGCAGACCAATCACCAATTGAAGATTTGAAGGACAAAGAACAGAGATGAATTCAAGTTTTGAAGCAAAGAAGGTGGATACATTCACAGAGTGAAGGACATGTACACATATGTACATTAGTGAAGACTTAGATCACTTAGATCTTTGATTAGTCATAAGCTTGTATATATTTTCCTATAAATACTTTTGAAATATGTCGGGGCAAATAGAGTGAGACATGAGAAGACAATAGGAGATCACGAGAATAGTTGTAAGTGTCATTAGACACATGAGAAGTGAGTTGAAATGTTGATCCTCACTCAGTTGTAAACTTCTGAGAAATAGAAGAATTTTTGCGCCCGATATTTCTGTGTCTGCTCCGTCTGTGGTAAATCTTTTGTGAAATCCTTTTGAGGATATCTAAGTCCATAGTTAATCATTCTATGGCTAAAGTTTCAGAGTTTAATTGTAATCAGGTGAGGAGAATTGTTAGTAGGAACATTCATATGTGTTGAGTGTTCAGAGTCTCCTGAAACAGGCGCAGATTTCGAGTTTAATCAAATGAGTAGTGCTAAGTGCACAGTGTAAAGTTTTACACATATGATAGCTCAAAATCTAAGTTGAGAGATAAGCTATCTACAGCCAAAAGGATTTGGTCAAACGGGTTCGACATTTGGAGAACCAAAGTTAAGAAGTTAGGGGTGTCAAATCGACTTCTCAGAAGTGCAGATTTAGACATAGTTGACTTGGTAAGTAGATTTCTCAACATCTACTAAACCTTTTGAAGTAATTCGACTTGGGGAAGGTGCGCAATCTTTAGGCGACACCTTGTGCAAAGTTTCATAAAAAACTTTACACATTTACTCAGTCAATGAGCAAGATCTATGCAGCAGACTTTCTGAGGAATTTCCTTCTTCACAGTTAGTCAAGAATTTGACATTTGGTCATTGATAGCTTAAATTGGTGAAGGTTTTGACTTACTCTTGATATAGAGGTGTTCTAAATTCAAGAGTAGGTTGTTCTTTTGGAGATTAACACTCTCCATCAGTGGTATCAGAGCAGGAAACATCAAAATCAAGGAAAGGAGGATCCCGACTGCTGCAGATTCAAGAAATTCAACAATTGAAGAACTAAAAGGTGAAAGCTTGAAGGCAAAGATTGAGGAGAAGACCATACGACATCAAGGAAGTCAAAAGGAGTATCATTCGAAGTAAAGGTAACCTTATACTTTATAAAGGTTGAAGATTTCAATACACAGGTGGACAAGATGGGAGATTCTCTTCAGATAGAGAAATTGGATAGGGAAAACTATCCTGCATGGTCAATGAGGATGGAAGCTCATCTTATGAGCAAAGATTTAATAGCTTACATCACAGGAGAAGAAGAGAAGCCACAGTTCAGAGATCCTAGTGTTCCAACTAGGGAAGAGTTAGCAGATTTGAAGAATTGGATGAAGAAAGATGCTCAAGCTAGGAGCATTATATATATGGCAGTCAATGATTACTTGTTACCTCATATTCGAGGTCTTGAAAGTGCAAGTGAGATATGGAATGCTTTGGAGGAGCATTTCCAAAACACTACAAAGTCAAGGAAGGCATCCCTATGGGCAGAATTTACAACTTTCAAGAAGAAGGCCTCTCAATCTATTTCAGATTATGTAACAAGGATGAAAGATATTGCAGATGCATTAGGAGCTGTTGATGAAGACATTGAGGAGGATAAATTGGTAAGGCAAATTCTTACAGGTTTGAGAGGTGATGACAAATGGAAGCCATTCATTTTGTCTACAGAACTATCACTTGATCATTTCACTCCTGATTTAAATCAGTTTCTAGGTCATATGCTAACATTTGAGCAGGATGTTAAAGGAGATGGTGACAAGAGTACAGGTCATGCAATGTACTCAAAGGACAAGAAGAAAGCTAACAAAGGAAAGCAACATTCAGGTGAAGATGAAGGCACAACTAGTCAAGCCAACTTCCTAAGAGGTAGAGGAGGTGGCAAAGGAAGAGGAAGAGGCAGAAACAATAAAGATGGAGGCAAAGCTTGTTGGATTTGTGGTAAGACAAATCATTTAGCTAATGATTGTTGGCATAATAATCAGAGTAATGGTGGATATAATCAGAACTATAATTCAAGAGGAAGAGGAGGCAGAAATCAAAGAGGTAATTTCAGAGGCAGAGGTAGTAGGGGTTACTTTGGAGGAAATGCAGGTAGAGGTTTCCAAAGTCAACAATATAACAACACCTACTACAATTATGCTTCAGATCAAAAGGAAGATTCAACATTGATAATGAATGCAACTTGTGAAAGGCAGAGTGAAGATCAAAGAGTCTTCTACATTGATTCAGGGTGTAGTAATCACCTGAGTGGTAATATAGCCTTGATGACTGATTTGGAGAATAAGGTATCTAATCATGTTGTTCAAACAGGTGACAACACAAAGCACAATGTGAAGTCAATTGGATCAGTGAAGGCCAAGGATGGTAGCACCTTATTGAGTAAGGTCTTGTATGTTCCTACAATTCCTAAGAATTTGATAAGTGTAGGACAAATTGTGGAAAAAGGTTATGAAGTAAGGTTCACTAATGAAGGAGTGTTTGTGGAAGACCCTAGCAATGGGTATAAACAAATTGTTTCAGGAAAGAAAGAAGGGAGATTTTTCACATTGAAGATTCAAGGTAATATTGGTCATGCCATGTTCACATATGGAGGACATAAGATCTCTGAGTTAGATCTTTGGCACAAGAGGCTTGGACATTTCAATGAAAGAGGTATTAAAGACATGATTAACAATGGTTCAGTGCTTGGTTTGCCTAATGTTGCAGGTCAACATATGACATACAGATGTGAGGCATGTCAGTTAGGTAAGGCTCATAAGCAATCCTATTCCAAGCATGGGTTTATGTATTCAGAGAAGCTTGAGTTGGTACACACAGATGTGTGGGGGCCATCAAAGGATTTCAGTATAAATGGGTCAAGGTATTATGTGATTTATGTTGATGATGCTACTAGATGGATCACTATTTATGTGATCAAAGATAAGTCAGAAGTGTTTAATACATTTAAACACTATCATGCATATGCAGAAAGAATTACAGGACATAAGTTGAAAAGACTAAGGTCAGATGGAGGGGGAGAGTATTTCTCTAATGAATTCAGTAATTATTTGTGGGATGCAGGTATAAAAAGGGAAGTTACTTGCAGGTACTCTCCTCAACAAAATGGTGTAGCAGAAAGGAGAAATAGAACTCTTGTTGAGTTTGCAAGGTCCATGATGAAAGAGAAAAATTGCCCTAATTATTTGTGGGCTGAGGCTGTAAATACAGCTACTTATTTGGTCAATAGGTTACCATGTAAAGCTTTGCAGGGAATGACACCTTATGAGGCATGGTGGGGTAAGAGACCTACACTAGACCATTGCAAAGTATTTGGATGTTTGGCCTATGCATATGTGCCATCACAATTAAGGCACAAATTGGAACCTAAAGCTGAAAAATATGTGTTTATTGGTTATGATGATAAGCAGATGGGATACAGGTTGTGGAATCCATCCACAAAACATTTTCTTGTATCAAAAGATGTTACATTTGATGAGCAAGGTACTTGGTATGCAGGTACTATCAATATTAATACAGATGATGAAGACATTGTGAGCCAAAGAAAAGGTAAATCAAAGGTTCAGATATTTGATGAACAAGAGAACAATGAAGTGCAGGTTGAAGTGGAAGAAACACCAAGATTTGATCCTGAATATGAAGAACCAGAAACCTCAAAAAGTGGAGAACTTAGGAGGTCTACAAGGAACAAATGGCAACCCACAAGGTATAGCTATGATACTTCATTTCTAGCTACCAAAGATTATGCTTACATGATTAAAGCAGATGAAGATCCTTCTACATATGAAGAGGCAAAAGGTAAAGAAAATTGGGAGAAAGCTATGCAGGAAGAATATGATGCATTGATGGAGAATCAAACATGGGATTTGGTTCCAAAACCAAATAGCCAGAAGATCATTGGATGTAAGTGGGTTTATAAAACAAAAAGATTTGCAGATGGAAATGTGTCTAGGTACAAAGCTAGACTTGTTGTCAAAGGGTTTGCTCAGACATATGGTGTTGACTATGATGAGACTTATAGTCCTGTGGCAAAGATGACAACCATCAGGACACTTATAGCTATTGCTGCATGTAAAGGTTGGAAGTTATGTCAACTTGATGTAAAAAATGCTTTTTTGAATGGTTATATTTCAGATGATGTATTCATGGAGCAACCTCAAGGGTTCAGAGATAAAAGGTATCCTGATCATGTGTGCAAGCTCAAGAGAGCTTTGTATGGCTTGAAGCAGGTCCCAAGGGCATGGAATTATAGACTTGTAAAGTTCTTGAAAGAACTTGGATTTCAGGTGTCTAAAGCAGATAGTAGCTTGCTTGTCAAAGCAAGTGATAATGGTTTCATATACATGTGCATATATGTTGATGATATAATCCTTACAGGTACAGATGAGGAAGGAATACAAAGACTAAAGAAGCAAATGGAAAAGGAGTTCAAAATAAGTGACTTGGGAGACTTGTCATACTTCTTGGGCATGGAGATTACATATACCCAACATGGAGTATTTGTGACCCAAGAAAGGTATTTGAAGAACTTGTTAATCAAGTTTAAAATGGATGATTGCAGGGTAGCACCTACACCAATGGAGGTGAATCACAAATTGAGTAAATTTGGAGGTGAAGAATTCAAGGACATGAGACAATATCAGAGTTTGGTTGGTAGTCTCATCTATGCTACTTTAACTAGACCTGATTTATCATATGCAGTAGGGGTTTTGTCTCAATTCATGCATTGTCCTAGGAAAGAGCATTGGATTGCAGGACAAAGAGTGTTGAGGTACATTAAGGGTACACTCAAAGAAGGTTTGTATTATGGGTTCACATCAGATACAAACATCAAGATTTATAGTGATGCAGATTGGGCAGGTAATCCAGATGACAGAAGGTCAACCTATGGATACATGTGTTATGTGGGAGATAAGTTAATCTCTTGGTGCTCAAAGAAGCAACATACAGTTGCTTTGTCATCCATAGAAGCAGAATACAAAGGAATGGTTGAAGCTGCAAAAGAAGTGATTTGGCTTAAGACTCTCATGAAGAGTTTTGACATTATACAGAGCATACCTATCATTTATGGTGATAACATGAGTTCATTATATTTAGCAGCTAATCCTGTTTTTCATGCCAGGACTAAACACATTGAGATACAGTATCACTTTCTAAGAGAGAAGGTGATGGATAAGGAGATTGAAGTGATACACACTTACAACAAAATTTCAGATAGCTAATATGCTTACAAAGAGCTTGGATGGACCAAAGCTATAGAAGTTTAAAGATATGGCAGGCATAAAGAAGATAGGAGAAACCTCAATTGATGATTGAGGGGGAGCTGTTGGTGCAGACCAATCACCAATTGAAGGTTTGAAGGACAAAGAACAGAGATGAATTCAAGTTTTGAAGCAAAGAAGGTGGATACATTCACAGAGTGAAGGACATGTACACATATGTACATTAGGGAAGACTTAGATCACTTAGATCTTTGATTAGTCATAAGCTTGTATATATTTGCCTATAAATACTTTTGAAATATGTTGGGGCAAATAGACTGAGGCATGAGAAGACAATAGGAGATCACGAGAATAGTTGTAAGTGTCATTAGACACATGAGAAGTGAGTTGAAATGTTGATCCTCACTCAGTTGTAAACTTCTGAGAAATAGAAGAATTTTTGCGCCCGATATTTCTGTGTTTGCTCCGTCTGTGGTAAATCTTTTGTGAAATCCTTTTGAGGATATCTAAGTCCATAGTTAATCAATCTATGGCTAAAGTTTCAGAGTTTAATTGTAATCAGGTGAGGAGAATTGTTAGTAGGAACATTCATATGTGTTGAGTGTTCACAGTCTCCTGAAACAGGCGCAGATTTCGAGTTTAATCAAATGAGTAGTGCTAAGTGCACAGTGTAAAGTTTTACACATATGATAGCTCAAAATCTAAGTTGAGAGATAAGCTATCTACAGCCAAAAGGATTTGGTCAAACGGGTTCGACATTTGGAGAACCAAAGTTAAGAAGTTAGGGGTGTCAAATCGACTTCTCAGAAGTGCAGATTTAGACATAGTTGACTTGGTAAGTAGATTTCTCAACATCTACTAAACCTTTTGAAGTAATTCGACTTGGGGAAGGTGCGCAATCTTTAGGCGACACCTTGTGCAAAGTTTCATAAAAAACTTTACACATTTACTCAGTCAATGAGCAAGATCTATGCAGCAGACTTTCTGAGGAATTTCCTTCTTCACAGTTAGTCAAGAATTTGACATTTGGTCATTGATAGCTTAAATTGGTGAAGGTTTTGACTTACTCTTGATATAGAGGTGTTCTAAATTCAAGAGTAGGTTGTTCTTTTGGAGATTAACACTCTCCATCATTTGCACACACACGAGGAAGTTGTGTTTATGCTCGTTGTTGGAAAAACTCTAGAGGCATGAGATGGTACTCAATAGAATATACTCATGAGCAAAGTATGCACGGGGGAGGAAGTTCACCAATGGAGACGTGCGGCAATCATTAAAAATCCTCAAGCAATGGGGAATACAAGTAAAAGACAAGTGCTTTGAAAGGTATTGCAGGAAAATCTACTGTCGACATATCATCCAATGGTAATACTCTACTGTCGTGTTATGCACATAACCTTATATAGAGGACTTCTTCCCCCTGTTGGACTACATGAAGAAGCAGCCATTGTTGTGCTGTGGGAAAATGTCGCAAAGGTTGGAAAGTCAAAGTGGAGGTGCTCGATTTGATGCATAGAGGAAATGAGGAAAACCTAAAACTCAGTGCACCCCAATCGGTATATAGCAGAGGTAAACAGAACAAGTGCACGGGATTCAATTCCGTATGGGCTATGTGGAGGTAAAGATAGATAGTTTGCTGTACAAAAAGGAGAATCACGGGAGTGGCGTGATGAATCTGATCGACTCATGCATCTGAAGGGGATTTGGAGAGAACCTGGCAACTCTGCTGGGCAGCTGCGAGGGCGTGATCAATTGGCAGTTCATCTATTTTGAGTCTGTCTATGGTTGGTGATTTTACGTAAGCATAGTTGCTCGTAGAAGGATCTGCAGAAGAATCATTCAAGTGTGTTTATGTGATGGTCTACATCGTCTGTTATGTGCCCTGCTAAGTCAACTGTCGTCGGTGCCAATGGTACAATTGCTGCCGAATTTTTATATATAAGGTGAAACTTGTTATTATCTTGCATTCCGTCAATTAATCATGTCCTTTTAAAAGCTAGTAACACACTCTAAGATTTAGAAGGGGTGCTCACACGGTTCTTCTTGCACTTTGGGTAGCTATTGTCAACAACGGTGTATTTTCACAACAATCCAGGGTTGGGTCCCAAAGAGTTGGGAAGTCTTCTGGGTATTTGTCCTCTGCTTGTCTTGTGGTGGTTGTGCAGGTATACAAGATGAAAAGAGAGAACACAAAAATGGAGGGCTCCTGAGGGGTGATAGAGAGCTGCTCAAGGACAGAGGGAGAGGATAGTTTTGCACTTTGAGGAAGAAATGCTGATTCCGAAATTTAATTGAAATTGTGAGTATAACCTTTGAGAGGAGTATGGATTGAGACGATCTACCAGATAAGATTAGAAGTGCATTCGTGCATAACTCTGTATGAATTGACCACATTGAAAACCCAAGGAACAGTTGGCCCAAAGTAGGAGAAACATTGCTGATCTTGACAACATGTATACCTGTGTGACAAAATGAATGTTGTTCGCTACTAGACAAAAGGGATGCTCGCATGTTAGGGTCTGGAGCAGACTGAAGGACTCTATGGTTAATTGTCATTGGTTACCCATGCATGAATTCGTTTCGTGTCTATGAACATATGTGAAAGAAACTCGTGTAAGAATTCTGAGTGTATGTTTCTACGTTGAATAGCTACTCCTAAAGCAACAGATGCGCGAAATGTGTTAGGAACAAAATGGCAAATTTTTGTTTTCCTACTCCTGGTGAGTAATTCGATGCATGCTTGTCATACGAACATAAGAGTCCGAGAAGTGTATCTTCTCTTTCCAGGATGGATGAGTCTACTTCTAAAAGTTCTTGTGTTCTCAAAGTGACCGTGAATAGTCTGTATGAGAGTCCTTAATATTTTGATTACTCCCATCAGTATCGAAACTCATGTATGTATGGGTGTTGATATGCAGAATGCAGCCTTCATGTTTTTATGTACTGAAGTATTGGTCATGACTTATGCCCTTCCTATTCGTTTTACTCGGATTGCATTCCTCAATCTTCGGATAAGTCTTTATTGAGCACGAGGGTACTCCGGTTGTGAATTGGACCTCTCTCGTAAGATTTGGTGCAAATATGTGATAAAATCCCACTGTCATTATATATAACTTGTCCGGAAAGTTTCTTTGTGCTTGAGTTATGTGCTTGGTTGTTAGGGTGGTTATTGTGTATAAAGTTGTACATATCTATTGTGTTGCCCTAATTTTACCTTTATGGTCAATAGCCTGAGGGTGGGTAAGTTGAGGGAGAAGATTTATGCTACTTGAGAGTTGCAGTGTAGTCCTATAGGCATGAAGGTGTGTGTGCATGTGTGCAAGAGGAGGGAAGAGACAAAGGGAGAGTGAGAGGATGTGTGCATAAGTGTATGTCTACGGGACTACGTGAGGGTATGTGAATGAATGGATGTGTAAGTGTACATGTGTGTATGCAAGTGTGAGTGCATGAGAAGGTAAGGATGCGTGGGTGAGCGGTTGTACGAGCAAGAGTAAGAGGAAGGAGAGGAACCAAGAAATAAGTGGAACTAAGAGAGCAAGAGGAAAGGGGGAGTGCAATCACGATAGTCAATCAGTATAGTTGGTACTTATTTGCATTCGGGCAAGGCAAGTGGACCAATTCCAAGGGGTCTGAGCAAAATAAAGGCTTGTATAAACATTCGCATGGGCATTAGGGCTCTTCATTTAGCGATCCTAATGGGGATCCTAAAGGAGAATAGATCCGAGGATGTGGCCTCAGTGCAACAAGAAGGTGACATAGCGCAAGAAAACTAGGCAAAATACAAGCGTGTGTAAGACACTTTCCCTTGAGTCAAGAGGCCCTACACTGACAAACATCGCACCTCTTCACATAGGTATGTGCATCCATGTGGAGGGTTGGCCACCACAAGCCTGCAAGGATTGCCTTGATCAACCGATCTGGTCCAAAATGTCCTCCTGCTACACCCTAGTGAGCAATTTCCAAGATCTTAAGATATTCGCTCTCGTGGACACATAATCTAAGATACCCATCTTTTCCTCGTCTATATAGATTATCTCAAATGAGAGTATAATCTATAGCTTCTTGTTCTAAGCTCCTTTGTCTAGCCAATGTCATCTCTTGAGGGAATGTTTTCGTCCTCAAAAAGGCTACTAATGGTTCACTCCAATCTGGTATTAGAAACACTTGATACAGTGTAGCATGTTCCACAGGTGGTTTAATATAACAGACTCGGCATTCTTTACACAACTTATGTCCATCTGCTTCCATAGTAGGCCAATGCACTCCGAGTCTCCTTAATGTGTGTAGGGTTCTTTGCCTAGAGTAGTGTTTCTCTAATGCACCTACATGTGCTAATTGCAACCATTTAGCATACTCATCCTCTTCCAACAACAAGCTAATATCCCCTGATCTGTGTGCTTGTACATACTCCGTACCATGATGTGGTACTTTTGGGCTTTCACTACCTCTCTATCTTGAGTGTTTATTACTAGGTGTTTGGGTCCGTATGTCATGACTGGCACTAATGTTTTGGCCCACTGTGGCATGACTTCCAAATTAAACAAGTAAGCATCAAGAAGGTCATCAGATACTTCTTGTGGGGCCTCTCTAGATGTGAGCCTAGAGAGATGGTCTGCTCTCAAATGAGTTTTGCCTTTCCTTACCACAACCTCAAAGTCATATTCCATTAGTAAGAGAAACCATCTTACTAATCTGCTTGTGTTGCATGGCTTGTTTACCGAGTACAACAGTGCCTGATGATTAGTAAAAAACTTAAACTTATTTGCAAGAAAATAGTGCCTAAAATTTTTAACCGCATATACCATGTCTAATCCTTCTCATTCGATGGTCATATAATTTCGTTCAGCTGCATTCAACTGTCTATTAGCATAGGCAATTGGAAGATCCATATTACCTTCACCTGTAGGTTGTGCAAGTACACACCCAACAACATAATTGGATGCGTCCACATGAACATGGAAGGGCGTATTCCAATTTGGTGTAGTCAAGATTGGTGTTGAACATAATCGTCGTTTAAGCTCATTGAAGGAGTTTTCACATTCTTTTGTCCACTCAAAATTGGTCAAAAGTCCGTACAAAGGGTTTGCAATGATGGCATACATGTGTATGAATCGATGGTAATAGCCACAATGTCCCATGAAAGCTTGCACTTCCTTTACATTCCTTGGCCTAGGTAGCTCTGCAATGGCTCTCACTTTCTCCTCATGTGTGGATATGCCATTATTTGACACTATGTGTCCTAGAATCTTGCCTTGCCTGACCATAAAAACACACTTTTCTAGGTTCAAGCAGACTTGATATTCTCTACATTTGTCAAAGATTTGCCTGAGTTCAGGTATATGTGTCTGTCTAATGTTGGAATGAGCACAGAGATCATCAACGTAGACTTCCAAATTCTTCCTCAAGAACTCTTTAAATACATGACACATTAGCCTCTAAAAAGTGGCTGGCGCATTGGTAAGACCAAATGGCATTACTATAAAGGCGAATATGCCCACTCTGTGGAGAAAGCTATCTTATGCTGATCTTCTAGGCCTATGGCTACTTGATTGTAGCCAGAGAATCCATCAAAGAAGTTGTACACTTCCTTGCCTGCTACTCTTTCTAGTAGGTGCTCAGTAATCGGAAGCGGATAGTTATCTCGAATTGTGGATGCATTAACCTTCTTCAAGTTAATGCATACATGTAGCTTTCCATTCTTCTTGGGCACCACTACAATGGGGGATACCCACTCAATGTGCTCGATTTCATAGATGAATCTAGCTTCAACCAAGCGATCTATCTCTTCTTTGATCATGGTAGCTTAATTATCATTATATGTGTATGGCTTTTGTTTAGAGGGTTTCGTATCTGAGGTCATGGGAATCGTGTGTGAGCATATGTCAAGGTCTACATCTTTCAAGTCCTTGTAGCTCCAAGCGAATACATCTCTGTATTCTCTTAGCAAGGCTATCAACTCATGCTCTTCTTCCTTTGTCAGATCATGTTCGATGTAAGTGCATCTCTCTTCTCCTTCTTCTATGGCTACAACTATTTTCTTGGTGGTTTCTTTGTTATCATAGGCCTCTCTTGATTGCGCCTCACGTTTAGGCATTCTTATCATGACCCTTCTATCATCTATTTCGTACTTCTTAAAGTTTTTAGGGACCTCAAACAAAGATTCTTCTTCCTCCGGTGTGACTTCTTTCTTCTTCCTCTTCTTGCTCTCATTCTTAGCAGTTACTTGTGTGGTTAACCTTACATCGTTTGTAAGCTCTTCATGTCTCTGAGGATGAAATTATACCTCATAGAAGTATTCTTCATTTGATGCAAAAGGTGAGTCCATAATGATTGACTCTAGATCAGAGTCACTTGCATCCTCGAATGCATCAGCGCTAGGTTCACATTCTTCCAGAACCGAACCTCCCATGATTGGCTCTATGGAGAAAATTGAAATGTCATAGCCATCCTCATCACAGTGGGGTGTCCATTGTTCTTCATTGATGGCTACATCCATAGTTGCTAAAATTTCCGCCCAACCATGAGGTTCAAATTCTTTGTCAGGAAATACTACAAATGCATACGCTGGGTCTTGAACTGATCTATGGGTTTCTTTCGCACCTACCTCTCCAGCTTTTTCCCTCTTTTCTTCTTCTACTGCTACTTTGCACATCCATAAGTGAGTGTCTTCATGCATCCCTGAGGATCTTGATCCTATGGAATGCACTGACTCAGTATCATCTTTGGCACTATGGATGGGATTCCATTGGATGGGAGGGACATCGCTATGAGAATAGTCCTTGAGATTAACTTTGTTCGTGACACCTAAGTGTTGTAAGTACAAGGAATTGGTTCCCCAATCCTGTACCACTTGCAACTTCCGCATAAATGGTCTTCCCAAAATCATCTTGTAGGCTTGATTTTTGCTAAAGTCGCATATAGCAAAAGTATGCTCAAACTCTACACCACATGTAGTGAGAGTTATTCCTTCTAGAAGTCCCAAGGGTCTCTCAATGTGACCATCGGCCATCTGCAATTTCATTCTCGTTGGTCTGAGTGTTGGCTTGCCCCAACGCTTCCATAGGGAAGTGGTAGCAATTGCAACTCTTGCACATGAGTCCAAAATTGCTTTGGTAGTGTACCCCTGATGGGTAATGGGAAGATACGTGTTTCCTTCCTCTCCTTCACTCATGTCTCCTATCTTGTCCAAGGGTATCTCTGGCACTGTTCTATGCGAACCTACCTGAGAACAACGTTTTGCTATTTCTGGCACTTGATTGGCTACATGTTTCCACAGTTCTGGCCTAACCTTGAGTAGCTCTTCTAAAGTGAGATTGCACTGCACTTTAGTATTCTTTACTACCTCTGTATTCCTAGGTATGACTGAGTCTTTGTTTCTTACCATGACTGTGGGTGCTCTCATACAAGTAGATTTAGCTTCCCATGGGCCTATGAAATGGGGTAGTTCCTGTAAGGAATTAGACTTGAAGTCTAATTTCTCTGGGGATTGGGAACTCTCCTGCTCTCCATAAATGGAAGGAATTTCTTGTGGGAATTGATCATGCGCATCATCCACAAGTTCAATGGGAGGAGGGACTTCACTTTCTTTGGCCCATTTCTCTTCTTGAATCTCTCGCAGGAATTCTGGTGAATACTGATTCATAGAAGAAGTGTCTGGTTCAGTGGAATTAGGCACATAAGCTTCCTGGGGAGGAATGCTTATTCTTTCACTTGCCTTGGTTCTTCCTTGGGATATAACTTCCTTATTAGATCTTGCAATTATGTTCTCCAACTTCTCCAATAGTCCATCAAAATGCAACTGTGCCTTAGCTGAGCAAGAGTAGTTGAAGAGGTGACGGGCTTCAAACATGGTCTGAGCCAATGCTACCATTTTAGCAAAAAGCTTGGTTCTCTCTATCTCTAGATTAGCTCTAGGGTAGCATCTGTCATGATTTGTAACATTTGGCACTTCTTGGATTCTAGCTTGATATGTTTTAAGCATCATGTCTATGTCCTCTGGAGTGGGGTCAGTTAATATTGATCCTACTCTAGGGGGTGGTGGAATTGGATGAGGTGGGATGGAGGGTGATGGAGAAGGTGACAGGGATGGAGGCAGTGGTGGCATGTGAGAGTTTGTTTGAGAGGTGAGTCCAACAATTTTGGCTTTTGTTTCTCTTATGCTCTCTTCTAATTTGCTCACCTTCTTAGACCATTGTCTTTTCATCCTTTCTCGGCTATCTTTCCAGGCTCTTTTTCGTTTCTTGGTTATGCTCTCAGTTTCACTAACTTTTGCACTTTCTTCTGGGCCTAAACCTTGGTTCTGCTACAAAGCCTGAGCTCTGGTGACCACTTGCACTGGTGCAGTGGAAGTTACACTCCCTGTAGAGTCTACTACTAGCCCAATAACATTAATAGGAGTGATTTTCGGCACGTTGTTGGGGTTCTTTGGGAAATCCCGTAAGAGATGCTCCTTCCCGCAATCTTGACAAAAGCCTTGAATTGTCACCGATTGGGGTTGTGTAGGGGCAGCATTGGGCAATCAGGAATGAGGTGCTCCCTGACAACTGTAGCATGGTCCTCTAGGAAATGGGGCTCTTACTTGCTTAGGTTGAGATCTAGAGTTGGGGCTGGCGTACATGATGTTTGCATACTCTAGCTTTCATAGGGTTCTTCATTATAGTAGGACTCACCATGTTCAGGAGACTACATGTAGTAAGCCTGGGGGCTATCAATGTGAGTAGAGTCAAAACTATGATCACTAGGGTCGCTTTTTGAAACCAATGGTGTTACTGGCACTATGGCTCTATTCAGATTCTCTTCTGCAGTTGTGTACTTTACTGGAATAACATTGGCTGGAGTAGGGGGTTGCTGCTATAAGCCACCGAATTGGCAATTGTAAAGTCTGACTCTTTTTATATTCCGCATGAACCGAAAGGTTGTTGCGTAGACATTGTAACCTTCTTATAAATCAATGAAAAGAGACGCTTCGGTGTCGACTAGAGGAGTCGACAGATTGTTTGTCTGGTTGATGAAGTCTGTGTAGTTTCCGTGGTGTGTTTGAGAACTTTGAGTTATTCTGTGTCTTTCTGTGGTGTTGATTATCGGTACCGGTCCGGTAAAGATTAAGTTACAGTAATGTTATCTTAAGTTAAGTACTAAATCATGGTTCCACTAAGTTTATTACTGTGAGTTTGTGTTACGGTCATCTTTGCATTGTGCGTTGGTCACTGAGGAAGTCTTAATCTGTGTATGAATCGACATTTTGTGAGTAGATGACTCAGACGAAGTTCGAGTTTTCGGTTAGTAAGTTGGATTAGTAAAGTTATTGAACAGAATGTTATGTGAGTGAGTTAATTTGGGAAAATCAAGTATAGGGCCTCTGTTTAACAGACCCCTTCCACTCCCAAGAACCCGAATAGAGATTAAACGCGCTTCTGACGGCAAAGCGACGTTTAACACTGGCGCCGTCTGTGGGAATGTGGCACCAAAGTGATGCAATATAGTTGTGGAGAATGTGGCACCGAGAGTGATGCAATATAGCTGTGGGAATGTGGCACCAGAGTGTGGTACATTGATTGTGAGAAAGTGGTCATAGATTGTGAACCGACAGTAAGGAAGAGTAGTACGCAAGTATTGCAAACGTGATATATGCCGGTTACTCGTTCCGGTGAGACGTACCCGAAGTATAGGAGAAACCAATAGTCTTGGGCGATACCTAATTTGCTAAGGACGCCCCCAGGAGCTAGAAGTGCAGATAAGTTTAACCCAGTTGTCAAGGAAGCGAAGAACATTAGTAGTGATTCCGATAGCATTCCGGTGGAACGTACTGCAATTTCGACAGATTCCGGTGCAATTTCGGCATAGTCTGTCGAAGATATAGTAACTCCAGAATCTACCAGGATGCAGTATGCAGTTAACTTAACACCATCTGGTCAAGATTCGAATTTGTCTGAGGATAGAAGTGTGTTGGCCAAAGAAATCAGTGAAGGTGAAAAAGTACCTTGTTTTGGTGAAATTTCGATAAATTCCGGTGATATATCAGTCCCAGTTACAGAGAGTTCACAGTCTCCGGGTGATAGTTTACCATTTCTTGGTGAATCTTCATTCTAGTCACCACTATTCAGAGTAAGCTTCCCTACATTTGATATCAAGGAGGAAGGTAGCTTATTCGAAGCTGAAATCCGAAAGAGATTGAACGATATTATCAAGCCGGAGAGTGCACAGGCTGACGATACAGATTCCGACGGTCAAGAAATTCAACCTCGGAACTCAGAAGATAGTAACAATACAACAGCAACCATGAGTGGGCAACAACAACAACAACAACAGCAACAGCTACTTCCACCTCGTCCGGTTTCAATAGGAGTTACCTACACGAAATTCGGTGGATTTCCAGGTGATGATCCAGATGCTCATGTATGAACCTTTGAAATTAGTTATGCAGTACTTAATCATCCACCTGATCCGGCATATAAGGCCATAGTATTCCAGTCAACCTTAGTTAATGAAGTAGTGAGGTGGCTTATAGAATATGATATCAACCATTTCGGCACCTATGAAGCAGTAAGGGATGCGTTTCTGCAGAGATTCCGGCTAAAGAAGAACCCTGCCGAAATTTTTTATTACCTGCAGAACAATAAACAGAAGCTGAATCAAACAATGCAGGAATATGCCACCCTATTCAGAACTCATTTGAGACAACTACCTCCGGCACATGCTAATTTACCGGATGATGTCATCACGTAGTGGTTTATTAATGGGTTAACTCCATAGCTCCGATAGATTATGATCATTCGTTGTGTGGGAGCTATGACGCTAGATGCGATTATTGCAATGGCTTTGCAGCTCGAGAATAAGGTTGGAGGTTTTACCGAAGACCTAGAATGGTTAAAATCTAGTAAAAATATTGCAGAAGATACGACTAGACAAATGTACTGCACCACGTGCAAGAATTCAGGGCATACCAGTGCCACTTGTGCACTTAATCAGATGTATTGTGCTATTTGCAATACAACTGGACATTCCACCAAAAACTGTGCCTATAACGCTAAAGTGCAGGGAACAGCAACAGTAAATGCAATTATACAAGAACCAGGACAGCCTGCCACCCACTATGTATCACCTCAGATGAGAAATAATCAGCAGCAAGGATACAGAAATTATAGAGGATAGAGGAATACCAACTACAATGGAAATCGCTGGCAGATAGGAACATCACAAGAAGGTAATGCCTTGCCACCACCTTGCTGTCATTTTTGTGGTGAGTTTGGTCACATCAGAAGATTCTGTAAAGATGCAGCCGAATATGATCAGAGGAAGAAAGAGCGCCAGAACCCAATGACAAATATGGTTCATATCACACCAATAGAAACACAAGCCGCAGTAGTTCAAACCCAATCCGGTAAGCCGTTGCGACCAGCAGCTAAAGTATTTGACCAGGTATTCATGAGCAACAAAGAATGTATGACAAAGCTAGTCAGTGGACCACCACAGAACCTCCAGTGTTCCCAGATCCAATTCCGGTGACACAAGTTCCGCTGCCAAAGAAAACCGCGCAGGAGCAAGAGTCAATCCCAGTAATTGATGCATCGTCTTCAGAATTAGTAAAAGGTACAAGTCAAGCAGAGCAGGCATGGGAAATTTTATCTAGAGCATCCATTACTCTTCCTCTTGGACAATTACTTGCATTAGTACCAGGAGTTCGGCAATAATTCCAGCAGCAGTTCAGTTCTGCGTCTTCCTGCATTCTAGCAACAACGACAGTACAACCGGAAACTGATTCTACGGTGGATCATTCGGTCCCCTTGATTACGGTATGGTACAAAAATCACAAAATTACTGAAGTATTAATTGATGGTGGATCTGGTGTAAACATAGCTACAGCAGCACTTTGTAAAAAGTTAGGATGGACCAAAATTGAGCCTGTCCAGTTTTTTGTTAGAATGGCCGACCAATCCAGAGTCCACCCAGTAGGACTTGTACGAAATGTCCCAATCACTCTGCAGGGTACAACGTTTAAGATGACTTTTTTCGTCTTAGAGCTACCGGAGTCTAGTCTTGATTATAATCTTCTTTTCGGTCGTCCTTGGTTGAAACAAGCTAAGGTTATATAGGATTGGTCCGCATAGGAACTCACTTTCAAAGAAAATAACCGAAAATATGTTGTAAAATTAGATGCTATTCAGCCCTGTGAACTACATGCTAGACCATATGTAGCAGAATCGGTCCATATGCTAGATGGGTTATCCGATGAAGAAGAAGAAGAATTTTTAAAGAATAACATTGATTTGATTTCCTTGGGAACTGCGACCTACAATCTATTGTAGATAACTTGAATCAGATAGTTTGTACGGTGATGCCTGTGACCGAAGAAGTAGAGATAGAAGATACTACTCTAAGGATGAAGTTGATATACAGCAACTTTTACACTCAGTTGATGATTCAGGAAAACCTCGTCAACTCTATGTTCCTAAAGATCAGTTGATCACCTATAATTTAGGGGATGAAGTTAATCAGCGACCTATCAAGATAAAGGAAGGATTGTCTGAAGCATTTCAAGCAGATTTGATACAACTTATTCGTGAGTTCTCTTATGTTTTTGCATGGGACTATCGTGATATGGAAGGTCTAGATCCTCGAATCTATCAGCATCGGGTTGTGCTCAAACCAGAAGCCAAGCCGATTAAACAACCCAGCTACCGTATGAATCCGAACTATGCAGCACAGGTCAAGGCAGAGCTTGATAGGTTATTAAAAGTCAGATTCATCGTACCTGTAGAACATGCTGAGTGGATATCACCCATTGTTATCGTTCCTAAGAAAAACAAGCAACTACGAATATGTGTCGATTACCGGAAATTGAATGCAGCCACCGTACCTGATCCATTTCCACTTCCATTCCTTGATACAATGCTGGATAGAGTAGCAGGACATGAAATGTACTCCTTTTTGGATGGTTACAGTTGGTATAATCAAGTCAGAATGGCTGAACAAGACATAACGAAAACCGCTTTCATTACCAATTGGGGTGTTTTTGCTTGTACAGTTATGTGGTTTGGATTAAGAAATGCTCCTAGCACTTTTCAGCGATGTATGCAGGAAATCTTCTCACCCTATCTTACTTCTTTTATGCAAGTATATCTAGATGATTTCTCTTTATTTGGTAAGATGGTAGAACACCTGTATCATTTACGGTGTTGTTTTGAGAAATGTCGTGAATGTAGACTCTGCGTGAACCCAAACAAATCTGTGTTTGCGGTTTCATGTGGTAAGCTCCTTGGCCACATTGTATCTGCATAGGGTATACAAGTTGATCTAGATAAGGTTGCACCTGTGTTAGAAGCACCTGTGCCTACTACACCGAAAGAAGTGATGAGATTCATGGGTCAAGTCAGATGGCATGGTCGACATTTACGGTGGCTTGCTCACTTGGCAATACCACTAAACCGGTTAATAACCAGTACTCCTCGACAGTTTGATTGGACTTAGGAATGTCAAACTGCATTTGATCATCTAAAAGGTTTATTAACGAAGGTTCCAATTCTACAACCTCCTAATTGGGATCACCCATTTCATGTTTTTGTAGACGCATCAGATATAGCCATTGGAAGTGTCTTAATGCAACAAACCGATAAATGGTTTAGGCCTGTTTATTATGCAAGTAGAAGGCTTGCTCCTACTGAAAAAGAATTATTCAGTAACTAAAAGAGAATGCCTTGGTTTGGTATATTCTGTAAAGAAATTTCGGCATTATTTGCTAGGCCGTAAATTCATCTTTCATGTAGACCATGCAGCATTAGTGTATCTGGTTCGACAACAGCATTTAGGTGGTCGATTAGCACGTTGGGTTCTCCTGTTACAAGAGTTTGATTACGAAGTAATTTATCGACCCGGAACTGCACATGCATTAGCAGATTTCCTTTCTCAGTTAGATTCCGGTGAAGCTCTGGTCGGTGTTGATGACACTACACCTGCAATTTATGTTACTGAACCAACTAATGATGAATCTGCAGAACCTCCTGTGACATCTACTTACTATGATCAGTTATTAGCCTTTCTTACTGACGGATATCTTCCTGCTCAGACTTCTCCTACAATGCGTAGGAAAATTGCAGTTTACAGTCGCAAACTCCGGTTGATTGCTGGAGAATTGTATTATATGGATCAAACTGGAGTTTTTACTTCGTTGTGGAGGGGCCTATGTGATATGGGCCATTGGATCGAGATCTGGTCTATAGTGTGGATTAAGCAAGATCAAGGGCTACAAACAAATGGTTATTGATCCTACTTTTCTACTATTGGATGTACACCATGAATGAATGGTAGAGAGTATTTTTTGCATAGATCAAGCTACCACAACCCTTGAACATGGGTAGAAGACCTAGGCTTAGATGATCTTATAAGGATGGTCCCCTCCCCATCCACGATCATAGTTTTTGCTACTTGGAACCATTAGGGTGTCCATCTTAGTACCCATTGTGTTGGCCTCTAACCCTTCATTTAGCATTCTATCTAGATTACCAACTCAACTCCATTTAATAGTTCATCTTCTACTCTCCTTGAGTACTCCGCTTTCCATTACTATCATATCTCTAGCATTTTTTCCATGGCCGAAAATATCTCTCTTTCTCTCTATCCTTGATCCTACATGTGTGTTGTGGTAGCTTCTACATGGTATTGGATTTGCACCACTAGTCATTATTCATCGTTTTGTTTCTCTTACATGGTATGAGAGCTCAAGATGGTATACAAGATTGCAAAGATGGTAGAGGCTAAGGAAACAACTCTAGACTTTGTAGAAAGAAGGCTTCCACATTCAACCTGGTGAGAGGCAAATGCCACAACTACAAAGTCTTTGAGAGGCAAAGGCTTCAACACTGGAGTTCTTCCTAGGCAAAGGCTTCATGCACACTATATTGAATAAATGTTTATCCAAACATTAGAAATATGGCCACTAACATTACTTGTGAAACTAATGGATCACAGATTTAAAATTCTTTTCTTTAGAATTTTGCATAATTTGGAGGAATGAACATGCATGCATTGAGAAGATCAAGGGGGCACCATAGACTTCTATGTGTCGCCTGATTAGCAAGGAGTAGTAGGAAAAAACAAGTTGTGTATCACTATTCAGACGGAAGGAGGAGTGATAGGCACATAATCTATGTTTTCTTTAGCTTTCATCCTCACAAAAGTGAGAGAGTTTGCAAGACGAATAAAAATGCATAAGGGCATCGTGGCTTGCATCTTGTAAATCATCCACTACTCCATGAGAAGGTTCATGATTTTTTAGCCTTGACAGATCCTTAGCTTGCACGTCTGTGCTTCCCTTCTTCGTCACAACCCTAGAGTCAAAATGCATCACAAATAGAAACCATCTCGCCACCATCCTCATGGTACATTGTTCACTTATCAAGTATAAGGTTTTGCGATCAATGGAAAATTTGAACTTATTTCCTTCGGGGTAGCTTTCACGTTTCTTCACTACATTCAAGATGACTTAATATGCCTTTCTTTCAATGATGGTGTTGTTATGTTTTGCACCATTGGGGTTTTAACGTATGTATGTGTGAGAAGGTGATGGGAGCGTATAGAGATGAACTATTCTTTCATAAAACATGTAGACATGTTAAGTTGTTGATTAAGAACATACTATGCTTCTTGGGCTTACTAATGATGCATATAGATAACCATAGTCATTCCAGAGTAATGTGATCAAAATTTTATACCAAGACATCGTACTTGCAGAGTATAATACTGAGAAGAAGACCTCCTATTTATGGAAGAAGATACTTCAAAAAATGCTCAGTGCTCTTAGCCTGTAATGTATTAACTAAAATCATTTTGCACCACTTCTAATAAGAAGGTAAGTGCAAGAGAATGACTATTACGACCACCACCATGTGCTAGAGAGATGAATCTCCTCCCAACCAAATGCCTCTATATATAGCTCTCCTGAGGACTGCCTACTTGGGCAGCTAGATCTCTTTGGCCAAAAATCTCTCCCCATGTACCCCATGGGGATTGAACCCAAGACCTCCTCCTTCACATCCTTGAGACTTAACCACTAAGCTAATTCGTTCACTTGTTCACAAGAGCACATGACCTCTTATTAAGTCTAGACTTGAAATCTTTGGTCATACACATATATGACCAAATGGTGTCCGATTTCAGATCCGTCTGAACCTGGCCAGGACCTTAGATCATAGACTTACGTTAAAAATTCTTTCCCCCTTGGAAAATATTTTCTTCCTAAAAAATAAACCTATATACATAATCTAGGCAACACTCGAGGCTCATGTTCTAAAACCAGACGAACATGGTCATGTTCTAAAACTAGAAGAACATGTCTCATCTCTATGGTGGCATCCCTTCCCAAATGATTAAAAACACTGTCTCACTTTGCACTTTGATAAACTGGTCAAAGTACAAAATAGTGAATGAATAATAAGGGTGGATCTAAAAACATCCCTGGCCAGTTCACAGTTTTTACTAGGTGTGATTTTAGCACAAACATTGGAACTAGGTGGGTTCAAATTACTAGTCCATCTTTGGGCATGACTGGTGCATGGACTAAGTAACAAAGGCAGGATTCTTATCCCTCGCAAGACTTTGAGAACTCTTGATCCACTTGAATTTGAACTTGAATTTTGGTTGTTCCAAACATATAACTTGGATGTTTGTACAATGGTCCTATCCAACAGTTACTTGCTTTTTGCACCCAACCAGAGGACTACTTTGTCCTAATGAGTTTTTAGAAAATCCTATGTAAACTACAAGAGAAATTTTACCCTTTAATTTGAGTCAACCATTCTATAACTTGATCAATTCAAATTCAAAATGAAAAGTGTCCAACTTAGGAAACTTTTGTCAAAGACTTGAGCTAAAAGGTCTTAAGAATTTTCAACCTGATGAGCAATTCCTAACTTCATTATTCTAGAGTGTATTGTACTCTAGAAATTCATGAGAGTTATGCTAATAACTCCAAGCAAGTCCAAACTAATAAGTCAATATTGGAT
Organism: Ceratopteris richardii; assembly: GCA_020310875.1. Lineage (NCBI taxonomy): Eukaryota > Viridiplantae > Streptophyta > Polypodiopsida > Polypodiales > Pteridaceae > Ceratopteris > Ceratopteris richardii. Next base: position 208,900,909 of record CM035408.1, read on the forward strand.
TTGTCATCTTTTGATGATTGAAAATATTCTTGTACATATCATCTATATAGAATGTTTAATTTAGCTACCTGGTTCTAACCGTCTAATCCTTGACTTTTGTGAAAAGAATCATGGATACCTTATCTGAGCCAAAAGATTCAGAAAGTGAAAAGATAGAACTAAAACTCTGTACAACCAATTCAAACTTTGAAAGATTAAACTTGCAAGGAGTCAATTTTTGGATGACTCAAGACTTTAACTTACCAATGATCTATTTCAACAATGCATTGAAGCATTTTTCTATCTTTAAGAGAAATAAACTGGATTCGCAAAAAGATTCAAAGAGTAAATCTAAAAATCATCCAACCACAAGATACTAGTGTGGTATCCAACATCTGTGTGTCGATCCAGTGACATTCTATTGATGAGTCTTTACTCAAATAATACCTCACTTGAGGTTAAGTTTTTATGTATATTCAATCTTTATGAGTACTTACTTGAATTGCAATTCTTGTGCATTTCTTTGAGCCAAATGATTTGAATTTACCAAGTTACATGAGGAACTTAGTGCTTGACGTAGTTAGTCTTTTTCTTAGTTGACAATATCATTTAAATGTCAAAAATTTATCAAATATTTCTGACTCAACACTTTATCTTGAATTTAATCTCCTTCTTTGAATTCTTAATTCCCTTAAGGATCAAACGTAACTTCAAGATCTAATCTAAGACTAAAAGATAATTATCATCCCACAGTCTGATGTCCCATAACATCTTTCCTACATCAATCTCAGTATAAAATCTGGTGTCCCATATGCCCTATTTTATATTCACATTAATGTGTGGTTTCCACTTATCTTAAAGTCAAAATATATCCTAATAGTACCTTTTCACTTCAACTCTTTAAAATAATTTTGAAGTTTCAAGCATTACCTTTAACTTAATTCTAGGTTTTTATTCCTTCACATGATTGTCATACAATCATGTGTTTCACATTGGAAGCTTGAAAACCTCTTGATAGAATATATATTCCTCTTTGCTAGGGTTTTTAAATGAAAACCGATGGGAATTCCAAGTACTTGAATTTTTCATAGAATCAAGTTCAATTGATTTATTCTTGATCACTTTGTAGTGACAAGAGCTTTTCACTTCTTGTCTTTAGATTCCTTTCTTACTAATGCTTTAGGTATCTACCTCGGTGGAAACTTTCCAAGAATCTCTCTATTGCTTAAATCTAAGGATCCGCTCATGCTTATTGGAATTTCTTCACTCTATTCAGACTTGGAATAGCTTACTTGAAACCTTTAAAATAGTGATTTTCATCACTAGCACTCATTGTAAATACCATTTCCTATTTTTGTGGCTCCATTTTGTGCAAGCCAAGGAGTCCTTGAGCTTGAGGAGCATTAGAAGTACCTACCTATCAATTTTCATATGTTTTTAGACTCTGTTTGAGCCTTCAAATAGGCCTTAGAACCTAATTTTTAACTAGGCTGAACACTAGGTCTTGACAGGACCAAAGGTAGTCAAAAACTATAAAAAGAGCTAAATGCTCATTTTTGAGGTTAGCTTGTTAGTGATTTGAGTTGATGTATGAAACGTCTTGAGTAATCTAAAGAACTCCATTGTTCCTCTATTTGCTCTTGCCTTGTGTGCGAGTGTGTGTGTATGTGTGTGCATGCTTGTGTGCTTCTCCATCACCACTTGTGCACATCACTTGTTCAAGGTCTTCATACCATCCTCATGTCTTCCGGGATTGACATTAAAGGAGGTGCTACTCACGACTGAACTACACCAAATTTTGGCACCGTTGCTGAGGATCGAGCTTTGAGGACGAGCGTGTGATGGTAAGACGTAGAATTATGACATTGGAGTCATAGGTATTTTCTTCACTTTTCTCTATTTCCCTTTTATTATCTTCAACATCATCATCACCATCATCATCCTCACCATCTTCCACCTCCATCTCCACCTTTGCAAAATTTTACATCTTTTTGGTCATATCATCTTCCCCATTCCATTCCCCTCATTTCACTTGTGAGAGAGAGCGAGAGCGATTGTGTGCTTCTTGTTTTTGTGTGTTTTCTAAGATTTCTTGCAGGAATCAGCATCTCCAGCAGTTGTACGAGCTCCAGCACGTAAAAAAATTTTGAATGTGCAGGTCCCAAGGAGTTCACTTCTGTCAATCGTGACTGAAAAAAAGTTGATCATTCTGCCAAAAAAAGTGCATAATCATGATGCTTGGGGCTAGGGGATCACAAAGATGTGATTATTTGTTTTCAAATTCCACTGTTTTCTTTCAATCGCGATTGACACGTCAATCACGACTGACAAACGATGATGGACAGATCCCGATGGACAAGTCAATCGCGACCAACAGGATCCACGATCGATTGACCACGATTGACAAAGCCCTTGCGTGCTATGTGTCAATCGCGACCGACCCATCGATCACAACTGACTTATCAATTGCGATCGATAGCCTCGACGGATGTGTCCATTGCGATGGACATGGTCCACGATTGTTTGAACCACGACTGATAGAATCTATCGATGCCACATGTCAATAGCAACTGACACGTCGATCGCGACGGACCCGTCCATCACGACTGACCGAGTCAACGATTGTTGACCCACGAGTGAAAAAATCTATCGGTGCCATGTGTCAATCATGATTGACCTATCGATCACGATGGACAGATCAATTGCAATTGACAGACCAATCGATCACGATTGACAGGCAAATTCAGCTTTTTTTGGATTAAACTTTTTTTCCTATTTTTGGCCAAAATTTGAGAAAATTAAGGGTCATTAGAGCATAAAGAAACCTTACAAAACACTGTGAGCTATCCTTGAGTGCATGTTTCACCTATTTCGACTCCCGAGTGCCTGACTAGCCATAACTTCTTCATACGAACTCTGATTACTACAATTTTGGTTCCATTGGAGGTGACCATATGGCGAATATATGTCCCATTATGGCTCAACCCCAAGTGAACCCTAGTAGTAAATACTACACCATAGAACAGAGATACACTAATCACACCGCACAAGATTGCCCATACAATAAGCAAGCAGTTAGGGAAACTTACCCACAGCCATATCCACAACAAGGAAGATACCAGAACGAGTACACACCACAAAAATATGGCAGACCACAACAACCCTATCAACCACCCTATCAAGGGCATCAAAGACCTCAACTAGTTCTAGCGCAGTAGCCCCCTCCTCCAGCCAATGTGATTCCAGTGAAGTACGTAGCTGACAAAGAAAATCTGAATAGAGCCTTACTGCCAGTAACACCATAGTTTTCAGAGAGTGACCCAAGTGATCATAGTTTTGACTCTACTCACATTGATAGCCCACAGGATTACTACATGTAGTCACCTGAGCATAATGAGTCATATTATTATGAAGACCCGAGTGAACCTAGTTGGGATCCTGAGTACGAAAATGTCATGTACGCAAACCCCAACTTTAGACCTCAACTTGGGCAGATAAGACCTCCATTTCCTAGAGGACTGTGCTACCGATGTTAGGGAGATCACCTCATTCGTGATTGCCCTATGCGGACACCTACACAACCCCAATCTCGGAAAATTCAAGGTTTTTTCCCCGATTGTGGGAAAGAGCATCTCTTGCGAGACTATCCTAAGAACCCCAACAATATGCCCAAAATCACTCCTATCAACATTATTGGGTTAGTCGTAGACTCCATAGGAAGTGTAACTTCCACTGCCCCAGTGCAAGTGGTTACTAGAGCCCAAGCTTTGTAGCAAAACCAAGGTTTAGGACAAGAAAAAAGTTCTGAGGTTAGTGAGACTGAGAGCATAACTAAGAAGAGGACCAAAGCTTGGAAGGATAATCGCGAGAGAATGAAAAGGCAATGGGCAAAGAAGATGAGTGAACTTGAGGAGAGTCTAAGAGAAATGAAAGCCAAGATAATTGAGCTCACATCTCAAACTCACTCTCAGACTACACTACCACCATTCCCATCTCCCTCCAATCCACCACCTTTCAACCCACCTCACATAATCCCACCACCCCCTAGAGTAGGATCATTCTTAGCAGATCCCACTCCTGAGGACCTAGACATGATGCTTAAGGCATATCAGGCCAGAATCCAAGAAGTGCCAAACATAACGGATCATGAAAAGTGTTACCCTAGAGCTGAACTAGAGCTCGAACAAACTAAAATTTGTGCTAAGATGGTGGAATTGGCTCAAACCATGTTTGAAGCCAGTCGCCTCTTTAACTTGTCTAGTTCAACTAAGACATAGTTGCACTTTGATGGACTTATGGAAAGATTGGAGAGGCTATTTGCAAAATTTGAAAAGGACCCCGCCTCTCAAAGTAAGGACAAGGCAAGTGAAAGGATAAGCCTTCCCGCACAGGAAGCTTATGTGCCGAACTCCACAAAATCAGACACATCATCTTCTATGAATAGATATTCCCCTGAATTTCTAAGAGAGATTCAAGAAGAGAAATGGGCTAGAGAGAGTGAAGTTCCTCCTCCCATTGAACTTGTGGATGACTTGCATGATCAATTCCCAGAAGACATTCCTTCCATTTATGGAGAGTAGGAGAGTGCCCCATCTCACGAGATATTAGACTTCAAATCTAATTCCTTACATGAACTACCCATTTCACCGGGAAGAAAAGTCCACTTGTATGAGAGCACCCACGGTCATGATAATAAATGAAGACTCAATCATACCTAGGAATACAGAGGTATTAAAGAACACTAAAGTGTAGTACAATCTCGCTTTAGAAGACTTACTCGAGGTTAAGCTGGAATTATGGAAACATGTAGCCAACAAGGTGCTAGAAGTAGCAAAACCTCGTTCCCATGTAGGATCTCATAGAATAGTGCCAGAAATACCCTTGGACAAGATAGGAGACATGAGCAAAGGAGAAGAAGGAAACACCTATCTTCCAATCACCCATCAAGGTTACACCACCAAGGCAATTTTGGACTCAGGTGCAGGAGTTGCAATTGCTACCACTTCCCTCTGGAAGCGTTGGGGCAATCCAACACTCAGGCCAACGAGAATGAAATTGCAGATGGCTGATGGTCACATTGAGAGAGCGTTATGTTGGAGCAAGTCTATGACAAGCCTAAGTATTGGCTTGAGTCTCACAAAGTCTTAGAAGAAGCTTTAAAAAAAAAGACTATGTAAAGTTCACTTGTGAACTACCTCTTGTAAATTTTGAAGAGTTTACTTAATGTAAAAGTAAGAGAATCTTAAGTGGTTGAGTCCACTTGATCAAGAATGGAAAGAGGAGCCACAAATTCGTGATTTGTGGTAGGTAGAGAATCAAATCAATCGTTGATTGATTGGAGAGTGATTGAGGGAAGTTAGCCTCCCAAACTCAACTATAAATAGATGGCAGTTTTAGTCGTGGTTAGAGAGACCTATGTGAAGACCTCCAAGAGCTGAGCTTTATGCCATATCAAGGTGTGATTACAAGGCACACATATGTATCAGTAAGTCGTTGTATTGTACAAGCAATGTACTTTCATTTTCATGATTATTTGAGTTCATCTTTCCATGTTCTTGTGATCAAGGATTTTGCAACACCTCTTCATCTTCAAGCACATACCTATCCATCTCTTCAGAGTGGTATCAGAGCAAGGTTGGACAACATGGCAGATGGATTTCCTTCATCAATTGACAAATTGGATAGAGGTAACTACTCAGCTTGGTCATTAAGAATGGAAGCTTATCTCCAAGGTAGAAGTTTATATGGTTATGTGGCTGGAGATGAAGTTATGCCAAGTTCCAGGAACAAAAGTCAACCAACACAAGAAGAGCAAGAAAGATTGAGCACATGGTGCTCCAAGGATGCACTTGCAAGGTCTTATCTCCTCAACTCTATCTCAGATTTTTTGTTGCCTCACATTAGAAGTTGTAAGACATCTCAAGAAGTGTGGGATGCACTTGAAGCTTTCTTTTCTTCAAGTACCAAAGCTAGGAAGCATCAACTATGGCTGGATTTCACAACTCTCAAGAAGGATCCCAAACAAAATGTGACTGATTTTGTCACAAAGCTCAAGGACATAGCGGATCAATTGGGAAGCATTGGAGAGGTAATATATGAAGAGCAAATTGTAAGGCAGGTCATCAATGGCTTGAAGGCAGATGACAAGTGGGAAGCATTCACCACAGCTATGGATTTGTACATGGACATGCATGTACCTGATTTCAACACACTCATTGGACAACTACTTACTCAAGAGGCAAAGCTTATCAAAAATGGAGAAAGCTCTAAAGGTAATCAATCTTCAGCTTTATACACGGATAAAAGCAAGTCTAAAGATAACAAAGGAAAGGCAAAGAAAGTGGATGATGAAGCAAGTACATATCAAGCTAACTATGCAGGTAGAGGAAGACATGGCAGAGGTAGAGGAAGAGGAGGTAGACAAGGCAGGGGGAGATCCCAAGACTCCAACTCATGTTCTATTTGTGGACTAACTAATCATACAACTAAAAATTGCTTTAGGAATTCCAAGAATCAAAGAGGCAGAGGATACAATAGAGGAAGTTATGGATACTCAAGAGGAAGGTTCAACAACTACCATGGCAACTACAACAACTACAATCATTCAAACTATCAAGGAGGCTACAAAGGAAGGAGAGACTACAATAACTACACAGAAGACTCAAACAAAGAGGATTCATTATTGATCATGAACATGGCTATGCCACAAGGTAAATCTGATGAGCATGTTTTCTACATAGATTCAGGTTGTTCAAATCATGTGGCAGGAAATGTGGCACTCCTATCAGATTTAGAAGATCCAAGGAATAAGCATGAGGTACAAACAGGAGATGATACAAAACATCCTGTGGAGAAAATAGGCAATGTCAAAGCACCTGATGGAAACATCAACCTACTCAGTAAGGTACTCTATGTCCCTACCATTACAAAGAATTTGATAAGTGTTGGGCAGATAGTAGAGAAAGGGTTGCAAGTCAGGTTCACAAAAGCAGGAGCATTTGTTGAAGATCCAAGTCAAGGATTCAGAAGAATTGCAAAAGGTGAAAAGACAGGCAGATTGTTCACATTTGAATTACAGGACACTAGAAACATTGCTCTCTTTAATTATGGTAGTCAGACACTCACAGAATTGGAAGTATGGCACAAAAGGTTAGCACATATTGGTGAAAGGTCATTAAAGCAAATCTGCAAGGACCAAAGTGTACTTGGACTTCCTAATTTGTCAAAACAACATATGATTTATAAGTGTAGTGCATGTCAATTTGGAAAGTCTCACAGGTTACCATTCATGAAGAAAGATTATATGCATGGAGATCTCTTGGAGTTGGTTCATACAGATGTATGGGGACCTAGCAAGGAAGCTTCAATATCTGGATCAAGGTATTATGTTTCCTTTATTGATGATTGCAGCAGATGGACTATCCTATTCTTTATGAAACACAAAGATGAATTTTTTTCATGTTTCAAAAGATATTTGGCTCTTGTGGAGAATCAAACAGGTAAATCACTAAAAAGGCTAAGGTCAGATGGAGGGGGAGAATACTTCTCCCATGAGTTTGATTCTTTTCTTCAAGAAAGAGGAATCAAAAGAGAGGTAACTACAAGGTACACTCCTGAGCAAAATGGAGTGGCAGAAAGGAGGAATAGGACCATTGTTGAAGCTGCAAGGTCTATGTTAAATGAAAAGCATTTACCTAATTACTTATGGGCTGAGGCTGTATCTACAGCCACTTACTTGATTAACAGGTTGCCTTCAAAATCCCTTGATGGGATGACTCCATATGAGGCTTGGAATGGAAGAAGACCAAGCTTAGATCATTGTAAAATTTTTGGATGTATTGCTTTTGCTCATGTTCCTTCACAGGTTAGAGGCAAGATGGATCCAAAGGCAGAAAGGTGTGTATTTATTGGATATGACAACAATCAAAAGGGCTACAGGTTATACAACCCTACCAACAAAGGATTCTTGGTAAGCAGAGATGTAGTTTTTGATGAGAACAATTCATGGTATGAAGATTCATGCAGGAAGATCAATTTACCATATGATCTTGAAGAAGATTTTCCAAAGCTTGGTAGAGAACAATCAAAGATTGAAGAACAAGACACCTCAGAGGATGATGAAGAATCTCACATGGAAAAGATCAAAGCATGGAAGTCTAAAGGTAAAGCAAAATTGCAGGATCTTGGACATGAGGCAGAATCATCACATCATGGCCTAAGAAGATCTATGAGGGAAAAGAAAAAACCAAAAAGGTATGGGTTTGACACCTCATTAGTAACTAAACATTCTATCTACATAGCACAGGACATAAACCAAGAGGAGCCATCATCATTTGAAGAGGCCAAAGCAAAAACAGAATGGAAGCATGCAATGAAGGAAGAGATCGAAGCACTTGAGGAAAACAACACTTGGGATTTGGTGCCCAAGACTTCATCCATGAAAGTAATAGGCTCAAGATGGGTCTATAAACTCAAGAAGAATTCTGATGGTTCCATTAGCAGGTATAAGGCAAGGCTTGTAGCAAAAGGCTTTGCACAAACTCAGGGAATTGATTATGAGGAGACCTTCTCTCCTGTGGCAAAGATGCCTACTATTAGGATTTTGCTTAGTATTGCCTCTTCCAAGAATTGGAAGATACTTCAACTAGATGTAAAGAATGCATTCTTGAATGGTTGGATAACAGAAGAGGTATATATGGCACAACCACCTGGTTTTGAGAATCAAGTTTATCCTGATTATGTGTGTAAACTTAACAAAGCATTGTATGGTCTCAAGCAAGCTCCAAGAGCTTGGAATTTCAAGCTTGTTTCATTCTTGCAGGACAAAGGCTTTCAACCAAGCAAGGCAGATCCTTCACTCTTTATTAAAAAGAGTAATTCCGAGGTCATCTACCTATGTGTATATGTAGATGATATTATATTGACAGGAAATGATGCAGATGGTATGAAGAAGATCAAAGATCAGATGAGAGAAGAGTTCAAGATAAGTGATTTGGGTTCACTTACCTACTTCCTAGGTTTGGAAGTTGTCTACAAAGATCATGGTTTGTTTCTCACGCAAAGAAAGTACATTAAGGACATGTTGGCAAAATTCAAGATGCAAGATTGTAAGATTGCAGGTACTCCAATGGAGGTCAATCACAAATTGAGCTCACATGAAGGTGAACTCATAGAGGACATCACATCATATCAAAGTCTAGTGGGTAGTCTCAACTATGCCACATTGACAAGAGTAGATATATGTTACAGTGTGAGTGTGCTAAGTCAATTTATGCACACACCAAGGAAACCACATATGGATGCTGCCAAAAGGATTCTCAAGTATCTCAAAGGAACCATAAATGAAGGACTTTATTATCCTTATGTATCTGATTTAGGTTTGAAGCTATTTTCTGATGCAGATTGGGCTGGCTCCAAGGAAGATAGAAGGAGCACTTCAGGTTATCTTACCTTTGCAGGTTCAAAGCTTATTTCATGGTCATCCAAGAAGCAACCCACAGTTGCTCTCTCTTCTACTGAAGCTGAATATAGAGGTCTTGCCATAGCTACACAAGAAGCTATGTGGATGAAGACATTATTCAAAGATCTTGGATTGGAGTTTGGAACTCCAACTATTTTTTGTGACAATATGAGTTCTATTCATTTGGCTGCTAATCCTATTTTTCATGCAAGGACTAAACATATTGAAGTTCATTATCACTATGTACGAGAGAAGGTTCTAAGCAAAGAGATTCAAATATCATATGTGTCCACTCATCAACAATGTGCAGATATTCTAACCAAAGCATTGGATGGTACAAAGCTTTGCAAATTCAAGGCTATGATTGGTTTGCAGGTAATCTTGGAAGATTGAAGACCTCAAGCATACTTGGCTTGAGGGGGAGCTGTTGGAGCAAGTCTATGACAAGCCTAAGTATTGGCTTGAGTCTCACAAAGTCTTAGAAGAAGCTTTAAAAAAAAAGACTATGTAAAGTTCACTTGTGAACTACCTCTTGTAACTTTTGAAGAGTTTACTTAATGTAAAAGTAAGAGAATCTTAAGTGGTTGAGTCCACTTGATCAAGAATGGAAAGAGGAGCCACGAATTCTTGATTTGTGGTAGGTAGAGAATCAAATCAATCATTGATTCATTGGAGAGTGATTGAGGGAAGTTAGCCTCCCAAACTCAACTATAAATAGATGGCAGTTTTAGTCGTGGTTAGAGAGACCTATGTGAAGACCTCCAAGAGCTGAGCTTTATGCCATATCAAGGTGTGATTACAAGGCACACATATGTATCAGTAAGTCATTGTATTGTACAAGCAATATACTTTCATTTTCATGATTATTTGAGTTCATCTTTCCATGTTCTTGTGAAGTGTACTACTCACTGCCATTACTCTCAATTTTCTCAGTCCGCTTGCAGAGATGTTTTCTCTGAGCTTGGTGCATCATTTTCAGTGATTTAACTTGGTAAAGTTAGCTCTATAAGTCTACTATATGCTCACAAATTTTCATGTCATTTGGATGTTGCAATCTTCAGTTATGTTCATTTGAAATCAACAGGGTCTGTTCATCTTCACTTCTCTGTCAGGTACACGACTTTTTCACTCATCTTGTCAGAGCCATTTCTCAGTGGTTACTTATCCAAATTCAATTATTTAAATTTTGTTGGATGCAGCTTACTGTCTAGTATAACCATACAAATGTTCATAATCATTAGATTTCTACATTTTGAGTTATGTTGATGTTTCTGCTCACTGGTCTATTTCTGTAGCAGCCCGTGAAAATCGGGATGATGTCATCACTTGTTAAAACTCATTCTCAGTGTGTGGTTCATTATTTTTTATGAGATTACTCTTGAAAGTTAGCTCTTTAAGTTACCTAGACTTCCCCAAGAGGAATTAAGCTAATTGTTGCTGTGCTCAGAGAATTATGTAAAACACTGGACAGGTGTATGAACCAAGAATAGCAAGTTTTCACCTCTGAGCTAACTCCAACTTATCTGTTTTGATCTATCTTTTTGAGAGTGATCTTCCAAGGTACATAGGGTGTCTAATACATCCATTGGCAAGCTAAAAGAGCCCACCATATATTCCTGGAGTTCATTTGGCTGGTGTAGATCAAGGATTTTGCAACACCTCTTCATCTTCAAGCACATACCTATCCATCTCTTCAGACGTTAAGATTGCTAGAACGAATAACTCTCACTTCATGTGGTGTAGAGATTGAGCATACTTTTGCTATATGGGAATTTAGCAAAAATGAGGCCTATGAGATGATTTTGGGAAGACCATTTATGCAGCAGTTGCAAGTGGTACAAGATTGGGGAACCAATTCTTTGTATTTGCAACACAAGTGTTACAACCAAAGTCAATCTCAAGGATTACTCTCATAGAGACGAGCTAAAGACGATACGGATTCAGTGCATTCCATAAGATCAGGATCCTCATGGATGCATGAAGACACCCACTTATGGATGTGCAAAGTAGCCGTAGAAGAAGAGGAGAGGGAAAAAGCTAGAGAGGTAGATGCGAAGGCAACTCATAGATCAATTCAAGACCCAGCCTATGCACCTGTAGTATTTCCTAACGAAGAATTTGAACCTCATGGTTGGGCAAAAATTTTAGCAACAATGGATGTAGCCATCAATGAAGAACAATGGACACCTCACTATGACAAGGAAGGCTATGACATTTCAGTTTTCACAGTAGAGCCAATCATGTGTGATTTGGTTATTGAAGAATGTGAACCTAGCATTGATGCATTCGAGTACGCAAAGTGACTCCGATCTAGATTCAATCATTATGGAACCACCTTTTGCATCAGATGAAGAATATTTCTATGAAGTAGAAGCTCACCCTCAAAGACATGGAGAGCTTACAAATGATGTGAGATTATCCACACAAGTAACCCCTAAGAATGAAGGAAAGAAGACAAAGAAGAAAGAAGTCACACCAAAAGAGGAGGAATCCTTGTTTGAGGTCCTGAAAAACTTTAAGAAGTATGAGATAGAAGATAGGAGAGTCATGAAAAGATTGCCTACACCTGATGCACAAGTGGGAGAGGCCTATGATAACAAAGAAACCACCAAGAAAATTGTTGTAACCATAGAAGAAGGAGAAGAAAAATGCACCTACATTGGACATGACCTAACTGAGGAAGAAGAGTACAAGCTAATAGCCTTGTTATGAGAATACAGAGATGTTTTCGCTTGGAGTTACAAGGACTTGAAAGGTGTACATTCTGACATATGCTCACATATGATTCGTATGACCACAAATGCCAAACCCTCTAAGGAGAAGCCATACACATATAACGATAACTATGTTGCCAAGATCAAGGAAGAGATAGATCATTTAGTTGAAGCTGGATTCATCTATGAAATTGAGCACACTAAGTGGGTATCCCCCATCGTAGTGGTGCCCAATAAGAATGGAAAGTTACGTGTATACATTAACTTAAAGAAAGTTAACGCAGCGATTATTAGAGATAGTTATCTGCTTCCTATCACTGAACATCTCTTAGAAAGAGTGGTAGGTAAGGAAGTTTACAGCTTCCTTGATGGCTTCTCTAGCTACAATCAAGTGGCCATAGCTCTAGAAGATCAACATAAGACAGAATTTTCCACAGATTGGGGCATATTTTCTTTTCGGGTAATGCCATTTGGTCTAACCAATGCGCCCGCTACCTTTCAAAGGCTGATGTGTCATGTATTTAAAGAATTCTTGAGGAAGAATTTGAAAGTCTATGTTGATGATCTTTGTGCTCATTCCAACATTAGAGAAGCCCATATCCCTGACCTGAGAGCTATCTTTGACAAATGTAGAGAATATCAAGTCTGCTTGAACCTAGAAAAATGTGTCTTCATGGACAGGCAAGGCCAGATTTTTGGACATATTGTGTCAAAGAATGGCATATCCATAGACCAAGAGAAAGTTAGAGCTATCGCAAAGCTACCTAGGCCAAAGAATGTCAAGGAGGTACAAGCTTTCATGGGGCATTGTGGTTACTATCGTCGATTTATTCATATGTATGCGATCATTGCAAGGCCTCTCTACTCTCTTTTGACTAACTTTGAGCAGACGGAAGAATGTGAGAACTCTTTCAATGAGCTTAAACGGGGATTATGTTCAGCACCAATCTTGATTATACCAAATTGGAACAAGCCCTTTCATGTTCATGTGGATGCATCCAATTATGCCATTGGATGTGTACTTGCACAACCTACTGGAGAAGGTAATATGGATCTCCCAATAGCCTATGCTAGTAGACAAGTGAATGCAACTGAGCGGAACTATACCACAACCGAAAGAGAAGGATTAGGCATGGTATATGCAGTTAAAACGTTTCGACACTATTTGCTTGCAAATAAGTCTAAATTTTTTACTGATCATCAAGCTCTACTGTACTTGGTAAACAATCCATGCGATAGAGGTAGATTGGTAAGATGGTTCCTCTTACTAATGGAATATGACTTTGAGGTAGTGGTGAAAAAAGACAAGACTCGCTTGAGAGCAGATCATCTCTCGAGGCTCATATCCGGAGAGGCCCCACAAGGAGTATCAGATGATCTTCCTGATGCCTACTTGTTCAATTTGAAAGTTGTACCACAGTGGGCCAAGACATTAGTGCCAATATTGACATATGGACCTAAACATCTAGTAATGAACACTCAAGATAGGGAGGTAGTTAAAGCCCAAAAGTACCATATCATGGCAGGAAGTATGTACAAGCATACAGATCAAGGGATATTAGCTTGTTGTGTGGAAGAGGAAGAGTGCACGAAATGGTTACAATTAGCACATGTGGGTGCATTAGAGAAACACTACTCAAGGCAAAGAACTTTATAGACACTAAGGAGACTCGGAGTGCACTGGCCGACTATGGAAGCAAATGTCCATAGGTTGTGTAAGGAATGCCCAGTCTATCGTATTAGACCACCTGTGGAGCACGCTACACTATACAAAGTATCTCTAATACCAGATTGGAGTGAACCATTGGTAGGCTTCTTGAGGACGAAAACATTCCCTCAAGATATGACCTTGGCTAGGCAAAGAAGTTTACAACAAGAAGCCCTAGATTATGTACTCATTGCTGATAATCTATACAAGCGTGGAAAAGAAGGATATCTGAGACTATGTGTCCATGAGAGTGAATATCTTAAGATTTTTGAAACTGCTCACCAAGCTGTAGCAGGAGGGCACTTTGGACCAGACCGTGTGATTAAGGCAATACTATTTGCAGGTCTTTGGTGGCCAACCCTTCACATGGATGCACATACCTATGTGAAGCAATGTGACATTTGTCAGCGAACTCAATCTCCCATACTTAAAGATGAGATGCCTTTGAAACCTATGATGGGTGGACGTGCATTCTCTAAGTGGGGAATAGACTTTGTAGGTCCTATTAATCCCCCAGCTAAGAGTTCCCATGCGGAGTATATCATTGTTGCCAATGATTATTTGACTAAATGGGTCGAAGTGAAAGCCACAACGAAGAACGATGCTCAAATGACAGCCAAGTCTCCAAGAGTTTTTGGTGATTCACAAGAAGGTTGCTCCCTATCACCCACAAGCTAATGGGCAAGTTGAAAGCACCAATAAGATTCTATGCAATGTGTTGACCAAACTAGGGAATACTAAACGCTCTGATTGGGACAAATAGCTACACCATGCTATTTGGGCATATAGAGTTGCCTATAAAATGATACTCCAAGCCACTCCCTTTCATATGGTGTTTGGCCAAAATGCAGTGCTACCATTAGAATTCCTGATACCTACATTGAAAATAGCACAGGAGCATGAGTGGGCAGGTCATGAACTCTCTTTGAGGATCTTTGATCTTGAACGGTTAGGCAAAACGAGACTGAGAGCAGCCACAGGGATCTATGCTACTAAGAAAAGAGAAAAGGCATACTTTGATGCCCATGTGAAGGATAAGGGATTGAAAGCGAGAGATTTAGTCCTAGTATACACCTTAAAGCAACATGCACGGAAGTTGGAAAAGTGTGGCTATGGACCGATGATCATTAACAGAATATCAATGTGGGGCAATCCAATTAGCCACCCTAGAAGGTGACATCATACCGAGCTACATCAGTGGATGCTGAGTCAAGTTATATCAAGAACCCCTCACTGAGGAAATGCTAAATCAACTTAATATGGCCAAGAAACGCAAAGACAAAGAAAAATGAATTCGAGAAGAAGCAAAGGCAGAAGCCTTGGAACGCATCCAAAGGGTGAAACGGAGGAGGCAAGGTATAGAACAGCCTTGAACAGATGCTTATGATGCTTTGAGATATCACATTGCCATGTGTGAAGCATCACGAGTACCTCCAATAAAATAATTGACCGATGTCCTTTTGTGACCTTAGAGTTAGGACATGGAAATAGCGCAAGGAGTGTAAAGGCCTTGATTGACTCAGGTGCAGCCACTAGCGCTGTTAGTTTTCTTATTGTCAAGAATTGAAATTAAGTGTTAGTCCTATAGAAGCATACCTCATAGGATTGGGAGGTGTGGAAACCCCTTGCATGGGTGTGTTGACCTAAGCACCAACTTAGGGACTTGCGGAGAAAGAGACTATACCTCAATCCCCTCACAAGTGCATATAGTGGGGATACACGCTTTTAATTATCAATCCAAAGAGTATACAAACCTAGCCGAGTGTATGAGGACATGCAACCATGTGATGATCAATGCAAATGAACTTACTCAAAGAGCACAATTAAGGTAAACACTCATCCAAACAAGCTTAAACTGTTGGTCATGGCGAAACGATACTTGGTGCAGCAGCCGTCAGTATTTTGGACTTTTCTCCCAGCTCCGAGCTCCAAACATAGCGAATAGCATATGCGTTTCGAAGCTCTCGAGAAGACGCATCCAATGGCAGTGGTTTCACTCAATTCTGACGCTCCTACTTCAAGTTATGGTCAAAATACTGAGTCGCGGGAAATCTTTCCTACACTTCAGCACTTCCTACACTTCGCACACACATTACCTACAGCAAACAAACACTCTCATGGATAGGCAACACTCACAAGCACTCTTTCCAAGCAATACACATGCATACAAGCTCATGAAGAAGAAGATATGGAGTGAAGAAGACACAAATTCGAATTTCTGTGCTCTCTATTCTCACAATGGCCAAAAGTTCTTTACAAAGAGTCACATTTGACTTATATACTAGTGCCCTAGAAATGGTCCTTTCACACAAGAGACCGGCACTTTATTCACTAAGAGACTAATTTCCTACTATTTTACATGGGTAAGCTTCTAATCTTCTGTGGGGATGCATCTAGAGGACTCCTCTAGTGCCTTTACAATGGAAAATATATTACAAGAATGATTATGATACAAAAATATGATGTCCAAATTGGAAAAATTTTAGGGCCCGTCTTTTTCTCTGCCTTGTGCTTTCTTTAGCTCTGCAACACTCTCCCCCTCTTTGTCTCTGTCGTCCCTTGACAGACTTTGCTTCTTGTCTTCAGTTTGTTCTCTGCACGCAACCTTTGCTCATTGTTACCTGTTTATAAAACAGGTGTTCAGTTTTGACGGCCTCTTCTTAATTCTTGTTTTACATTCTCTGGGCCTGATGCATTCGACTTGCTTGCCCGCAACCCTTGTAGTTAGACTGACTACCTGATATTGTGCAGTCTAATTCACCTATAGGCTCATGACTTCTGGGTTGCCATCGTAATTCTGGTTGCCACGCACGCCATCAGTGGAAGGTTGAAGATGTGGTGCTTTAGTCTTCGATCTGGACCTTCCCACAGATCAAGAGGTTGAAGCACCTATGTGGGTTGCGTCCTTCCCTTGGTGTGTGTGCCCCTGCGGGGCTCTGTGCAGAGATGGGTAATGCGCCCCTGCGGGGCTTCTTGCCGAGATATGTCTTCAAATACTTCTTTTTTAGTGAAGCTGCTTCTTTCGTTGTCTTCTTCTTTTCTTCTTCTTACTTGACTCTCCCTTAACACTGCCCCCCACCTGGACTCTGTCGTCCCCGACAGGCTTTGATAAGCGACGGGCATATGTTTTATATACTTTTTGCTCTGTATCATTCAGCAGATTAGCTTCACATATCATGAGTTGTTTCCATTGTTCTGCCTTCACACCGTCATTGGGTGGCTGTCTGTGATCTGCGAAGAAGCTGAGTTCATATGCCACTAATCTGGCATTTAAATTGGATGACATCTTCAAAAAAATCTCGGAATCTATCTCAAAAAATCCTGTAAAGAAAGCTTCTTCGAAGGTTTGCATATATACACTTGGCAGGAACATAATTCTAGAATAATAAGCCATTATTGTTGGGCGGCTAGGCATGACTGAGAGATCAAAAATGAGGATCTCCGTGCCCTGATTAATGCCTATGAAGTTCAAAAATGTGTAGGCCGCATGCTTGAATACCTTCAAGACTGTGAGGATCATGCTAAGTATTTTGTTTGTCATTTTTACAGTTAAATCAGGTACTGTCGCATAATTCTGTAGCCAAAATTCTATGGTTTTGACCATATAATCCTCCGTTGGCAAGTAATTATGTGGCGGGCTCGGAAGCATGGGATAATTGAGCCACTGCTTATTGATAGTGTCGCTTCTTTGCAATTCCAAAAATTCCCTGGTATCCCTTCTGCGTGGTAGTGGACAAAATGAAGGGTTTACCTGGAATGCATATGGCGCTGCTTGCCAATGCACTCGTAGTGTGGGATGTTTCTCCAAAAATTTTCGCCGCCACACTGGTTGTGCATCTTCAAACTCTGCTTGAGTGTATTCGAATGTGTCCTGTTTGAAATTCAGCTGCTCATCTGGACTCTTCCTTGTAATCTTTATTATATAGCGTCTAGTCTTTTCTTTCAAGAGTCCGTATGGAATATTGAATGGCTTCATTATTTTGTCCAGGTCTTTACCTTTGATCTTGGCCTCCTTCATGACTTTTACCACTTCATTTTCAAAATTTTCTGTCAATCGGGACACCACTAGTGCCCGTTCCTTCTGACTTATTTCTACAGTATATGGCATAGGATGATCATCATGTATATCCGCCATCTGCTCACGTATTGGAGAATTATAGATCGGGTGAGATAGAGGGCTTACCTCTACCTCGTCAGTAGGATTTTCCTTATTTAGCACTACTGGTGTCCCGATCGGTGCTTTCTCTTTCATCTGAGTCTTCAATTGTTCTATGCATTTATCTTTCTCTTTTACCTCTTGCATGGCTTCTCTGAGTGTTTCTTTAGTGGCCAGCAATTCTTTACCTATGTCAGCTACATGATCCATGTTTTCACTGTAGCTTTGGACGAGTTTAGCATTCACCTTTTGTAATTGACGCTTCAGTTCATTGGTTTCATCGGCATATCTGCTCTTCCATTCCTCTATCTGGGCTTGTTCTTGCTTTAGCAACTCTTCATATTTTAAGATCTGATCCCGTAATTCTTGGTCTGTTGTTTCTGTGGATTCTTGAGACACGATTGGTTGATCATATAATAAAGAATTCATCAATTCTTTGTTTCTGTTGCGTAGGCTGTCGTTCTCTTCCATATACAACTTGAGTTGTTGCTCTAATAGCATGCTTCTCATTTTCATTTTTTCCTTCTCTGCCGTGCTTGCATCGTGTAATCTTTGCAACTCGGTTAGTTGTGTATGCAGCTGTTGATTCTGAGCGATGGATGCTTCATATTGTGTGTTGATCGCCAGCACCTCAGTACTTTTGATTTCTAATTCTTTTTGTGCGGCAATCAATTGTGCCGATAGCTGCTCACTCATGAGTTGAAACTGATTCCTTTCTCTTCGTGCTTGATCATAGTCGGCATCTATACCCATCATCTGTTGTTGAGTGTCCATGGCCGTTTTAATCATCTGCTTGACTACTGGTTTCAGTTGAGTGACATCCACATTAAGCCATGTTTTTGGTATGCTTGGTTCTTCTCCAGTATTGATGTCTTTTCCCTGTGCAATATGTAATGTAGTGTCATGGGGCTGCCTAATCTGAAGCTGGATCCTTGGCTCAGTCCCCATGTCTTCCTTGTTTCCTTGAGGGGTGTCATCAGGCACCTCGATCACAGTCTGTTCTTGGTGTTGGAGCGCCTTCGTTTCCTTACTCACTGGAGTTTGTTCTTCCTTTTTAATAGGTGGTTTTACCTGTGTAGCACTGGTTGTATCTTCCTTGATGCTTAGTTTTGTAGTGTCATTCAATTGAATGACGTGCTCCGGTTTCATAGATTCTTCAACTCTCTTTTCCTTTTCTTCCCTATTTCCTGGCGTTACTTCCACTTGATCAATCTCATTCCATTCATCCTCTCGTGTTTCTGTCCGTATATCAGTATCGAAGGTATCTTTTTCAGAACTGGACTCCGTGTTGGTACTAGAATCATCAATGCCCAGCTCTTTGTATCTTCCAGTTTGTTTTGGTGTTTTCTCTGGACTCTGTTGTGGCTTCTTTTGACTAGACTGTCTATAATGATGGCCTTGAACGTTTAAATTGACCTGTCCTCGCATATATTGATGTGTTTCTTCGAGAGCAGCGAACAGATCTCTCTTTGTAATAGGCACTTGGGCCGTCGTGATCTTCGGTAAGAGATGAGTTTTCTTTGATTGTGGGGTAGCTTGGGCTTCCTCTTCCCGTAAACGCTTTGTACCCCTCATGGGTTTCTGTGTGCTGGTGCCAGCTTCTTCAACCATAGCTACTGATTTCTTCTTCTTAGGGACCGTAGCTGATTTTGCATACTTGGCTAGCCCTTCTGAGGTTGGCATCTCCCGTAAACAACTTTTCATATCCAAAGCTTCATATATCATCAGTGTGAGAGCTGAACTACCATTCAAAAATTTCTTTCGTCCCCACTTTTTCTGAGCTTCGAATAACCTTTCTTGTACATACCCTGTTAAAATGATTTTGTTTCCAATTTGCCTCATAGCATGTGATAATAGTTGGACTACTATCTTCTGTGGAGCCGTATACCTATGCATGCTGGGAAAACAAAAATGTTGATGTACCAATCGTACAGCATCTTCTATGTCAATTCTGTTTATCTCCAAAAATGATCTCTTCTTGGGATCATGGCATTCGTCTTTGACACTCGTAATACCAGATTGATTCCAGCCAAAAGCTTTATTAATTAACTCATGTGTGAATTGGATGGTCTTCCAAACTCCGACTTTATCCAAGACGCGTGCTTCGGGAACTGATATTTTTGTAGCTGCAGGCTGCATGGTATTCATTACCTGTGCGCATCTTTGAAAATCTGGAACATATATAGGCAATTTGAGAAATGCCTCTATGCCCGCTTGTGTCCATACATCCTCAATTTGAGGTAATCCTTGTATTATTGTCTTGAAATCCTGTGACATGATTGGAAAGTAATGATTTGTATCCATAATTTTGATTGTGGCCATAAAGATGAGCTTTGCCACTGGTTGATCATCCCGGAACCAGTGACCTCTTGCTTTTGTAATGGACTCGAGTGGGAAAAGCTGGACCTCTTCCTGTTGCGTAGATTCTGAATCAGTTGATGCCATCTACACTCAATATAGAGTATGAATTAGTCGCCAAATATTATCAGAAATCCTCCTTTATTTGTTTGTCATCAGCTCGATCTTTCTCCGAGTGAACGGTGTCTCCCTTTCCCGTGTGTGTGAAAAAGGTAATACCTGGATTGTTCACTTTTTTAAGTATTTTTATATTTTTGTCTGAAAAGGAAAACAGAAAAGTTAGTTTATAGCCGAAGCGGTTATTAAATTTGTTGGAATATTTTTTCCTAATATATGTACAAGTGCTCTCCTATTTCCCACGAGGAAAATGTGCTTGACTATCCTGAAATAGAAGAAGGATGTGCCGAATGCTTGGCCTTTAATGTGGCCCTATCATGCATACTTTGGGTATTGATAACTCCATATGTGTGCATCTGGAAGTAGTTGGTTGGTGTATGCATTCTGTCTTGTCTCTCGGTAACCAAATCTGCTTCATTTTGCTGGGCTTTGTTGTACGTTGCCTAATTCCGATGAAGGTGGCTCTTTTCTTGTTGTATGTCTGCTTTATCTGATTTGTAATTCTCGGAATGGCTCGGGTTGCCATTACAGACTCCTTCTTTCTCCAGTAACTCCTTTTTTGTGGCTGTTTTGCTTGCGGACCATATTGGTTTGTCTTGTGCCGAGGATCATCCTTTCGGTTTAGTTTCCTTGGAACGCAAGACTTAGGAACCCATATTTGAGAACGATCCTGTTGAGCGGCAACTACTTTCTTTGGGATCCATATTGTAGCAATTCGTTGATGACTTCGTTGTTCCGACTGATTTGTTTTCTCACTTGATTGTTTGTTCTGATGTCGGGTGTGCTTTTGTCGTCGAAGATATTCCTCCACTTGATCTCTCCTTATCCAAGCTTGGTTAGAGTATGGAATAGGGTATATTTTAATGGGTACAGATTTTGAATTACTCATAGGATTAGTCACTCTTTGGCATGGTGCTTCACTGAGGTTGGTTTCAGATAGATTGACACTCTCATGACTTGCTAGACTATAATATTGTATGCAATCAGAATTCAACGTGTCCGCACATATAGTACTTGACGAAGGTGTTTCTATAGTGCTGGTGAACCTACATTCATGACTTTGTTCATTGGAATGAACTTTTTGCTCTATGCTCACAGAGTTGATTGGTCGTTCTTCTAGCAAACTGAATACTTCACGATGTCCTATTCTGGCTGAGATGTATCCTAAAGCCAATTGAACGGTCACCTCATATTTGTAAATCCAATCTTGACCTAACACTACCTCCTCAAGTAAATCTTGATCATGACACACTAATAGCTTTTGTTCCATGGTGTTGTTGCCAAGATGCAGAGGTAAGGTGATCTCACCTATGCATTGAGTAATCGTTCCTCCTATTCCTATCAGCTGTGCCATCGATGGGCGTACTTCCTCCTGGAATTTTTGGGTCAAAGAAAGTTTGATACAGCTTACAGCCGCTCCTGTGTCGATGAGAGCATCCACTAAGTGGTACTCCGTTCTACCTGCTCCCAGATTTAAATATGGTTGGGTTTTCTGTGATTTTAGATTTTGGGTGGCTCTAAAATTAGCCATAGGGATGAGTTCCTCTCCTAGTCGATATCTCTCATCTCTCTCTCTCATCCACTCTTTCCGTTTCTTTATACTTTCCAATGCTTCCTGTCTCGCTTCTTCTCGTATTCTTTCCTCTTCTATGCGTCTATTCTTGCCTTTGATTAATCGAGACATTGTTTCTTCGGTCAATGGTTCTAGATATTTTTTTACTCTACATCCATTGATATAGTTTGGTAATATATCCCCATCCAAGGTTGCTAAGTTGATTGCTCCACTTGTTGATATACGATTAACGATTAATGGACCATATCCTCTCTTCTGCAACTTCTTAGCATGTTGTTTCAAGGTATATACCAAAACTAAATCTCCTTCCTTCAAATTTTTATCCTTAATGTGCACATCAAAGTAGGCTTTCTGTCGTCGTTTAGCGGCATAAATGCCTGCTACTACTTGTAACCTAGTTTCGTGAAGCTTTTCTATTTGATCCAATTGAGCTGATAGTTCATGGCCTGTCCACTCGTAAGTAGTTGCTACTCTCAGAGTGGGAATTAAGAAATCAATTGGCAAAATTGCATTTTGTCCATACACTAAGTTAAAAGGAGTAGTGCCTATGGCGGTTTTATAGGCAACTCGAAATGCCCATAAAGCATGATGTAACTGCTTATCCCAATCTGACCTTCCATTGTTAACAATTTTGGTGAGAACTGTACACAAGATTTTATTAGAACTTTCGGCTTGTCCATTGGCTTGTGGGTGATAAGAAGCTGATTTCTTATGAATTACTAAGAATTCATTCAATAAAGCTTCTATAACTTCATTCACAAAGTGCGTACCTCTATCACTCACAATTTCTATTGGTAGTCCAAATCTAGTGAAAATGTTCTCAAAGAGAAACTTGGTTGTGGTTCTTGCGTCATTTTTCGTGGTTGCTTTTGCTTCAACCCATTTGGTTAGATAGTCTGTGGCTACAATTATATACTCGGCATGGGATCCTTTTGCTGGTGGGCTAATAGGTCCTATGAAGTCTATCCCCCATTTCGTGAAGGCTCTGACACTCATCATGGGTCTAAGTGGCATCTCATCCCTTCTAATTGGATATTTCGTTCGTTGACAAGTATCACACCGTTGTACATATGTTACGGCATCTTGGTGTAGAGTTGGCCACCACATTCCAGCAAAGAGGATCATTTTTGTTGTTTTATCTGCAGAGAAGTGCCCTCCTACAGCTCCTGTATGTGCCATCTCTAAAACAGAAAGATATTCATTTTCGTGAATGCACATTCTTAACTGGTTATCTTTCCCTCGTTTAAAAAGTTGTTTTTCTATAATGGCATAATCCTTACTTTGTTCTACCAGTGCACGTTTCCTTGCCATAGTGGCTCCTTCGGGGTATTCCTGAGTTTTTAAGAACTTTACCAGAGGCATGCTCCATCTTGGTGCTATTGTAGAATAGCATAAGGTAGAGTTTTCTTCTGGATTTTTTTCTTGACAGATTTGGCATGCAGATACATAGTTATGTGAGTCTCTTTGCATGGTTGGCCAATAAATGCCAAATCTCTTGAGTGTTTGCCACGTTCCGTTTGCATTCAAATGAGTTTTCCATTGGTTTACATGTGCTTTCTGAAGCCACATTTCTTGTTCCTCTTCTTCCACGCATCTCATTAACAATCCGCTTGAATCCTGGTGATACAAACTTCCCGCAATGATGTGAAGGTTTTTAGTCTTCCAGAGGTCTTGGGTTTGGTTTGGTGTGATCCCATCTTTAGGTCCATGTGTAAGTATAGGGATCAACTTTTCTGCCCATTGAGGACATACTTCCAGGTTAAACAGGTACGTATCTGGCAGATCATCTGGTACTCCTATGGGTGGTTCTCCATGGGTCATCCTTGATAAGTGGTCTGCTCTTATGTGGGTATTTCCTTTCTTGACTACTACCTCAAAATCAAACTCCATTAGCAGTAAAAACCATCGTACTAGTCTTCCTGTATTACAAGGCTTGTTGACTAGGTACAATAGGGCTTGGTGATCAATGAAGAATTTGAATTTGTTTACCAACAGGTAATGTCTGAACTTTTTAACTGCGTACACCATCCCTAGGCCTTCTCTTTCCGTGGTGGTATAATTGCGTTCTGCTTGATTTAATTGTCTACTAGCATAGGCTATAGGGTGGTCTAATTTTCCTGTATCGGCAGGTTGAGCTAGATGCAACCAATGGCAAACTTGGAAGCATCCACATGAATGTGAAACGGTTTATTCCAGTTAGGGACTTGAAGGATTGGTGCTGAACTCAAGCGCTTCTTTAACTCATTGAAGGCTTTTTCGCATTCTTCGGTCCAATCAAATAAAGTCAATAATGCATAAAGAGGTCTAGCAATTATGGCGTACATATGTATAAATCTTCGATAGTATCCACAATGTCCCATAAATGCTTGAAGTTCTTTAGCAGTCTTAGGTCTTGGTAAATCCAGAATTACCTTGATTTTGTCTTCATCAGTTGAAATTCCGTTTTTAGAGACAATATGTCCTAATATTTTCCCTTGTCTAACCATGAAGACGCATTTTTCTGGGTTGAGGCATACTCGGTATTGTCGACATTTGGCAAAGATCTTCTCGAGTTCTGGTATGTGCTCTGATCGTATGGCTGAATAAGTACAAAGATAATCCACGTATACCTCCATACTTTTTCTTAAGAATTCTTTGAATACATGACACATCAATCTTTGGAAGGTAGCAGGGGCATTAGTCAGACCAAAAGACATGACTCTAAAGGCGTACACTCCCCATTCAGTTGCGAATGCTGTTTTATGTTGGTCCTCAGGAGCAATAGCTACTTGATTATACCCTGAAAAGCCATCTAGAAAGCTATAGACTTCCTTCCCTGCTACTCTTTCCAAGAGATGATCTGTGATTGGTAAAGGATAACTATCTCTTATGGTTGCGGCATTTACTTTCTTCAAATTGATGCACACTCTTAACTTTCCATTCTTTTTCGGTACTACCACCAAAGGTGACACCCATTCTGTGTGCTCAATCTCATATATGAATCCAGCATCTAGTAATTTGTCTATTTCTTCCTTGATTTTGGCTGAATACACATCATTGTAAGTATATGGTCTTTGTTTAGAAGGTTTGGCTTCGGATGTCATGGGAATTCTATGCGCACATATAGATGGATCTACACCTTTTAAGTCCTTATAGGTCCAAGCAAAGACATCCCGATATTCCCTTATGAGGCGTATTAATTCTTGTTCTTCCTCCATTGAGACATCTTGTCCTATGAAAGTACATCGTTCTTCTCCTTCCTCCAACGTTACCACTATCTTCTTGGTTTGTTCTTTATTGTCATAAGCTATTCCTGGCTGTGCCTCTCTTTTAGGCATTTGAATAGCGATTTTCCTCTCTTCTACTTCATATTTCTTGAAGTGAGTTGGCACTTCAAACTGATCTTGGGGTTTATTTCCTTCATCTTCTGATTCTCTTCCACATTCTAATTCCCTTTTCTGTGTGAGTTCCTGGTGTTTTTCATTGGCTGTGATATTTATGTTGGTGGTCCTATTTCCCAGATCCATTGGTTCGGGCTCCATTTCAATGCTCTCGTAGTCCTCCTTCCAGTCTGTCTCGATCACTTCTCCGTCTTCAGCCTCCTGAAGGACTACCACATACAGGCTAACATCATAACCTTCCTCATCGATACATTCGTTCATGGTTACTACTTCTTCGTTTACACAGACATCGAGGGTTGCTAAAATTTCCATCCAACCATGAGGTTCGAATTCTTCATCCGAAAATACTTGTGGCATGTAAGCTGGATCTTGTACAGACCTCACTATTCCTTGTTTCTGCTGCCATCCTTTTCTTCTCTCCTCTTCCTTCTTTGCGGTTTGGCACATCCATAGATGAGTGTCCTCGTTCATCCAAGATTGATCACTAGAACCTCCACTATGAATTGATTGATCATCTTCCTCCTTATGAATTTGATTCCATTGTAGAGGTGGAACATCTTGATAAGTGTACGTATGTAGATTTATTCTAGTGGTTGTTCCTGCGTGTTGTAGGTATACCGCATCTTTTCCCCAATCTTGCACGACCTTTAACTGTCTCATGAAAGGCCTTCCTAGAATCATTTCATAATTGCTTGGCCTTTCAAAGTGACATATTGCTAAAGTGTGTTCGAATTCCACTCCACATGTAGTGAAAACTACTCGTTCCAACAATCCTAAGGGTCTTTCTGTATGTCCATCTGCCATTTGTATTTTCATGCGTGTCGGTCTTAATGCTGGTTTTCCCCATTTCTCCCAAATTTCCTTGGTAGCAATACCAACACCAGCTCCCGAATCTAAAATGGCTTTAGTGGTGTATCCCATATAAGTAATTGGAAGGCAGGTATTTCCTTCATCTCCCTCACTAAAGTCTCCCACTTTATCTACTGGAATTCTCACTGTGTTTACTTCGTCGGCTATCTCTTTCGTTTCCTCCTTGACTTCCCATTGATCGATTAATTTTTCCTTCAAATGTGGTTTTACCTTTAACAGTTCTTCAAATGTTAGGGTACAAGGGATTTTTACCTCTCTAAGGCGTTGTATGATCTCAGATGTTTGAACTGATGGGTTTGTTTCTCGTTTCCTTATTGAGGGAATGCGATATAATTCTGAATTGTGTTCGTACTCCCCTGTGTAATTGGGCAGTTCATTTACATCTTCCTCTCCTTGGTTACTTGCATCCATTGGAAAAACTTCTTCTGAATTTAGTTCAGGCATTGAACCCTCTATTTCGTTTACTGCTTCTAATTCTTCGAAGGGTGGTTCCATTCCTTCCACTTTCTTCCATTTGTCCTCTTGAACTCGTTCCCATAGATCCTTAGTCCATTCTCCTTCTACCTCGGGAACTATGGATCCTTCCCTTCTCTCAACACCACATTCATCATTCTGTGTTCTACTCAGTTCAGGCTTTTCATGAGTGTTTACACACTCTTGGAATTTTCCTTCAGAAATTCGGGTATTGGGTAAAGGCGATGCAGGTTTTTCTAAGGTCTGTTGTGCAACTTCTATCAATTTCTTGCAGATCTCGAGTCTTTCTTTTTCTAAGTCGCCTCTCGGATATTCCCTCTCATGTTGTTCTATGGTAGGTCCTGCTCTTACTCGTGCCTTGTATGCCTGAATCCACATGGCTAATTCTTCAGGCATAGGATCTGCTAAGACTGATCCACCCTCTTCTTTCTGATACTTTTCATTTTTAATTTCTTTTTCCTCCTTTGGTTCTTCTTTTGGTTCTTGTTTGTTCTCCTCCTTTTCCTTTTTCTGCAATAACTTCTTTTCTTTTATCCTATCTCTTCGGTGCCTCCATCTCTGGGATCTTTTACTTGCAATACTTTTCTCCGGCTCTTTTGAGTCTTCAACTCTTTGAGGGATGGGTGTGTTCACTTCCCTGTTATTTTGGTTGTCCTCTTCCGTTTTATTTGGGGTCTCTCTGGCTTTGGCTCTCGTTATTGCTTTCAATGGTACTGTGTACTCTTTATCACTCCCTGATGATTCAATTACTTCTATTACATTGATTTGCACGTTAGATGTCACCTTGTTGGGATTCTTGGGGCAGTCTCTGAAAAGGTGTTCCTTACCACAATCACTACAGTAGCCTTCCCAGATTCGTTGTGGTGGTGGTGGATTTGGCAATGTGCATTCTCTGATGTAGTGATCACCTCCACATCTGTAACATGGTCCTCTGGGTACAGGCGGTCTGTTCATGGGTCGGGGTGGTATAGTTGCTCTAGGAGCTGTGTACATTAATGACACATAATCCTGCTCATACCCGTATGAATTATCTGGTACTTCCATGCCATAGGCATATGGTTCATTTAGCTGTCCATATTCCATCATTGAGCTTCCATAATTGGGATATGCTCCTTGGCTCTGTTCGTAAGATAAGTCATATGGTTCGTTACCAACCAAAGGTGTGGCTGGGACTATTGCTCTCTCTAGGTTTTCTTCAGGTTGAGCAATCTTGACTGGGACAACGTTCTGAGGATGGGGCGGTTGTTGTCCTAGTACTGGTTGTGGTTGGGTGTATCCTTGATACGCATATGGTCTTGGCACTGGTGCCTGCGGCTGATAGGTGGGATATCTAAAGGCTTCACCTCCCTGATCTCTCTGAGGGTATCCATAAGGTCTCATGTAGGGCTGTGCTGGTCTCGCTTGCCTATTGTAAGGGCAATTTTCTGTATTGTGATTTGTATATTTTTGTTCCACACTGCAATATTGTAGAGATCCTGGGACAGTGGGTCTATTATAAGTGTAAGCAGGTGGTGGGACTACTCCCCTAGTACACAAGTGAGAAGGATGATCTCCTCCGCACTGCATGCATCTCCTGAGCATAGGTACTCTCATAGGGTTATTGGGGAAGTTCCTCTGTCCTTGAACGTTCAACTTCTTCGCTAATAGATCGGCTATTTCCTCTACATTATTTTTAGGAATTGATGTGTTACTGGCCGAATCTTCACTTTTCGAGCTTCCTTGAGGTATCTTCAGGTCCTCTGCTAGGTTATCTTCTAAATCTATGCATTCCTTCATGCATTCTTGCAAAGTCTGAACCCTTTTTACATACACTAATGATCTCAAGGATCCGTTCAATAATCCTTCCAGAAATAATGACACCATTTTATTTTGTGTCGGTCTCTCTTCTACTGGGCATCTATCCACATACTGTTTGAATCTTCTTGCAGCCAGTCTCACTGATTCGGTAGGGACTTGCTTGAAGCTATGGATCAATGATGAAGAATTGTTTTTAATTCCTGACTTAGTGAATTCCTCAATCATTTCTTGATAGACTTGCTCCATGTTTTGAAAAGTATTAGGGTCCAATGGTTGAAACCAAGCTAATGTCGTATCTGACAAAGTAAGACCAAAGGACTCATATTGAATCAAAAAGTCTTCTACCTGTTCGGCTCTGATTACTTGTTTAAATTCAGCTATATGGTTGTAAGGTTCACTAGAGCCATCATAGTGATTTCTCATGCATTTGGCAACTTGGATTGGCCTTAATCCTGCTTCGGGTGGTCTAGGCATCACTGGGAAAATTGGTCTTCCTATTGGTATGCCTGGTCCTCTTACTACCGGCGGTCTGACTGGAGCGTGAGTTCCATGTCTTGGGTCAGTAGTTGGTTGAGGTTGGTAATTAGGGTTATTTGCAGGCATTGCAAACTGCACATGGGGTCTAACTGGAATTTGAGTTTGTTGTGTTTGTTGTGTTTGTCCAGACTGTTGGTATGAATCATTCTGAGATGTTCCAAGTGGATTTCTTGAAGTAGTGGCTTGGTCCCTAGGGGGAAACACTGGGATATTCTGATATTTCAACTCAGCTCTTTCCGCTTCTGTTAAGGGCCAATATCTTCTCTGATTCTTATCCAGATATGTGATGATGGTGGGGAAATCAGGATCTTGTAACTCATAGATGGTGACTGGATTAGGGGCAGCTTCCCAAATTGAAGAATGTGCTCTAAGAAGATGTTCTATCCCATTGATCAAATATACATCCATTAGGGTGTCATCTTGGGGAATCAGATCTCCTCTCCATATCCTAGCAACAGTAGATCTCCCTCTGGGTGTAGTTACTTGCTCTTCATTCCCTCCTCCATTCAAGTTTGAAGCATTATTTTCTTATTAATGTTTTCTGGGTGTTCTGTGACAACATATTGGATATCTCTTTTGTCCATGTAAAATCCTCTTACGTACTTGACTGCTGGGCTAGGCACTATGTAAGCCTCTGAAGCTTTCCTTAACCTGGCCACTGATCTGTTTAGACCATCCAAATAAATAGGGATCTCATTTTGGTTGGTGTTCACATACTCCAAAGAGGTCCTGTACTCTCCTTCAATGATTGACATCATGCTAATCATGGGTACTGCGTTCTGCATATCCTCTGAAGCCATGGGAATTTCTTCCTCTGACTCACTGGAGGTCTCAGAATAATGTGAACGGTTACTTGGTTCTGCTACACTACCTACAGAAGAGATGACACTTCTTCGGCTTCCTAGGGTTCTTCCGGATCTCAGGTTCATCCACTTCCAGACTCTGATCAGTCTTTATTACCCTTGGGCCTTTGGCACTCTTAACTATAGGTCCAAAAATTTCTTAAAGCCTTTGGCTGAGAATAATGACTTGAAGAAGAATTTTTTTCCGACCACGATACTTATCTTCCAAACTCCCCGATACACGATCTCTGTGTTTAGACGATACCCGATACCTGACAAATATCGCGATATCTCACAAACGATACCGATCGCTCGAGTGAAACGATACCAATACTTGCAAGAAAGCGATACACGATACTTGGTAAGTATCGCGATCTCTGAGAAGCGATACACGATACTTCTTACAAACGATACTTGGCTCCAACGATACACGATACTTGAGATCCACGATACACGATCTCTGAACTGAAACGATCGACGATACACGATATTTGGTGAGTATCGCGATCTCTGAGAAGCGATACACGATACTTGACCCAAACGATACGTGACCTCTCACGATACTTGACTATCACGATACTTGGACAAACGATACTTGGCACACACGATATACGATCTTCGGACAAAACGATACACGATCGACGAGAAGTATCGTGATCTTGAACGATCGACGATACACGATACTTGGACTAGCAAGCGATACACGATACTTCGGCTCAGGCGATACTTGATCTCTCGCTAACGATCGCTAGGAAAACGATAAACGATACTTGCTAGGTATCGCGATCTTTGACCAAACGATACTTCTCAAGTATCGCGACCGGCACGAAACGATACACGATCTACGACACACGATCTACGACACACGATCAACGATCGATGGGAAAACGATCTCTGACCAAGTATCGCGACCGGTATGAAACGATACACGATCGATGGGAAATATCGCGATACTCGACCACAGGAGGTCACGATACTTGTGAAGTCTCGCGATACTCGACCGCAAGAGTAAAACGATACTTGACCCTTATACAAATTTTGAGAAATGTTTTTTAAGTTTTGGTTAGATGCCCTTATTCTCCTAGTTCCTCTCTCCTCTCCTCACTCTCTGTATCAATCAAAACACCTCTTTCAACCCCCTGTAGATCTCAGACGATACCTGACGCAGATCATTTTTCCTTCCTAACTTGATTTGCTGAGAAATTTTGATTAAAATGGTGGGTTAGCTCACCTTGGTAGTTGATCCCACTGCTTTCTCACTACCCCTTGCTCTATGCAACCCCGGATTTCTCAATTCTTGGTCCGCGATCTCTGGCTACAGCTCACGATACTCGAGGATAGTCCCACGATACTTGCTCAGAAAACAAGTGACTTGCAAAGTGATACTTTTTGGGTTTTATACTTGGTTTTTTCTATCTACTGAAAATGAAACAACAAGACAAAAGATGAAAACTACTCTAATCTACTCCCTCACTCTTCCTACTCTCCTCCTACTACTCACTTCCCTAAACTAACAACTCACTACACACACTCCAAGAATGAGAAGTAGCAAGTGCGACTGAAAATGACTTACCAAAGAAGAGAAAATTTCCACTCCTCCACTTACTTCAATGCAAAAAAGCTACTTACCATCACACGAATGCCTCGGTTTGATTCGTCACTCCCCGGCAACGGTGCCAAAAAGTGTGTTGACCTAAGCACCAACTTAAGGACTTGCGGAGAAAGAGACTATACCTCAATTCCCTCACAAGTGCATATAGTGGGGATACACGCTTTTAATTATCAATCCAAAGAGTATACAAACCTAGCCGAGTGTATGAGGACATGCAACCATGTGATGATCAATGCAAATGAACTTACTCAAAGAGCACAATTAAAGTAAACACTCATCCAAACAAGCTTAAACCGTTGGTCATGGCGAAACGATACTTGGTGCAGCAGCCGTCAGTATTTTGGACTTTTCTCCCAGCTCCAAGCTCCAAACATAGCGAATAGCATATGCATTTCGAAGGTCTCGAGAAGACGCATCCAATGGCAGTGGTTTCACTCAATTCTGACGCTTCTACTTCAAGTTATGGTCAAAATACTCAGTCGCGGGAAATCTTTCCTACACTTCAGCACTTCCTACACTTCGCACACACATTACCTACAGCAAACAAACACTCTCATGGATAGGCAACACTCACAAGCACTCTTTCCAAGCAATACACATGCATACAAGCTCACGAAGAAGAAGATATGGAGTGAAGAAGACACAAATTCGAATTTCTGTGCTCTCTATTCTCACAATGGCCAAAAGTTCTTTACAAAGAGTCACATTTGACTTATATACTAGTGCCCTAAAAATGGTCCTTTCACACAAGAGACCGGCACTTTATTCACTAAGAGACTAATTTCCTACTATTTTACATGGGTAAGCTTCTAATCTTCTGTGGGGATGCATCTAGAGGACTCCTCTAGTGCCTTTACAATGGAAAATATATTACAAGAATGATTATGATACAAAAATATGATGTCCAAATTGGAAAAATTTTGGGGCCCGTCTTTTTCTCTGCCTTGTGCTTTCTTTAGCTCTGCAAAAATGGGCGAGGTGGAGCTCCCCCTCTACATCCAAGATATTCTTATGAGAGTTAAGGTGCTAGTGTTTCAAGATGAGGACCTCATTGAGTCTCTTATCCTGGGTCAAGACTGGATCTACGATCAAGCAGTCAACTTAACCTAAGAAGTGGACTGTTTCAGGTGTGGATAAATCAAAATCGCATTACAATAGAGTTAGAAAATGAAGCACTCAAGGAACTAGGAAAGGCACCAACTCCTGTTCCTTCCAAGAGCACACATGAAGATGATGATGCTATTATTGTCCAAAAATATGTGATGCAGAGGGATGGTGTTCTCAACAAAGAAGCTAAGGATACGATGGAACTCCCCTCTTTTCCAAAAGTGATAGAGACACGGCAACCAAAGGAGTACCGAACATGGAAGAAGCAGACGGCCTACGCTCACAGCCAAAGGAGAGTACAAAGCAAGGTGTCTAAGCAATCGAAACAAGTATAGGTACGGAAAGGTGAGCATCGTATTGCGGATAAACTAGAGTCTCCGGCTAGACATCATACTAGCGATCGATGATAGGACACTAATAAGAAGTCTTTCAAAGATTCTTCTACAAAAATAATGTCTATCTGGGTACCTAAGAAGTCGATGAAGGTTGACCCACAATCAAGACAAATTTGGGTGCCTAAGGGTTGCTTGCGGGCTCAAGTATCCACCCATAAGCTTCACAAGACAAAGCTCCATTCACACACAATCACGCATGCTTCAACAGGCACTAATAGGATCACTTGTAAATGGGTCCCTAAAAAGCCTCATTTCTGAGTAGATACTCATGTAGAGCCTCCTATAGCCCACAGGCGGTCAACTTGTAAAGCCACGCATTATGTTTGGTGACAGAAAGCTTGTAATAAACCCCTCGACCCCCAATTGGTAAATTCAGCTCCACCTACTAACTGCATAACTGCATCATCCTCACACTGCATGATTCCACTTAGCACATAGAAATTTTCACTCACTAACTTCACACACGATCATTGAGCACCAATTGACCCACTAACCTTATCACGGTGCCTCATGTTAATGTTGTATCGAGGACAAATGGTCATATGTTTTCCACTACAATGTTAACATATGCTTCTATATTCTCATAGAATCAGCAAGCAAGGCAGTAGCATGACAGAAGCAACATGAACCAGTTCACAGGCAGGGTCAAGCCCTCAAATAGTCGATATTGAAACCCTCCTCCTTGAGGAACAACTAACAGAGAGACCCCAGGAACTCAAGGTCGTTCACGTACTTCCAATTTAGGACCCTCCACAGGGGCACACCTCACAGGTCGGCAAGCATACCCATTGGTTTAGTGATGTTGCAAGACCACTAGGTGATGGTACCTACTTTTGGGAGGTTGAAGTAGATTTTAATGGCAAATGGAGAAGATACCACTTCTTCACTCACAAGTTTGAAAAGTACCAAAATGCAAAAAATATGAGATCAGTATGGACTAAAGCCGGCTTGGATAGTTAGTTTAGAGCCATGTTGCCCAAACCCGATTTTCTGCACTGCTCATACTTGATCAACACTCTTACACCTAGCAGAGCCAAGGGAGGAGATAGTACCTTTGTGCTTCCAGCATTAACACGAGGACATGAATTAAAGAGGTTCAAACTGACCATCAACTTAGTACGGCATGCCCTGGACATGAAGGGCATGCATATTCCTACAGAGAAGGAAACCCTGATTGTTGGATGAATGAACCTCAACAAATTGAAGGATATGCTGGCCATGACTCCAACCATCGCTCTCCACTTACGCACATGTATGTAGAATTTTTCCTTCCCAACTCAAGACCTCTTTACCATGCCACCAAAGAAAATTTGGTTCAGTTTGTATTTGGCGGAAACAGAGAGCCTCACCATCAATATGCCCCATTGGATCATCGACCAAATCAGCCTTGCGCATCAGCGGTGGAACAAGAAACAAAAGAATGTACTTCATGGATGGTATGGTCAAGAGTCCAGGAGTTCCAGAGAAGAGCATCAATTGCAAGTCCACCATCGAAGAAAACGAGGGGAATCATTCAGATACCTTGTGCACAAGCAAGGGGTTCCACTCTCACACCAGAGGTGACATGTTAGCTCACAAAATGGTTGGTTTTATGCACTAATGTGGTTCTATTTGGCCAAGGAAATATGTTTGATTGCAGGTACCTGAAGAGTTAATCAATTGGATGAAAGGTATTTGCAAACTACATGGCTACATCTTGTTCAGAGGGGAATGCCCTTGGTGTTTGGAGTTCCGATTATGGAAAATATGAGCATGTTTAGGATGCAATCATTTGTGTTGAGCAGATGCAGTTTAGGGGAAAGCCCATTCAGATTCTTGCATTTCTTGTTTATGTATTGAATGCCTATTGTCATGCAAGCTTGGTGAGTGAAGGCCACAACCATTTTGAGGCCATGTATGCAAGTTGTGGCTTGATCATAGAAACCTATAAGTTTTCGATAAGCTTCAGATTAGGGACGTTGCGGGTTGGAATGCACTCATGGAAGATTGCACAATGAAATTGCCAAACAATGATTGTTATTATCTGATGTTGTTCTTGGATGTGCATTAGTGGATATGAACTTATGCATGTATATGGTCCCACGAACTGCCAAAATGAGATGTGATCACATGGAATTCCAGGATTTCAATGAACACAAAGAAAGGGTTGTTGAATGAATCTATACAGATGTATGCACAAATGTTTTGGGAGCTTCTGTTTGGTGGGGACATGGAAATAAGAAGAGGCTTATCCCTTTTGAGGGGCGCCGATGTACAGATAAGGGGGGGCATGCCCTTTCAATGTACACGCTTTGGGCAGATGGGTATGCTTTTTTCGGTGTACACGCAGTTAGAGGGCTTCAAGAGGAGTCGCACCGTGCATCAGCTGTCAGAGGAAGAAATTGAAAAAAGGGGGAAAGACATATATCGAAGGGCAGACAAAGGGGGTTCCCTCTTCGTTTTTTTGGCTTCTCCTTGAGGGGGTCTCATTGTTCGGGCTCTCTCTTTGTTTTTTAAGCATGTACTACAGATCAGAATAGAGAAAAGGGCTCGTTTCTTTTCCATGTTTGGAATCTGCCGCAGAGCATCTCTCGGAGGGATTAATGCTGGTAGGACGACGTTCTTCTGTTCAGAAAATAAGAGGGGTCTGTTTTGGCTGGTGGGTCACGGACACTTGTAGGAAGACATATTGCCTCGAGACGATGCTGTTAGAAAGGGGCTGATTTGGCTGAGGAGCAGAGAAGAGAACAGGTTGCTATGTAAGGTACGAAGGGAAAGCATGAAAAGAGCTTCGCTCTTGGCGGATTCAAGATGACTATGAAAAGACCAGGTTCAGAAGGATTTTTCGTGTCGGAAGATGTTCATTGCTTCCTCGGGGGAGTGAAAGAGTGATGGAATGTTGCATGGTTGAGGAATGGAGAGTCAAAAGCGGTTACGGCCCTGATAGGACAAGAGAGAAAAGGGGCAACGTTACTGTGAAAGCTTTAGTGGAGTATGATGTGCCTTGTTCTTTGTTTAATTGGATGAATTCTATTCGCTGCTGAAAATATACACGAACCAAATTCGCAAAGGAGATGGATGGAGATCTGATGATGTGACATCACATATTGGACAAGCTAGCTTCTGCTCGGCT
Organism: Ceratopteris richardii; assembly: GCA_020310875.1. Classification (NCBI taxonomy): domain Eukaryota; kingdom Viridiplantae; phylum Streptophyta; class Polypodiopsida; order Polypodiales; family Pteridaceae; genus Ceratopteris; species Ceratopteris richardii. Next base: position 208,937,100 of record CM035408.1, read on the forward strand.
TCAATAGAGGAAGACAGGCTTTGCGCTCAACTGTACATGCCATCTCAAGTGCAGTTGCACTAATTCACAAGCATATCTAGAAAAGGAAACAGCAGAAGGAGGAATTTTCTTCCACAGATAAAGAAGCGCTTGAACTGAATGTGCATGAGGCAGGTTCAGAATGCATATATATTTGATGAGGGATTATGGATAGCAGAACTTGGTCTTATTCTCTCTTACGTGTATGAAACGATGTCAGATCTTTTTCTGCTACAAGAAGAATGTTTGTTTGTTATGTGAGAACTAATGATAAAGGGAAGATGTACAGTACGTTCCTTTGAGAGGTGCAACCTGCCATCATGTGCAATGTCAGTGACAAACGACACATTACTGTCGTGGATGGGAATGCTCCTACATGTTCTGTTGCAACGCATTAGTGGCAGCCACATAATCCAAACAGTCATGGTCTACTCTTTCACTTGACAAAGACAACTTATTTGTTAAGCACTACTCTGGAAAAGCATAAACAACTAGTGCCTCTTGGGTTTCCCGATATACGGTACATAATTCCATATTTCTTTATCTTCAATTGTGATGTTGTTATATGCTTTATGGTTGTGACATGACGTATGGAATCGATTTATAATAATCAAAATGAGTTGTTAAGAGATATATGTAACCTGTAAAAGCGAAATTTTGTTTACTGCATTGAATGTTTAAAACAAAAGGTATCTTCTAGTTGAGCGCACTTATGTTGCATGTCCTTGGTGTAAATGCTTGATTATATGTGAGAAGCTTTCATCGTTTGGCTATTCATACGATCCAAGGTTGGGAATCCGAAAGTGAGGTGTCATGAGCATTTATTTCTAGATTGGAAAAGAAATCTTTTAAGGCATGCTACTATGTGTCTAAGACATTAGAACTATACCTGCGTTGTTGCAACAAAAGCTTTTGACAAGATTGAATCTGACGATATTATGAATGTGCAAATACTTCAATGTTTCCCTGAACAGAGATCAAAAGAAACTGGCGTTGTTGTGTACTTGAAAACACAAAAATCGGTCTTAACATTCATCAGTGTGGATTGTTGATTTTACCTCTCTTCCTCTTGTGCAGCGCTATCAAATGTGATAATTACCAGTGGCCAAGGAGGTTCTAGATTTAATTGTCATCATGATCTTGTGACCAGAGATCACCATACTTAATCTGCGCTTTTGCTGAAGCATTATGTTCAGTCATGTTGCATATAACTTATATATACGAGTGCGGATAAAAGAATGTTAGATGACTGGTTTCAATTGAAAATGATGTTTTCGCGTTATATGCAAGATGAAGTTCACTTGAAAATAAAACTTGTGATTTTAATGAACATCACATCTTTAGCCAAAGTATGTTCTGTGTTCAATTCCAAAGTTGCAGGTAAGTAAGATTCAATCTCTTATCGCAGAAATAGCTCGAACATAATTCATTATAAAATCGTAAACCTTCCATGAATCGTGGGACTCTATGATGAAGAGTTTTAGAAATTGGTCCCATAAATCTGCAACTAACAAAAATATTTTCCATTGATTGGGAGAGTAAGAGTGAGAGTAGAATAAGAGTGAGAAAGATATTGTGTGCGTGTGTAAATAAACAAGAAAAAGGAGATAAAAAGAGAGTGTTAGTAAGACAATGGGCATGTGGATGCACGTGGGGAGCGTAGAGTTGCTAGGTGTGTGAGAGAACAGTCAGATATATATGTGCGTGTGTGGTGGGTGTAAGGGTACATGTGTGTAAGAGAGTGAAATGAAGTGTAAGAGTGTGTGTATGTGAACATGTGTGTGCAAAAGTGAGTGAGTAGTGAGACAAAGGATAACCGAGTATCGGGGTGTGTATGCGAGAAAGGAAAAGAGAGTGTAGAGGTATGCTCGAGAAGGAGAAAGAAGTGGGGGAGAGCAAGTGACAGAGAGAGCGAGGAACTAAGTGGATTCGAAAGGTGTGAGAAAGGAGAGAGGGAGGTCACGAAAGGTAAACACTAGAGTTGGATATCCATTTGTGCATGTATTCCACATCTACTCCACCAATACATTGGAGCTAAATTGTGGACTTAGGGCGATCAAATCTAACCTAGCATCACAAAGTTTGGGCAAAATATCATTGAGCATATGTGCTTTCCCTTGGACTAAGAGGCCTTTCATTTTGGTGCGTTTGCCGGGAACATATGAGCTAGTGCATAGACATAGGAAGAATCCATTGCGAGATAATTGTGGGCTCTAGGTAATCCAAGTAGACCGATTGCGAGGGGTTAAGCAAAATAAAGGCTTCCACAATCATCTTTTCCTTGGGCTCTAGAGCGAATCATTTTTGGTGCGTCCGCCGGGAACTAGCTTGGTACGTCTCTATAAGAGAGTGCCATAGGTTCACCTAGCGCCACATGTTGGCCGAGGTTGCGGACCCCAGATCTAGTACATGAGCGAGGGGAGCTCATCCTCAAGAGCAACACAAACGCAAAGAGAGGAACGCGCTCAGAGAAGAGCCCTTGAAAAAGAAAGGAGAAGGTGGGAACCGCCAGGTGAGTGGACCTCGATTGGTTCGAAGAAATCGGCCAAAAACGTGTACTCCCATAGGAGAGTCGCGAATCAAGTGCGGAAGTTTGAAGGAGGGATCCTGAAGCCACGTGTACTAAATTTCTGGGATCGAAGTGATATTGACATCACACCTCTGTTTGAAATGGCTCAACGGATTTCGGTTCATTTGGGGGACTTCACCAAGTTTTCAGGTACTTGGGACGAAGATCCGGATAGTTTTATCCAGTTGTTTGAGGTTACTTGTGAGGCCAATGACGTAGTTGACTAGGATCAAAGGTTGAGAATTTTTCTGGCTATTCTCCGAGATGAGGCAGCCAATTGGTATGGGAATTTGACACCACAAGAGAGTGGAACTTATCAAATGCTCAAGGAATCCTTCTTAGCAAAGTTCCGACGACAAGGCTTCCAAGATAGATTGGCCCAACAGATGGATTACTTGCGACAGGGAGTCAATGAGAGCATTGATAACTACATTCAGAGAATGGAAACATTGGTAAGAAAGATGGGCGCGAATGCCCCGAACGATGAGACATTGAAACGAAGATTCATTTCAGGATTGAGAGATCCTACGGCACAGCAGCATATCAGCCTGACAAGACCTGCAACTTTATGGATGCTAAGGAACAAGCGAGGCTTTGGGAGGAAGTCCAATTATGCCAACAAAGGAAGATGGAACTCTTATACGAGCCTATGGGAAGCCCAGGAAATATACCGATGAAAGATCCTGGCCAAGGGAGTCCCGCATTGACGACCCCAGCTTTTGTAGCTGCCACTAGCACGCCAGGCGAGGTAAAGCCTGCGCTAACTGAAGAACGAATATTGGAATTGGTCACGCAAGCTATAAAAGCTGCCACAATGACTCAGGAGACATACACAGTAAAACCAGAGGTCACAACAAACCCGAATCAAGTGTTTCGATCAAATACATGGTGTGGAAAGTGCCATGGTTACGGCCATTTGGCTTCAGAATGCCCTACAGTCTCGAGAGTATTCACAGATAGATCACCACCTAGAATGCGTTGCACTTTTTGTGGAAGAACAAATCACACAGAGGACCGATGTTATAACAAGAGAGCCTATGAAGAGAGGACCATGAAATCCGGAGATACAAGAGAAAGACCTTACACGGGATTGCCCGCTCAAAGTGTCCCACCTACATCTCGTTGGGAAAACAGACCGACGTATGGATATGGTGCTCAGGGTCAAGGAGGAGACTATCCAAGAGGAGCCGCACGTGATCAAAGAAGAGATGGTCCAATCCAGTGTTGGAGGTGCCATGGCTTTGGCCATACTCAATCTAGATGTCCAAACGAAAAGAAACCAATTGATTATACCCCACTATGTAGGTACTGTAGTGGGGAGGGCCACTTTGATGAAGATTGTCCAAAACGAAGAGCTGCCGCCAGCAAGGAAAAAGGACCAGTAAGGTCCTCGAATTATGTTGATACTCAGATGCATTCGACATCGAGAGCTCAAGAGCAAGTTCCTACGATCGGAGTAGTGTTCAAGACACCGAACCCTCAAGAAGGCTCTAGCTCGTCAATGCACTTTGTGGATGCTTACGAGGCCAAGAAACTACATAAAGAGCCAACTGTGGCAGTAGTCACAAGAACCCAAGAGTATTTGAAGAAAAATCCAGAAGGTGAAAACGAAAAAGCAAGCCAAGAGAAGATAGCTGAACACGAAGAGATAGAAAACCAAGTTGGAGGATTTGCTAAGCAGCAAGAGTCTGTAGATGGGGAAGAGATAGAGATTCTTCCACCGGTGACCAAGGAGTTTGTGCCAGGCATAGCACCATTCCCTGAAAGATTGAAGGCCCCTAAGAGTAGGAAGGAAAGACAAAGTTTGGAGGAAGTGGACATTGTAAAGTTGCTCGCGGACACAGAAGTCACACTAGACATTGGCACATTAATAAAATGTTCACCTGTTTATAGGAAACAATTCTACAACGAATATATTAAGAAGCCGAGGAAAGCTCGAGATAAAAAGAGACAAGATAAAGATGTCCAAGGGATCATTCAAAGTATTACGACGCAAATTGATTCAAATGCTCCAACTGTGACGGTCGAAATTAAAGGATATGCAGTCCTTGGTGCTCAGTTAGATAGTGGAGCCGCAGTCAACCTGATGACTGAGTTCATGATGAAAGCTTTGGGCCTCAACCACATGGAAGAGATGCCGATGTCTTTGAGAATGGCGGATCAAACACAAGTAAAGCCTGCGGGTCTTTTGAAGAATGTAAGCACAGTTGTGGGCGGTTTAGAGTTTAAAGTTGATTATCTGATAGTAAGACCAAGGACCTCAGAGGCTACCTTCTTGATCCTACTTGGACGGCCATGGCTGGTGCAAGCCGAATGTGTGCATGATTGGCGCACAGGTTTTATTTCAATAGGGCCAAAGTCTGATCGGATTCAATTACAAGTATTCCCACCCTCGAGCAACAAGAAGAAAACAATAATAGTCGATGAGATGGAAAAGAAAGAAAAGGAGAAAGCAAGGCACGAGATTGCACGAGCTAGGTTTTCCTTGAACATGGACACCTACAAGAATCTGCTTCATGACGGTTTCAACTTGCAGCTCTTTAAGAATCAAGACACGAAGATGGGAGAATATCAAAATCCATTGCTCTATAACGACGATTCCGATCACGAATTGCTGGGATGGTTGACACATACAAGAGAATTTGAGTGCTACATGTTGAGTATAGACGCAAGTAAAAACAAAGCTACTCAATCCCTGGAGAAGGGAACTTCAAAAGAAGAGCTGGAACTGGAGTTAGCTCCGACAATGGAAGTGCAACAGTTGAGAGAAAGGGTTAGAATGCTAGAAGAAGAGCTTCTAAGGAGAAGTCAACAATCGGACAAGGAAGCGAAAAGCAAAACTAAAGTGTTGGAAGCCATTGCAAAAGTTGAACTAAAGAAATTAGGTTCAATCGAAAGAGAACAAAACAATGATTTACTGGCCAACCATGCACGCGTGATCGGAGAGCACATTCCAATCACAGTGTCATCAAGGAATAAGGAATATTTGCGAGAAGCTCAGTTGGAAAAATGGGAAGTTTTTCCAGAAAAGTTCTTGAGTGTGGGGGTAGAGCTACCAGACAGAGTACGAGATTGTATTAAATTGGCACTCAAAAATTTCAGCAAGGCCTTTGCATGGTCATACAGTGATTTGAGAGGAATTGATCCCCGAATCTGCCAACATTATATAGACTTGGAAGAAGGCACACGACCAATATGTCAACGACTTAGGCGGACAAATCCAGTCTACTCGGAATTGATCAAGCTTGAATTGACTAAGTTATTGGAGGCAGGATTTATATATCCCATCGCATCCAGCGAGTGGGTATCACCAATTGTAGTGGTTCCGAAGAAAAATAAGAAAATCTGTATTTGCATAGATTATCGAAAGTTGAACGAGCGCACAAAAAAGGACCACTTCCCTTTGCCGTTTACTGATCAAATCTTGGACAGAGTAGCTGGCCATAAATTGTACTCATTTTTGGATGGTTTTAGTGGGTACAACCAGATCCAAATCCATGAAGAGGATCAATCAAAAACTACTTTCACCACAGAATGGGGTACGTATGCATATCGTGTGATGCCATTTGGATTATGCAATGCACCGGCCACATTCCAGAGAGCAATGATAGCTACATATCAAGACTATTTGCAGGATTGGATGGAGATATTTCTCGATGACTTTGCGATCAGAGGCGACGATGAAAACATGATGGAGAGGATGGAAGCGATTTTAAGAAGAAGCATTGAAAAAGGCATCGCATTAAATCCTGAAAAGTGTACATTTGGAGTACGAAGAGGATTGCTTTTGGGACATGTTATTTCTGAAAAAGGGATCGCGGTTGACGAGGATAAAGTGGAAAAGATCGGACAACTTCCACCTCCTCAAAACTTGCGGCAACTCAGAGGATTCTTGGGCCATGCGAATTATTATCGACGTTTTATATTAAATTTTGCATCAATAGCGGCACCACTGACGGATCTTTTGAGGAAAGACCAACAATACCAATGGACTGAAGAGTGTCAAGTTGCATTCGACTCGATCAAGGAGAGATTGATAAATGCACCGATCTTGGTAGCACCCGACTGGACGAGAGAATTCCATGTGCATACCGACGCTTCTCATACTGCGGTTGGAGCAGTACTATGCCAAGCCGATGAAAAGAAGTTGGACCACCCTATTTATTACGCAAGTCGCAATTTGAATAGCACTGAGAGGAACTATACGACTACAGAGAAGGAATGCCTATCGATGATCTTTGCGGTGAACAAGTATCGGCATTACTTGATGGGAAAGCATTTCACTTTTTATGTGGATCATGAAGCCCTCAAGTATATCATTAATAAACCAGAGTTATCAGGGTGAATTTACCAAGTTACACGAGAAACTTAGTGCTTGACTTAGTTAGTCTTTTTCTTAGTTGACAGGATCATTTCAATGTCAAAAATTGATCAAATATTTTTGAATCAACACTTTATCTTGAAGTGTTTCAAGAAGATCTTGGAAGTTACTTCATATTTTTGTCTTCCTTGATCTTGAAGTATCTTGAAATATCTTAAGATAATACTTGTATCCTCCTTGAATTTAAACTCCTTTTTTGAAGTTTTAATTCCCTTAAGGATCAAACCTAACTTCAAGATCTAATCTAAGACTAAAAGATAATTATCATCCCACGGTCGGATGTCCCATACCATCTTTCCTACATCAATCTGAGTATAAAATTTGTTGTCCCATACACTCTATTTTATATTCACATGATTGTCATACAATCACGTGCTTCACCTTGGAAACTTGAAAACCTCTTGATAGAATATCTATTCCTCTTTGCTAGGGTTTTCAAATGAAAACCAATTGGAATTCCAAGTACTTGATTTTTTCATAGAATCAAGTTCAATTGATTTATTGACCAATTTGTAGTGACAAGAGCTTTTCACTTCTTGTGTTTAGATTCCTTTCTTACTGATGCTTTAGATGCCTACCTTAGTGGAGACTTTCCAAGAATCTCTCTACTGCTCACGTCTAAGGATCCGCTCGTGCTTTTTGGATTTATACCAAAATCCTTTTAAGGATAGGGAAACATTATGTTTTACCTTTGCCAGACTTAAGTACCATCTTCGCGGTTGCAGACTAACATTCTTGGAATTTCTTCACTCTATTCAAACTTTGAATAGCTTACTTTTTTCACAATTTCCCATTCAATAAATGGAACCTAAGTGAATAATTCCCAAAGGTTTATTTATTGCCAATACTTGGGCAAACTTCAAAGTAGTTCCAATCACAAGTTCTTGCACAACTATAGCCAAGCTTCATCAAGTCTAGTTGATCTTGCAACTAGAATAAAGATTTAGTCTTTATCTTTAAGATCCTTGAACTATGAAAAGCTTCTTTGCTTACCCGCCAGATTTTTAGAGATCTTTCCCTCAACTTAATTCCAAGCATACACTGATACTGCTCATATTCCAAAGCTAAGAATCTTTGATACACCTTTAGGTCATATCAATATTTGGACTTAAGTACCAATACCAATGGTTTGGGATTTGTTGGGAACTACTTTCTATTAAACTTACTTGAAAGATTCAAGTCTCACATCTAGGGAGATATTTTTCTTTCAAGAACTTAGGATTCCTACCAAGGAATCAAGTAATACTGTATTAAGCCAATGATTCATCTTGGAATTGTTTGCTTTATTGGAATGATCTTCCAACGAAATTCTTGACTTTTGGACAAGACCAAGACTTAAAGCTTTATTGCTTGTCCAAAAGATATTCCTTTTAAACAATGTAAATAGTAAACCAGACTATTTCATTTTAATGGCTTATTTTTAGGAAGTATCCTTATTCCTAAAGATAACTTTGACCAAGGTTTCTTACAGAGCTACAATTAGCTTAAATGAAACGAATAATAACTATAATCCTCTAAAAGGAAGAGTTCTTTCAAGTTTCCCCCTTTTCTTAAGATTTTGCATTTGTACCAGAGATGTAGTCATGGAACCTAGCATCCATCTATTGAATCATAAACTTCAATTGATGCTAAGGTTCAATCTTTGATTTCCATCACTCCTTGGGATGGAAGCAAGTGAGAACTTAGGAAAATTGCATAGTTTTTCTTATCACTTTGCATCTGTACTAGGGATACAACTTATCGAATAGAACAACTATCTTTTGAACTTGAAGAGTTCAATTAATGTAAGTTCCATTTAGCTTTATTTGATTTTGATCACGTCTTGGGATAAAATCGAACAAGAGCATTCATTAGAAAGTGCTTAAGTATCTAAGGAAACTTTTATCATCCTACTTGAATGCATGATTTTTTAAATCCAAGCTAACGACTGTATCTAAGCTTGTTGTTAGGATTCTCTAAGTTTTCTACTAAACTTAGAGTCATCATGGAAATCTTCAAGCAGTCCTATTTTCTTGCCATTCCAATGATCAACAAAAATGAACACTTAACTTTCGAAGGGCCTACTTATCCTAATCAAGACTCCTAACATGTAATATCTAAGTATCACGTTTGGGAAAAACAAACTAGCTACTTGAGTTGTATTGCAACCAAGAGCTTTGCAACTAACTAGTTTGGTATTTTCCCTAGCTATCTAAGTTGAGTTAGAAAAAGGAGGTAACAAAAGTATAAGTATTCAACTACTTAACAAACAATCATGCATATGCAAATGCCTGTTCTTGCATGTGAACGCCTCTTCTTGCATGCAAATGCATGTGAGTGCATGCATGTGTTGGCATTCTCCTTTCATGCGCCAAACTTAAATCAAGGAATTCTTGAGCTTGAAAATGCATGTTCCCAATCATCCATGCACAAACATTCTACTTGCTAGATTTTTAAAAAGATATGACCATTCATGTGCATAAACTTGAGCATTAACTTTCTTTTTCAAGCAAGAAGAAAATGTGTTTTGTGCATGAAAATATTCTTTGAAAAGGAGAAATGCACCAATATTCTTTCATAGATGCATGCTTATGCTTGATAAATGTTTCCATACTTGTTGCTCTAGCACAATGGTGAGAACCACGTTAAGAAGCTTCACCTCCTTAATGTCAATCCGCGGAAGAGATAGGAGTGATATGAAGATCGTGAATGTGAGATGAAGTGAGAGTGAAGGTGAGAAGCACAAAGATGCACACACACATACACACACACAATGAAGAGACAAGCAAGACACAATGGAAGGTGGGAAATTAGCTCTATTACTCAAGAACACTATTACAAGCTCAAAAGAACTCTAAACTCCCAACAAGCTAACATGAACCAACCTCCAAAATGAGCTCTCTAGCTCTTTTTATAGTTTCTAGACTAGTTTTGACCGGTTTCACATCTAGTGACCGGCATAGTTAAAAAATAGGTCCTAGAGGTTATTTGGAAGGGTAAACAATGTCTAAAAATAACGAAAATTGGTACGCGCATTCTACCTAAGCTCCTCAAGCTCGAGGACTCCTCGGCTTGCACAAAATAGAGCTATGAATTAGAAAATGGGATTTTGTCTATATTACATATGTTACAAGAGTGATGAAAATCACTGTTGGATGTTTGAAGAGGTAATAAAAACATATTTGTTTGAAAAAATGATCCGACTGGCTCCCTGCTCCGTCTTTACATGCTTCCATGTCGTCTGTGCCTCTGACTGTGCCTCTGACTGCTTCCAACACCCCCCTCCCTCTCGCTTCTGTCGTCCTCGACAGAACCTTGTTGTGCGGTCTGCCGGATGTAGTTTTGTAGGAGGTCGTGAGCGAGGGTGTGCTCAGATACTCGAATGCCTCGGCCCAGATCAGCCTCGAGCTTCTCCCAGTCTATCGGTTGCGGTTCGTCGGGTGGCGGGAGTTGATAATGCGTGGAATAAACCATTCGCTCACAGGCAAAAAGTTGCAATAAATGTGTGGGCCTGCTGATGAATACCTCGGAATGGTATTCCCAAAACCCGGTGGTGAACATCTCTTCAAAGGTTTGTTTGTAGCATGCCGGGAGGTATTTTATTCTACAATGCCAGGCGTAACACACCCGGAGCGATGGCGTTGTGCTCATGTCATATACTAGATCAAAGTTACCATGCTCAAATCCCGGGGTGTTTACATGCGGTGCCTTGACACGTCGGAAGACTTTAAATATCATTTGCATCATGTCAAAAATTTTGACAGTCATATGCGCTGCAATATCATTCATATGCTTCAGGCGAGGGAGCCAGTGACGGATAGTAGCCATCATATAGCCAACAGTGGGCAACTCGGTAGGTGGCTTGAAGTAGGGGTAATTCAGCCAATCCTGACACTGCCTATTGTTTTGTACTTTGATAGCGAATGCAGTCCAGGAGCGGCGTCGTGGTACTGGTCCCCAGCAAGGATTATACTTTAAATGTAAGGGCGCTTTCACCCATGTGCTCATCATTTCTGGGTACTTCTGGAGGAGGTCTTTGCACCAATCAGGTTGATGGATTTATCCTCTTTGCGCATTTGGTGGCAAGTCCGCCGGCTCGAATTGTGTAGCATGCGTGGGTTTCATGCCTGTTTCTTTCTCTATAGCGAGCTGATATTCAGCCATTAGCATGAAGTATGGCTTATACTGCAGCTCATGCCCAGATATATAGCGTCGGGGGGCCAAATGAGCAAAGAAGGGGGATTGTAAGATTCTCTCTTCAATCATGGCCATGGCATGTAGCTGTGCCTCTACTCTGGCCGAATGTGTCGTTCCAAGTTCTTCGATCGTTTTCATCCACGCGGGGGTAGGAAGTTCATAGGTCATCTGGCCTTCGGCCGTGACTTGTCCGCCTGGGATGGGTATGGGCTCGTATGCTTCTTCAAACGTTTCCTCCACCGGAATGGTTATGTTCTCGTCGTCAGCTGGGATCTCCGGTGGGGAATTAGGCCGTGGTGGTGCTTCGTATACATCTATGCGTGATTGGAGAGTGGTTACCTGGGCCCGTAGTGCGTTGAGTTCCTCTATGAGTTCAGGAGAGGGGTCCACAGGTTCTGGTACTTCTGCTGCCACTGGTAGTTGTTGTGGTGCCGGTTCTCTGAGCTGTAGTAACTTATGATCTTCTTTTAGCTTCTGATGCTCTTCGTTCATTCGATCATAGTCCTCTAGCAGTGGAACGTGGTCGTCTAGCAACATTCGCATCGATTCAGATGGGATTGCCTTGAATCTGCTAGGACTTAATGGTTGTTCTGGATGGTCCAATGTCGCTTCCAAATTTTCTCTATTCTGCTCTTGGAGTCTCTGGTTCTCCTCCTTGGCTGCGGCAAGGTGTCTCCTGAGTAGACCCATATTCCTTGTCAGCGTTGCGTTTCTAATGGTTTGGGCTCGAAGCAGGTTGTCCAGATCAGCAGTGGCTTCTTTTGTTTTCTCTTCACTTTCTAGCTCTAGCTTATGATATGCCTCTCTTAGTTCTTGGTATCGTGTATTTAAAGAGGCATTCTCCATTGACAGTGAATTAAGCTGCGATTGTAATTCGTTGGTCGTCCTCTGCAGCTGGTGATAATTGGTGCCCAGAGATGCGAACTCATCGCGCACTTGTGACATGCATGTGAACATTTGTTGAAGTGCAGCGTCTATGGTTGGCGATAGTAGTAATGGAATGCTAAGTGAGGATGCAGTGGAAGTAGATGCAGCGGGGATGGGAAATGGGGTTGGGAAGGTGGATGCAGTGGTAATCGTGGAAAAGTGTGACGTACCTAAATATGATGGTGCTGTGAGTGGAGTGGGTGCTGGTGCGGAGGGTGGTGAGATGTCCATGTCATTGGACGTGTCAAGTGCGGTGACTGTGAAAAGTGGTGTGTATGTGGGTGGTTGTGTTGGTGTGAAGACGGGATTTACAAACGTAGAGTAATTTACAGGGGGGATGGCTGGAGCAGCTTGGTGAAAAGGGGAAATAGGGGTTATGGTGGGTTGAGGAGGTGAAACTGGTGAGAAGGTTAGTGGGGTTAGAAAGGTGAAAGGGTGTCTTAAAGGTGGGGGAAAGGATGGGAAGGATGAAGGGATGAAGGGGTTAACATGTGGATGAGGTGAGGTGGGTACGGGTATGGTGGCATGTATGGGTGGGGCAAAGGTGGTGGCTATGTTGCCGTGAACTGGCGTGGATGTGGGAGGAGCAGTAGAGGGCGTTGGGGATACAGGGTGGGTTGGTGAAACATGAGGTGAGAGAGGAGTAGATGGTGTGGATGTTATTTCAAGGATAGTGGTAGTATGTACAACGGTAGTACATGGTGGGGAGTCAGCTAGGATAGCCTCTTCGGTGATGGATCTTTCCGGACGTAAGCGTGCATAATGCGCCTGGTGGGATGATTGAGCACCTACCGGAACTCGAATGTATTCACCGGGCTTCGATAACAGGCGAATTCTGCGAGGGTCATATTGGGGGAGTGGCTTCCTTTGTAAATACCTCAATGCTTCGACCGGGCCGATGGATTGGACCAGTTCTCTAAACCCTCTGATGTAGACTTCTTCAAATCCTCCGGAGACTAGTTCTTGTTCGATTAGGGTCTGGCTCTCTTCTTCAGTCAATTTCTTCCGTGCCCAGACTTTTTCCATCGTGCGATATAATTTCTTGATTGCCAGCGTGTATGCTGCCGCTTCGAAAGTCTCCTCTTCATGAGTGCTGGTGTCACCTTGTGCATCGGTTTGTTGACCTTGGCCGTCTGTCTGTCCTTGTTCTTGGGAATCATGCGTGCCCTGGCTGGCCTCATCGTCACCTTCATCGTCATCTGTGGCTGTTCGTTCATCATCAGAGCTAGACACAACTTGTCCCTGTGGCAGATCCCGCGGTGTGGTGGGGTAGCTGGGGCGTTCATATTCTTGAGAGAACATTTGTGCCTCTGAAAACTGGAACTCATTTGAGAATGCATCCGGCATCTCAAAATCGAATGTTGTGTTTATTGGTTCTGCCTCCATGTGTGGTAATGGGAAAGAAAAGGCTTCCGCACCAATAGTGGTGGGAGCTTCTGCTGTCGTGGTGGTGGGTTCTGTGGTTGTAGCTGCCTGAGGTGCAACGGTACTAGTAGTGCCCGCTGTGACCACTGGTCTAGATAACCTTATGCGAATAGGTTGTACTGTGGGAGCGGCTTCTGTCGGTGATTGTGCTGGAGAGGGTTGTGGTGATGGTGACTCTGGCACTTGAAGGCAAGGGATAGTGCCTCTCATGCGCTTACCTGCCCGTGCTCTGCTGGGCTTCCTGGCTTTCTTCGTCGTTCCTTTGAATGCCTTCAGCTCTTCTGCTGTTAATGCCCGTTCAATTGGCAAGTCATAAGCCAAGCACATATAAACAATCTTTGTCAGCGCACAACATCCATTAAGCACTTTCTTTCGTTCCCATCTGTGTTGTGCCAAATACATCTGATCAATGATCCAGCTCGCCAGATCGACAGTCTGAGGTCCAGTACAGGCTAAGTACAAACCAAACCATATTCTTTTATGTGGCATTGTGAATCTGTCCTGAGCGGGGAATGCAAAATGTTGCATGCATATCCGTAGCGGCTTTGACAGCTCAGGTGTTATTGCTGAGATCTCCTCCCACTTAGTGACATCCCCACGTTTCATAGGGTCCGGAATTAATCTTTCTCGATCTGTGGGCATGTGGGTGCCATGAATTTTGATGGCAGCTCTGATTAAATCCTTTGAGAGGTAAAACCTTTTGTAAGGTGGATCATCCGCTAAAGAGGGTAAAATAAAAGTTCCTGGGATATCCTTATTCTCTGAGGCCTGCAACGTAGTGATTAAATAATAACACCTATAAAAGTCGGGTTTGGGCAGAGGATCACTGAAATACTCCGTGAAGCCGGCTCTAGCCCAAACATGAGTTAGGTCCTGGGTGTTCTGGAGGTCTTCGAACTCTCTGGAGAAGAATTGGTATTTTCCCCACGTGCGGTCATCAAACGTCAAATTGGATTCAAATATAAAATCCGCTTCCGCTAAGGGTCCTGCAAGTCCCTGAAACCAGTGGGAGTTACGGTGTATCTTTTCTGTGTAGCCCATAGGTGGGTTGTCGATCGGCATGGGCCCTGGAAATCCTTGGAATTCTGGCGGTGGAGCAGTCGGGTAGGATTCTGCTCGTAACACGTTGAGGGGCACTGCAGCTACACTGGGGCCTGCTCCTGATGGTCCTTCGTCGGTTTGCATGATGACTGGTGTGTTAATGAGAAAGATCTGCTACAAAAGATTAACACATTAGCATGGAAATTAATTATGATCCCATTAAAGTGAGACCGCAATCCTTTTCCATAACTGATGCGTAACCCGTGTAGCCACGTGTTGTGATGTGATGGATGCAATGCCTCTTGCAGTACTAGTGCAGGTCTCTAGACACCTACACGTTTCAGATCATGCATACATTTCTTGATGAGACAAGATTATGAGTGATGTGTGATGATGGTGGGTGAATTTATACAAGGTTTAAAGGTTAGTGATTTATTACAAGGTTGTATGTTAGTCGGGGGGGTAGTTTTGTCAGACATGGGGTTAGGGGAGACGGTTGAACACGCTTCGGTATCCATTTCCTAAGAGTCTTTGAGTGGGTGGTGGGTTTCGGTTGAGGGGCAAAAGGTAGTGTCGGGTGTGGAGGTATTGAGGGATGAAAAGATTTGTGAGGAGTATATATTACATGGCTCAAGGGTTGAGCTATGATACATGGTTTGGGTACCCAAATCTGCGTGGGTGTGGGTCTATGGGTGAGATATTTCTTGGCGATCCACATTTGTCGAATGCTCAGACCTGTAGAAGAAGATCGAGGGGACTTTGGATGCTGATTCTGCTTCTGTTGAAACTTTGTCCTGCAGTGTTGCCAATATCCTGTGCTTGCTGTCCTTTTGGCACCCATATTTGTTTTGTGCCACTTGTTCTGTGATGTTGATACTGCTGCTTTCTTTGCCTTGTCCGGTGGTGTCGTCGGTCTGGGTTCCTCCGTTGTGGTTGACTCTTTCGAGGTTGGGTTTGAGAGGTCCTTTGGACACTCTGCTTTGGAAAAGAAGGGAGATCCAACACTTGCGTGACCTGCCCATTAGGAAGTGATGCGTTCTTTAACTTGAATCTAGGCCAGTCCGCAACAAGTTTGGAAGGATGAGCACCGCAGGGTGTCGTGCTCATTTGGCCGCTGATGCAACCCACCTGACCGCTGATTGTGTTCATCTGCCCTAGCGGTTGGGTAGCTGCCCCTTCTAGTTTGCAGGAAGTCCCAGGGAAGATCTCCTGTCGTCCTTCTGATTGATAACTGTCCATAGCCAAGCCCGAGTGGGTTGGTGTAGACGTAACGTGACTGATCTGACTCAAGATCTTCCGGTCTTCCATCGCATGTGTTTCGTAGGGTCTAGGGTCACATCCGTCAGGCGGAATGCCGTTAGGGAAGTCAAGCGGTATCACTCGCCTCTGTTCTAAGGTTCCAATCTGTAAGGAGCCTTGTCTAAGATTTAGGTCCACTGAGTGATCGTATAGCCAATCTTGGCCAAGGATTAGGGGTTCTATCAGGTCGTCATCATGGCACACTAGTAGCTTCGCTGTCATGGTCACATCCTTAATGAGGATAGGAAGGTCCACCTCACCCATGCAAGGGGTTTCCATGCCTCCTAGCCCTATGAGGTATGCCTCAATTGGCCGCATTTCTATTCCTGAATCCTTATAGTGGGACCATCTAATCGCACTAGTCGCAGCACCTGAATCAATTAAAGCCCTGAACTCTTGGCAAGGGTTGCCGTGCTCTAGCCTAACTGTAATGAATGGTCTCCTGTCCACTATACTAGGATGAGTGGTTGACTTTACTTGACACATGGCCATGGGATGTCTGGGTGTAGTTTCCAGATGGTTATAATGTTCTCTCCCTAGTCCTTGTCTTCTTAGCTTCATGCGCTTGATGCGTTTTATTGCTTCTGCCTGAGCTTCCGCTCGTATTCTATTTTCTTCCTCCTTACGCTTCTTTGCCAACGTGAGTCGTCTAAGCATATCCTCCGTAAGAGGTTCCTGATATAGCCTGACTCTACAGCCACTAATATAATTAGGCATTATATCTCCTTCTAAGGTGGCTAACTGTACTGCTCCACTTGTTGAGTGTCTGTTTATGATCATAGGTCCATAACCTCGCTTTTCTAACTTACGTGCGTGCTGTTTCAGCGTATATACTAGAACTAAATCTCCTTCTTTTAGGCCTTTATCTTTCACATGTGCATCAAAATACGCTTTCTGTCGCTTCTTCGCTGCATAGATGCCTGCTGCTGCCTTTAGCCTGGTTTCACCTAATCGTTCCAAGTCCATTATTCTCGCTGATAATTCATGGCCGGTCCACTGATGTTCTTGTGCCACCTTAAGGGTCGGTATCAAGAAGTCCAAAGGAAGCACTGCATTCTGACCAAAAACCATCTGAAAGGGAGTTGCATTGAGTACGGTCTTGTAGGCCACTCGATATGCCCAAACAGCGTGGTGTAACTGTTTGTCCCAATCTGAACGTTTGTTGTTCACTAGTTTCGTCAGTACGTTACAAAGTATCTTGTTAGTGCTTTCAGCCTGACCATTGGCCTGAGGATGATATGGTGCAGATTTCTTGTGAATCACCATAAAATCCTGTAACAAATTTTCAATGACTTGGTTTAGAAAGTGAGTGCCTCGATCGCTCACTAACTCTATAGGCAATCCATATCTTGTAAAGACATTTTCAAATAGGAATTTTGCAGTTGTGTGTGCATCATTCTTTTTCGTGGCTTTTGCCTCTACCCATTTCGTAAGATAATCTGTGGCAACAATAATATATTCTGCATGTGTACCTTTTGCAAAGGGGGTTAATGGGTCCTACAAAGTCTATACCCCACTTTGAAAATGATCGTCCGCCCATCATGGGTTTCAATGGCATTTCATCTCTGCGAGTAGGAAACTGAGTTCTTTGGCACACGTCACATCTCTTCACGTAGGTATGAGCATCCATGTGAAGAGTGGGCCACCATAATCCTGCAAAGAGGATGGCTTTGATTATCCTGTCTGGTCTAAAATGACCTCCTGCAACACCTTGGTGTGCAGTCTCTAGTATGCTCAGATAATCGCTCTCATGAACACATTGTCTTAGATATCCATCTCGTCCTCTTTTGTATAAATTATCGCCAATAAGAGAATAGTCTTGAGCTTCCTGCTCTAGACTGCGTTGTCGAGCTAAGGTCATGCCTTGAGGGAATGTGTTCGTCCTCAAGTATGTCACTAAGGGTTCACTCCAGTCTAGTGTGAGAGACACATGATATAATGTAGCATGCTCTACTGGTGGTCTTTCACAACAAACGTGGCATTCCTTACACAACCTGTAGACATCTGCTTCCATCGTAGGCCAATATACTCCTAGTCTATGCAGAGTCTGTAGTGTACGATGTTTCGAATGATGTTGCTTTAGTACACCTATGTGTGCTAATTGCAACCAATTCGCGTGTTCTGATTCGTCTACACAGCAAGCAAGAATCTTTTGATTATCCTGTTTATATATGCTTCCTGCCATTATTTGGTACCTTTGAGACTTGGTAATCTCTCCCTCTTTGATCTTTAACCTAGGATTCTTGGGTCCATATGTGAGGATAGGGACTATAGACTTAGCCCATTCTGGTGCTATCTCAAGGTTAAACAAGTATGCATCTGGTAATTCATCCGCTACTCCTTGAGGAGCTTCTCCTGAGGTTAATCTTGAAAGGTGGTCAGCTCTAAGATGTGTCTTTCCTTTCCTGACTACTACTTCAAAATCATACTCCATGAGTAATAGAAACCAACGTATCAATCGTCCCGTGTTACATGGTTTGTTGACTAAGTACAATAGGGCTTGATGATCTGTAAAAAACTTGAATTTGTTGGCCAACAAGTAGTGCCTGAATTTCTTTACTGCGTAGATCATCCCTAATCCTTCTCGTTCCGTCGTGGTGTAATTTCTTTCTGCTGCGTTCAATTGTCTGCTCGCGTAAGCTATGGGGAGATCTATGTTACCTTCATTCGTGGGTTGTGCTAACACACATCCTATGGCATAATTGGATGCATCCACATGTACATGGAATGGCTTACTCCAATCTGGGGTAGTCAATATAGGTGCTGAGCACAAGCGTCGTTTAAGTTCATTGAATGAATTTTCGCATTCGTTTGTCCATTCAAAATTGGTTAAAAGAGAGTACAAAGGCTTGGCTATGATTGCATACATATGTATGAACCTCCTATAATATCCGCAATGGCCCATAAATGCCTGTACCTCTTTCACATTAGTTGGTCTAGGTAAATCTGCAATTACCTTCACCTTTTCTTCATCCGTAGAGATTCCATTTTTTGACACAATGTGTCCTAGAATTTTGCCTTGCCTGACCATGAAAACGCACTTTTCTGGGTTCAAACAAACCTGATATTCTCGACATTTGTCAAATATTTGTCTTAACTCTGGGATATGTGTCTGCCTTACATTAGAATGAGCGCATAGGTCATCGACATAAACTTCCAAGCTCTTGCGTAAAAATTCCTTAAAAACATGACACATGAGTCGCTGGAAAGTGGCGGGTGCATTTGTTAAGCCAAATGGCATCACCCGAAATGCAAATATGCCCCATTCAGTGGCAAATGCCGTCTTGTGCTGATCTTCTGGAGCGATGGCTACTTGATTATAACCTGAAAATCCATCAAGAAAGTTGTAAACTTCCTTGCCCGCAACTCTTTCCAATAAGTGTTCCGTGATAGGAAGAGGATAACTATCTCTAATCGTTGCGGCATTAACTTTTTTAAGGTTAATACACACACGCAATTTTCCATTCTTTTTGGGCACAACCACAATGGGGGATACCCATTCGGTATGCTCAATTTCGTAAATGAATCCTGCTTCTATCAAGCGATCTATCTCCTCCTTAATCTTCGCAGCGTAGTTATCATTGTACGTGTATGGTTTCTGTTTCGTAGGTTTTGCATCTGGAGTCATAGGGATTCTATGAGAACATATATCTGGATCTACTCCTTTCAAATCTTTGTAACTCCAAGCGAACACATCTCTATATTCACGCAATAGGGCAACTAATTCTTCTTCTTCTTCCTTCGTCAAATCATGCCCTATGTATGTACATTTTTCTTCTTCTCCTTCTATGGCTACTATTATTTTCTTGGTTTTCTCTCGGTTATCATATACTTGTCCATCATTCACCTTTCTATTGGGCATTCGTACCATGATTCTTCTATCTTCGATTTCATATTTCTTGAAGTTCTCGGGTACTTCAAATAAAGATTCTTCTTTTTCTGTCATGGTTTCTTTCTTCTTTCTTTTCTTGCCTTCACTCTTAGTAGTCACTTCCGTGGCTAATCTCACCTCATTTGTAATTTCCTCGTGTCTCTGAGGGTGAGTCTCTACTTCGAAAAAATATTCTTCCTCTGATGCAAAGGGTGAATCCATGATAATTGATTCTAAATCAAAATCGCTTGCATCCTCAAATGCCTCAGTGTTAGGTTCACATTCTTCTAAAATTGCATCGCACATGATTGGCTCTATCGTGAAAACTGAAATGTCATAGCCATCCTCGTCACAGTGGGGTGTCCATTGTTCCTCATTGATGGCTACGTCCATGGTTGCTAGGATTTCCGCCCAACCATGGGGTTCAAATTCTTCGTCAGGGAATACTACAGGTGCGTAGGCTGGATCTTGAAGGGTTCGTGGATGTTGTTCTGCACCTAAGGTCCTTGCTTCTAATCGTTCTTCCTCTTGTTTGGCTACTTTACACATCCATAAATGGGTATCCTCATGCAACCAAGAAGGATCTGATTCTAATGAGTGCACGGATTCTGTTTCTACTGGTGTCTTATGGATGGTATTCCATTGTATTGGGGGTACATCTCTATGTGAATAGTCTTTAAGATTGACTTTGGTAGTCACTCCTAAATGTTGCAAGTACAAAGAATTAGTTCCCCAATCTTGTACAATTTGCAACTGACGCATGAATGGTCGTCCCAATATCATCTCATAAGCATGGTTTTTTGCAAAGTCACAAATGGCAAAGGTATGCTCGAATTCTACACCACAAGTGGTGAGAGATATTCCTTCTAGTAAGCCTAATGGTTTTTCTATGTGTCCATCAGCCATTTGTAGCTTCATCCTGGTGGGTCTTAATGCTGGCTTACCCCAACGTTTCCATAAAGCGGTGGTAGCGATGGCTACTCCGGCTCCTGAATCTAAGATGGCTTTCGTGGTGTAGCCCTGATGGGTTATTGGAAGATAAGTGTTACCTTCCTCTCCTTCACTTACATCTCCGATCTTTTCTACGGGTATCTCTGGTACCTTCTTATGTGATCCTATCTGAGAGGGTGTGGTAGCAAACTCAGGGAATTGATTTGCTACGTGCTTCCACAATTCTGGTTTTACCTTTAACAATTCTTCCATAGTGAGATTACACTGTACTTTAGTATTCTTGATCACTTCCGTGTTTCTAGGGATTACTGATTCTTCATTCCTCACTATTATCGTGGGTGCTCTCATACGCATAGACTTTGCTTCCCAAGGTCCTGTGAACTGAGGTAATTCTTGTAAAGAATTAGATTCAAATCCAGTGGGTTCACTCAGTTGTTCCTCCTCTACATCATCGTAAATAGAGGGAATGTCTTGGGGGAATTGCTCCTGCAAATCATTTATTTCTTGAATAGGAGGATGAGTTCCTTGTTCTTTTCTCCATTTCTCTTCTTGTATATCCCGCAAAAATTCATGAGAGTACCTATGTATAGAAG
Organism: Ceratopteris richardii; assembly: GCA_020310875.1. Lineage (NCBI taxonomy): Eukaryota > Viridiplantae > Streptophyta > Polypodiopsida > Polypodiales > Pteridaceae > Ceratopteris > Ceratopteris richardii. Next base: position 208,958,351 of record CM035408.1, read on the forward strand.
ACAAATTGTCTTGACTTTCTGTATTGGGTACTTGAGACAGGGATGGTGCATTCCTTTCCTGTGTCTCTGTGACCATCGGGTTCCTATGCTGATCCTTTTTCTCTTTGCTTTCTATCAAATCTTCTAGCCTCTCCATTAGTCCTTGAAAATGTAATTCAGGTTTTGCCATGTTATTCCAATTAAGATATCTAGAGGCTTCGAACAAAGCTTGTGCTAGTTCTACCATCTTCATGCAAAGTTTAGTTCTCTCAATTTCCAGATCAGCTCGAGGGTAGTTTTTGCTCATTTCAGCTACCTGAGGTCCCTCTTTTAATCTAGCCTGATATGCACGAAACATCATGTCTAGATCTTCTGGTATGGGTTCCGCTAAAACTGATCCTGATTTTTGAGCTGGGTTTTCTTGGTTTAATTCCTGTGAAGTCAATTCTTGGATTTTGGCTCTAGATTCCTTTAAACTTCCTTCCAACTCAGTTATCTTTTTACTCCATTTTCTCTTGATTCTTTCTCTAGAATCTTTCCAAGATTTTGTCTTTTTACTGCTAGATTCTGCAACTTCACTGGTTCCGGCTACTTTCTCTTGATTAAGCTTGTGGTTCTGTAAGAGCGCCTGGGCTCTTGTTATAGCTTGGATAGGCACGTATGTAGGGTTGGATCCATCTGCGTTATTTACAATACCTATCACGTTAATTGGTGTCACATTCGGAGCATTAACAGGGTTCTTAGGACAATCTTTGATTATGTGTTCTTTGCCACAATCGGCACAAAAGCCTTGTATGTTATAGTACTGTGATTGCCTTGCTATTGGGGGATGCGGACAATCCTTTATGAAGTGATCTCCTTGACACCTAAAGCATGGTCCTCTAGGGCCCTGCGGTCTCTGTTGTCTTAATTGGGGCCGTGGATTTGGGTTTGCGTACATCACATTAGCATAGTCGGGCTCCCAACTAGGTTCCATTGGTGGACTATCATAATGATATGTCTCCACATGTTCTGGTGACTCCGTGTAATAAGCGGGTGGACTAGTTACGTGGGTAGAGTCAAAACTGTTTGAGTGTGGGTCACTCTCTGTGATCAAAGGTGAAGAAGGCACTAAGGCCCTACTTAGGTTCTCTTCTGCCGCAGCGTATTTGACTGAGATGACATTTGCTGGTGGGGGTGGCTGCTGAGCTAAGACAGGTTGAGGTCTCTGTTGAGCCTGGTATGGGTAGTTCTGAGGAGGCCTATAGTAATAAGGCTGAGCATTGTATTGGCCTTGATACCTACCTGGCTGCGGGTATGCTTGCGGGTAGTTCTGTCTCACGGTTTGTTTGTTGTATGGGAAGTCCTGAGCCGTATGATTCGTGTATCTTCTCTCAATTGTACAATATTGGCCACTAGGGTTGGCTTGAGGTTGTGGTGCATTGGGGCACACGTTTGCCAAATGATTTCCACCACAAGTGTAACAACGCTTGTTTGTTAGCACCCTCGGTTTACTAGAAACTCCTAGTTTCTGGGCCACTTTTTCTGCTAGGTCCTCTATCGAATTAGACAATTTTGTGGATGCTAGAGAAGAACAATCTGAGTCCTTATAGACCTTTGAGAGTTCTAATTCATCTCCTAGGTTGTCCTCGATGTCTATACATATTCTTACACACTCCTCTAGCGTTCTGGGTTCTTTTAGGTACACGTAGGAGCGTAGTTTAGCGCTCAACAAGCCATCTAAAAACAATGACACTTGTTTAGCTTGTGAGGGTAGCTCTTGCATTGGACATCGTTCAACATATTGTCTAAACCTACGTCCTGCCAGTCTAACTGTTTCCTGAGGGGTTTGTTTAAAGCTATGAATCAACGAAGACGTGTCATGTCTAATCCCACTTTTAGAGAATTCGGTGATGAATGACTCTAAAAAGTGATGGATGTCTCTAAATTGCCTTTGTTGCAAAGGTTGGAACCAAGTTAAAGCGGTATTCTTTAACGTTAGCCCAAATGCGTTGTATTGCATGAACATGTCTTCGATCTGTTCTGCTCTTAGTACCTGCTTGAATTCTGCAACATGGTCATAAGGATCTCCTGTCCCATCAAAATAATTTTTCATGGATTTTACTAATTGAGTGGGTCTCAATATTCTTGCGTGTTCACGTGGTCTAGGTAGAGGAAAATCATCTCTACCACCTGGTATTCCATGATCTCTTTGTCTATTCGTGGTTGTTCTATCTCTCCCTACGGGGTGAGCGAAGCTTACTTCGGGTCTTTCTTTATTCTTTTCTCTTTGATTTCCAAAGGCTGATGATGTTCCTGCCCCTTGTTGACTTGTATTCATGTTCGTTCTAAATGGGGGGAATACCAATTCACCTCTCCATGTGTATGTGTTTCTAGCGTGGTCAGGCACTGCAAAGATTCTTTCTGAAGTTTCATCCAGGTATACAACCTTTCCAGGTGTATCCGGGTCCTTGAACTCGTATATTGTGATGATACCTGCCTCACTAGGGTGTTCCTTTCTGTACCTCCAAAAGGCTTCATCTGTCTCTTTATTTACAAACAACTCTATGCTTCTGCTGTCCTGAGGGATCCATTCTGGGATTAGTACTCTTGTTAATACGGATTTCCCTCTAGGTGTTCTAGGTTCTTCTAATGGTTCTTTTCCTTGAAATTTTGCTTCCGTCTCTAATTGAATTGTGCCAAACTCATTAGTATCGTTTGGCTGCGTACTTAGGACGTACATGGTTCCTTCTTTGTCTATGTAAGCGTCTCTCTCAAATTTCACCACTGGATGTTCCAATCCAATGGGTTGATCGGGGTTGTGCATTTGCACCACTTGCCTTCGCAAACCATCCTCATAGATGCGAGCACCTAGTCGGTTGGTTCGGAGAAACTCTAATTGCATTCTATAGGGTCCTTCTGGTTTTTCTAAGTATGCTACATTTGACCCTACTTCTGGTCTATCTGTGCTAAATGCCATGTCTGAATCACTAGTGTCTGAGCTCTCGTAGGGATAATTACTATTCAATTGCTGAGCCCACGATCGTGCAGTAGTTCTTACACTTGCCTCTGATGATCTAAGGCTTCTTCGGTCTGACTTACCTATATGCTTGCCCGATCTAAGGTTCATTAATTTTCTTCCTTGCACACTCAATACACGCTCAGATCGTCAATGGTTCTTTGTTATTACTTTCTTGATTCCTTTAAGATTTCTTTAGATTCTTGTCTTAATGTATGCGTCAGGAATTCGACTTTCCGTGTTACTTTGAGTTCTCGTTCCGTCAGACTTATGTTCTTTCCTGTAGGTTTTCGTGTCACACACCTTTATCTTTAGTCTTGGACTTGAAAGAATTAAATATCTTGAACTTGAGGCGTTCCTATCGTTTTTAATCCACAATGCTAACGTTTAGCCTAAGCAAAAAATTGACTGAGGGGGTTGAGTAATCTTCCAACCTCGAGTCCGCTTTTCTGGTTGCTCTGATGCCCAAGAAGCCGCGCTTCCCAAGCTCTGCTGTCTTCACCGCCTTGCTTGCTTGCCTTTTATTGCCCTTGCTAGACCTGGAAAAATACACTATTAGACCAATTCACAATTGGATGATCAAACACTTGAGTATATACACCTTTTAGGTCCCCTTTTCTTTTGCCCAAATTTTCAATACTTGCCCCCTGGCTTCCTAGTTCCAAACTAGGTGAACCTCAAAATAGCTTATCTAAATATAGACGTATCCTTTAAGAAAAAAACAGTTGAGGTCACGTAGTACTCGTCAAGAGCTTTCTAATGAGCTATTAAGCTCAAAAAACGGACTTCGGATGAAAAAGTTATGAGCGCTCAGGCCCTGGGGGGTAAAAACTGACAAATAGGTTTTTTCTCCAAATATGAGCAAAGGGATCTCCTATGAGTCTAATGGTCCAAAAATTTCTCAAAAATACCCCCAAAATTGGTCAAAAAATGGAACCCTAAATTTGCGATGGGGGTGCACAATCGCGATGGTCTGGGACCGTCGCGATGGTCCGAAAAGGTGAACCGTCGCGATGGCCCGAAGTGAACGATCGCGATGGCGTGGAGTCGGACCGTCGCGATGGCCCGAAATGAACGATCGCGATGGCGTGGAAATGGACCGTCGCGATGGTCCGGAAAATGAACGATCGCGATGGCGTGAGGTCGAACCGTCGCGATGGCGTGAGGTCGAACCGTCGCGATGGCTCGATCAAGCGGACAATCGCGATGGCGCGGGTCAACGGTCAAAGGTGGACAATCGCGATGGTGTAAGGTTGAACCGTCGCGATGGCTCGATCAAGCGGACAATCGCGATGGCGTGGGTCAATGGTCAAAGGTGAACCGTCACGATGGTGTAAGGTTGAACCGTCGCGATGGCTCGATCAAGCGGACAATCGCGATGGCGCGGGTCAGCGGTCAACGGGGAACAATCGCGATGGTTCGAAGTGAACCGTCGCGATGGTCCGCGATGCGATGGCTTGAGCCAATCGCGATGGTCCGAATTTTCGAAGTGTCGCGATGGTCCAAAAATTGAACCGTCGCGATGGTCTATCGTGACACGTGGCACTGTCGTGGCGATGGCGTGAGCCAATCGCGATGGTCCGGGGTCAACTGAACAATCGCGATGGTCCAAGTGGACCGTCGCGATGGCTCAAGTGAACCGTCGTGATGGTCCGAAAAGTGAACCGTCGCGATGGTCCGGCCGAGCCGTCGCGATGGCGTGAGCCTATCGCAATGGTGCGACACAATCGCGATGGTTTGAGCCAATCGCGATGGTCCACCAAAATGTGAATTTTTGAGATGCGCCTGTGGATTCGTGGATGCGCAAGGGTCGCCTACCTCGTGGTGTGGTCGCCTACCAGAAACTCCGAAGGTTGCAGACCATCGCGATGGTCCGCCACACTCGGCAGATCTTTGACAGAGAGTAAAATTTTACCTTTCCCAAGCTTTCCTGATGCTCTGGAGCTCTGTACCTGCAAGAAAACTCAAGAAAACACAAGCACACACAAGCACAAAAGTTCTCTCTCGCTCTCTCGCATGCACAAATGAGGGGAAATGAGGAGAATGGGTGGATATGGTGAATTTTCTGATTTTTTTTTTTTTGGAGATGAAGATGATGATGCGATGATGAAGATGGAGTGTGGGGGAGGTAAAAAACACTAAAAACTAAGTAAAAACAATAACAAAAACTGAAATTTTTACCTTCCAACGCCACTTCTTGCTATACTCTTACCATCACACATTCGTCCTAGACTCGATCCCCGGCAACGGCGCCAAATTTGGTGTTGCTCTAGCACAATGGTGAGAACCACGTTAAGAAGCTTCACCTCCTTAATGTCAATCCGCGGAAGAGATAGGAGTGATATGAAGATCGTGAATGTGAGATGAAGTGAGAGTGAAGGTGAGAAGCACAAAGATGCACACACACATACACACACACAATGAAGAGACAAGCAAGACACAATGGAAGGTGGGAAATTAGCTCTATTACTCAAGAACACTATTACAAGCTCAAAAGAACTCTAAACTCCCAACAAGCTAACATGAACCAACCTCCAAAATGAGCTCTCTAGCTCTTTTTATAGTTTCTAGACTAGTTTTGACCGGTTTCACATCTAGTGACCGGCATAGTTAAAAAATAGGTCCTAGAGGTTATTTGGAAGGGTAAACGATGTCTAAAAATAACGAAAATTGGTACGCGCATTCTACCTAAGCTCCTCAAGCTCGAGGACTCCTTGGCTTGCACAAAATAGAGCTATGAATTAGAAAATGGGATTTTGTCTATATTACATATGTTACAAGAGTGATGAAAATCACTGTTGGATGTTTGAAGAGGTAATAAAAACATATTTGTTTGAAAAAATGATCCGACTGGCTCCCTGCTCCGTCTTTACATGCTTCCATGTCGTCTGTGCCTCTGACTGTGCCTCTGACTGCTTCCAACAATACTTCAATGCTCTCCTATTTTGCTTTCATTAAATTGCATACAATGCTTTCAAACTTGAAGATTCTTTCCCTACTTCAATGATAATAGCAACACATTCTATATGAAAGCATAGAGCAAAGCAAATATTGAAATGAAAACATCAACTTGTAAAGTACTTAGCTCTAGCTCAAGCTACGTCCTTCCCTTGATCCTTTGGAAGATCAATTATTCATCTTGGTTAGCTTCACTCTTCATACTTTGAAGAATCAGTGCGTGCAACATCCACCACACATGCATGTCCTCTGGCTACATGGTCTTTGTAAGACACATACAACTCCTCAATGGGTGTAAGATGGAGAAGATTATGTAATACGGCTCGATAGAGGCTCCTTGACTCATTTTCAGCTCTAAGATTTCTTGATCCGAAGTAGAAAAGATGCCTTAGTTCTATCTCCCACAATATTAAAAAATGCGGCTTCTTTTCTTTATCCTTCTTGAGAACAAGAGAGGATGCAGATCAGCTCCAACTCAAGTCTGGTTGAAGAAGTAACTAGAAGATTAAGCTCAATATCAATTAACTTTGGTGAGTTGGCTAGGGCGTTCACCTATGTAACAATAGTTTGAAGTTTGAATCCCGCTCATCTTCACCATGAGATTTCTGTTTTGTTGATTGGCTCTTGTTTTATGGTGACATAGAGCACTTAGGACTAAAGGGCTATGCAGATATTTAGGCATCGATAGGAGGTTGGTAGCACGGCTTACATCAAGCATAAACATGAAGGAGGTTGTGTGTTCAAGACTAGCCTAGTGTATCTCTGCAAAATATATCGATTAACTTCTTTTTCTTTTTGGTTGTGGTCTCCTACGTTTGGATGCAAAGTACAAAATATGTATCATCCAGATAATAAATTAGAGTCATAGTCAAACCCCTTTGCATGGTTGCATGTAGAGCCTTTCATGAGAATGGTCGTTAGTTTGAATCCTCTGACCTTCAATCAGAGATAGAATTCCATTCTTTTATGAAGCATCAAAACTTTACACAGAAATGACTTGTTGTGTCGGCTAGGCTTATCGCCTCTCAAGGAGAGCATTCAAGATCAATTCCTGAAGTCTGCAGCATAGCACGTTTGTAAAAACTAGACATAGTTTTGCCTCTCTAGGGATACAAATCACACCTTGAGATAGTGAGATAAATAAGTATAAGCAACACAGACTCATACGAGGTTGTTGTGCCAACAAATGTTCTTATTGGGACAAATAATTACATCATGTTGTTTGGGCATATCGAGTGGCCTACAAGACCGTACTCAATGCAACTCCCTTTCAGACGGTTTTGGTGAAAATGAAATGCTTCCTTTGGATTTTTTGATACCCACCCTCAAGTTTGCACAAGAGCATTAGTGGGCCTGCCATGAATTATCATCAAGGATAATGGACTTGGAACAATTAGGAGAAACAAGGTTGAAAGCAGCAGCAGGCATATATGTAGCTAAGAAGCGACAGAAGCCTATCTCGATGCACATATAAAAGATAAAGGCTTAAAAGATTGTGAGTTAGTCCAAGTGTATACACTAAAACAACATGCACAGAAGCTAGAGAAACATGGTTATGGACCTATGATTATCAACAAAATTTCAACAAGTGGAGGAGTACAATTAGCCACACTAGAAGGAGAGATAATGTCTAATTGCATTAGTGGTTGTGGAGTCAAGCTTTATAAGGAACCTCTTACTAGGGATATGCTTAGACGACTCATGTTGGCAAAGAAGGATAAGGAGGAAGAAAAGAGAAAGTACAAGAGGAAGCTTAAGCAAAAGCTCTAGAACGCATTAAATGCATGAAAGGGAGAGACCATTATGACCATCTCAAGGAAACACAAAGATACCCCATGGCCATAAGTAAAACAAAGTCAACTACTCACCCTAGCATAGTGGATAGGAGACCATTTATTACAGTCATGCTAAGACAAGGCAACACCCACCATGAGATTAGGGCTTCAATTGATTCAAGTGCTCCAATTAGTGCGATTAGGTTGTCCCACTATAAGGATTCACGACTAGAAATGCGGCTGATTGAGGCATACCTCATAGGGCTAGGAGTCATGGAAACTCCTTGCATGGGTGAGGTGGACCTTCCTATCTTCATACATGAGATGACCCTAATTGTGAGACTCCTAGTGTGCCATGACGAGGATGTGATAGAACCGTTAATCCTTTGACAAGATTGATTAATGATCATTTGATGGACCTAAATCTTAGAAAATGCTCCCTAAAGATAAAAACCTTAGACAACAACGAGTGATACCGCTCGACTTCCCTAACAATATCCCCCCATCAGGAATGTAACCTCAGACTAGATGAAATGAGTGTGAATGAGGACCGAAATATTTTTGGACAAATCCATCAGATAAGTCAGATCCATCCAATGTCAACCCAAGAGGATTTGGCTATAGATAATTTGTACTCAGGAGGATGTCAATAGATCTTCCCTTGGTCTTCCTTTGAACAAGAAGGGGATTAGATTAGCAATCACGTGGGTTACATCAGCGATCAAATGGGCACCAAAGTCTCCGGTGACCCAACCTCCACACTTCCTGCAAACCTACCTAGATCTATTGTATAGAATGCCTCACATCCTGATGGACAAGTCAAGCTATGATAAGAAGAAGTCAGGGCATAATCAGATTCAATGCCCAATATCCCCTGCTAAGAAGTACTTGACAAAACTCCATGCAGGTCTAGGTACCAAAGAACTGTCTTTTAGCTCAATACCCAAGCCATGTACTGTACATCCCTTCGAACTCACTCTACCCATCGATACCACCATTGCTAGGACCACCTTTTGTCCATCAATCAAAGAACCAAACTCACACACAAACTCTTAGGTAATGGATGCCGAAATGCATCCTGAAACTTCCACTCAAACCTTTGTACAACATAACACCTCTCGCTACTAACACTCATCCTTTTAACAATTCACCAACAACTAAACTTTGTATAAATTCATCCTCACTAACCCACCCTCACTTGTAATAAAACCTCATCAAAGCAATGTATGCATCAATCAAAGGCATGTAGGTGTCTAGCAACCTCCATTAGCTTCTAGAAGGGCATTACATAAACCACCTCACAACCTACAGCTACAAGGGTTACACATCGGTTATGGAAAGGGATTGGGGTCTCATCTTATTGGGATCATAATAAATTTTCATACTAATGTCTTATCCTTTTATAGCAGATCTTATTCACTCACAGTTGATCACAATACAAATGGAAGGAACCTCAGAGGCTGGCACCACTATGCCAACAATCAATATCGGTAATTTGTTAGCTAAGTCTTACCCTACTATGCAACCACTAGAATTTCAAGGTTTTATGGGACCAATGAAAATCGAGGATCCTCCCCTTGGAAGAACTGAAAAGGTACACAACAATTCCCATTGGTTCCAAAGATTCACAGGACCTCTAGCAGACACAAACTACATCTATGATTTGATGCCTTTTTTTAGTGGTAACACGCGGGGCAGATATCAGGTTTTCTCACGCGAATTTGAGGACCACAACTTAGAGAAATTATGACCTATTTGGGCTAGGGCGGTTTTCATAGAATATTTTAGTGTGCCCCTACCAAAACTACATTTCTATTGCTGCTTCTATTTGGTGACTACTCTTGAACCCTCTGAGACTAACGAATTGCCAAGAACTTTCATTTTGCCCTCACTCCTTAATGATCCCCCTTATAAGAAATTTTATCTCTCGAATGATCTCATCCATGCCACACTTAAGATTCACAGCACACACACTCCAACAGGGAGAGAGAGAGAGAGAGAAAGAGAGAGAGAAAGAGAGAGAGAGAGAGAGAGAGAGACTCATTCTAGAACCTATCAAAAGAGGTGATGTTTTGAAGTATGCAACATTCACTTTCCACGCTTAAGATCGCTTCACAATACCGCAAAAACGCATTTGGTTCGGGCATATCTCACAAATATAGGGTGCCAAATTATTGATCTTGCTAATAGGATTCAGGATCACTTGTACGTAGCACAACAAAGATGGGCTTCAAAGCATGTCATCCACTGCTATTGTGCCCTTACAAGAATAGTATACATGTGTCTAGCTTATGACATACCAATCGAGAATGACCAATGATGAGCTAAAACAGTTTAAGGGAATCTCAAAGAAAGCCCCTAAATCGAGCAAGGCACGAGTAGGAAAGTGCATGCGAGGCTCAAATGTTTACAGATCCTTGAATCACCTTCATCACAACCATCACCTTAGTAGTCTCCCACCGAACCTCTTGCACATGTACCTCCAACATGCATTTGTTTGTCACGTCCTACAGTAACTGAAGGCACCACCAGTGTTGTGTTCACCTCAGAAGCCACCACTCAAGATGCTACCTCTGAGATCAGAGAGCCCCCCACCACTATCAGTTCTCAAAAGGACAGTTCTTTAGAATATGAAAGGCCAAGTTACCACACAATGCCACCTCATCAGCCACAAGAACAGTAAGTGTGAAGCTCACATGAAGAACGAATAGTAACAGATGATGAAGATGGTGATGATGAAGCTAGTCAAAATACTCAAGATTTACAGGATGATGACCAGCATGAAGAGCAAGAGAAGCAGATCGAAGCCCAAGGAGATACCAACACCTATGAAGAAGACACATTTGAAGCCACCGCATACACACTGGCTATATAGAAACTATATCATAATATGCAAGTCGTGTGGGTATGCGGACAATTATCATAAGAGCAAAGTCAAGAAATATTACAACAAGAGCTAGCTAGCGAACGATTTGAAGCCTCCTTTCTAGAGGGCTTTAATGAACTAGTTAAATCAGTGGAAACAGTCGAGGCACTCCATTTCTTAAAGAGGAAGCCATTACTGCAATCCGACCCTCGACGCATACATTTAATGTCAAGGCCCGGACAATACATCCGAGTCCCAACTCATGCCCTGTCCTCTCCACATCCCAAAGAAGCAAGGTTAGTCCCTCAACCCCCACCTTAATCAGCACTTGCAGGCAAAACAATCATCATGGACTCCCTGCCAAAATCCCCAACTTCCATAGCTCCCACCGCCATCGAAATCACCTCCACTGCAATTGCAGCTCTTCTATCCCCTATACATCCAACTTCTCGAGTACACCCCATCTCATCTCCATTGGCCCTATTCATAGTGGGTGCTACCATAGAAGCCATAGTCCGTCCAATACCGCAAACTCTATCAGAAACCTTTACACATAGTACGTCCACTGTAATTCCCCCCATCCCACTTAATCCGTTCCTCACCTCTTCTGTTTCCTCCTTTCTCGTTCCTCGATGGCCTATTTTCCCATTTCCTCAACCTATGACCTTCTTACATGTACCCCTCCAAGTTCGAATCCATCACCTCTGTCTTCTCCTCTATAACAACTAATCCGCGAAACTCAACAGGTTATATATTCCTCCACGTTTTTAAATCTTGTGTTCATACCCACTCAGCATCCATAGTCACACCATGTTTCACCATTAGTTCACTAGATAACATTCTCCTAAAAACATAGCATTCACTAGCCGACCCCATTTTCCCTTCCACCAGCATCATCTTCACACACCACATCATTGTTATTATCACCCATCGTAGACACTGCAATTAGTCACATGTTTGCATGGATGAATCAAGTCCGGAATGAGTTTGCCTCCCTTGGAAGCAACTATCAGGCCTTGAATAGACCACCACACAACTGTAGGCCCAATCAAACTCATTGAGCATTGAGAATGCTTCTCTCAATGCACACCATCTAGAACTATGTGAGGCGTATCACTAATTGGAGTTGGAAAGTGAGGCATGTGAGTCGTCCCAGCAGATTCAAAGCAGTCCCATCAAAGTCCATGCAGTTACTCTTGGAAGATCATGCAGGTCTACTCGAAGATTATGACAGGATCAATGAAGAATATCAGCAGTTGAAGATTGAAAACACTACGTTATGACTACAGGCACGTGTCGAACCATAAACTGTCCAAGATGTCACATGACCAGAAATAATGGAAGAACTTTTCATATTAAGGGCGCATGTACTCGACCTCCAAGCCCAAATTGCAGCTCAATCACAGCTTTTCATACCTGAATCCCCATCGGGAATCCCAATAGAAGAAGAGACAATCTCAATCTTGGTAGGGGCCACCTATGAAGAAGAATATGAGCCACAACCGGCCCCAGGCAGACGTGTCATTGAAGAGGGGTTGGATACATTTGAACTACCCACTCCAACATGGCTAAAATCAGTTGAAGAGCTTGGTCAAACCCATTCAGCACGTGTCAAGGCTCAACTCCACACAATGACCCTCATAGAAGAAACAAATTCTACAATCGCCTTATTTCTCTCAACTGGCGCCATGAAGGTATATCTCTATGAATGAGCTTCAATACAAACCTTATACAAAAAAGGAAATTGGGAAAAAACTAGCGAAGCCCACCCAGTTTGAACCAAAAGACCTAACCCTAGAGGCGAAAAAAGGTAAAATCTTTTAGCCGAATTGTAGCACGGAGCTTTTGCAAGAATATCTGAAAATGATGCATACATGGACCAAGGTCCCCCTGCATATAAAGTACAATCCATGCTATGCTCTAGTGCCATGACGTCGCTCCTAAATTGCATTCACTATTAAGGTTCAAAACAATAAAGAGTGCCAAGATTGGCTGAACTATTCTTATCTTGCACCACTGCCCCGCCCTCCAACCATAGGCTACATGATGGCGACCATACTCTACTGGCTCCTCCGACTTCATTGCATGACCGATGTAGCTACAAAAATGACCATTAAAATCTTTCACATGATGGAGAGAGTGTTTAAATTGTTTCACAAAGTCAAAGCACCACACGTCAACATCCCAGGTTTTGAACACGGCAATGGAGACCTTCCATACGATATGAGCACAACGCCATCAATGTGAGTGTGTTATGCATGGCACTATCGGCTCAAATATCTACCTGCTTGCTATAGAATGACCTTTGAAGAAATGTTTACGACTCGATTTTGGGAATATCACTCGGAAGTCTTCATTAGCCAATCGACACATCCACTCCAGTTATTCGCCTGTGAACAACTAATGTATTCTACACACTACTGGCTCCCACCACGAGAGGAACCTCCGACTATCAATTGGGAGAATTAGAAGCTGATCTCGCACAAGGTATCCACACAGTAGAGCACATGCTAGCCCAGTATCTCTTTTAGACCTACATTATGTAAACCCTATCACAAGGATCTATCAGGCATGACAGACATGAGAGGGGGAAGGTGTTGGCACTACATCTGGCAGTAGCCAGAGGCATCGACATAGAGTTAGCATGTGCAGATCGAAATGCAATGAGTTGTCGGGGCTAGACACTGCATTTTTCTCAAGAAATATACTTCATGATATTCTTTTCAAACATCAAACAATGATTCTCATCACTCCTATAACATATGTACCATAAAGACAACCAAGTTTGTATTTATCAGCTCCGTTTTCTACAAGCCGAGGAGTCCTCAAACTTGAGGAGCCTAGGTAGAATGCTCATACCGATTTTGGTTATTTTTAGATCTCATTTGGACATCCAAATGACCTCTAGAACCTATTTTTTAACTATGTCGATCACTAGGTATGAAACCAGACAAAACTAGTCTAGAATCTATAAAAAGAGCTAGAGAGTTCATTTTTGAGGTGGGCTTCTATTAGCTAGTGTGAGCTTAGATTTATTTTTGAGCTTTTAAGAGTTTTCTTGAGTAATAGAGCTTGTTCATGACCTTCCATTTCTTCTCTCTTGTCTCTACTGTGTGTGCCTATAAGTGTGTGTGCATTCTCGTGCTTCTCACCTTCACCTTCACTCACTCCATACTTTCACGATCTTCATATCACTCCTATCTCTTTTGCGGATTGACAATTAAGGAGGTGAAACTTCTTAACATGGAGTTTATCCTAGCCTAGAACAAAAAATCCAAATCATCTTTTCAATAGTTTATTTAAATTTCAAATTCAAATAGAATTCATGGCCTTTTGCTCTTTATACTTCCCTATAAGCTTTAATGTTTTAGTACGTTATACAAAAGTGAATGAACAAATGTTCCTCAAATAAATGAATGAAGCATATGCTTGGGGTAAATGTACATGTACATGAGTGATTTTCAAAACCAATAGAGATTATGGTACATGCTCAAGCTCTTAGGATTTTGCATATACACCAATAGCTCCCTTTCAATCCTAGGATGCTTGAGTCTTCATTCTTTTGCAATCTCCATAAAGTCCAACCATAGATTTGAAATTGCTTACCTTTACTGCATCATCATATCTGCATATTGATTTTGATTAGCAATGTAAGAAAGCTCAATCCCCTTACTTGTAATGAATATCAATGTGTATCATCTTGGCATGGTAAATAGGATCTACAAGTTGTAAAGAACTCATGTTATCTCGAAATAGATGTGGAATTCGAGTATTGATTCCTAAATCAACAAATAATGCGTTAATCAACATAGCTTCGTGAGTAGCATTAGCCTATCCTCTGTATTTAGCTCCTATAGATGAGAGTGCAACAATAGGTCTCTTGTTTGAAGACCAAGAGATAAGTTTAGATCCTACAAATCACAGATATCATGATGTACTTCTCCTATCATCCATTGATCCTGTGCAACATGCATAAGAGAGAAATTTATACACACATAGATAAATTTATACGCAACTAATATATCTTTACACTTGTTTATGGTTCCATTAGAATTCTTCCTTACCTTGAAGATCCACCTCGATCTTATGATCTTTGAAAGCCGAGTTGAATAAGATGTTATGCATCTTGGATCTTTGAAAGCCGAGTTAGTTGGACTTTGGGAATGAAGGTGAATACTTTATGACTAAGTTTTAGGAAGTTGAAAATCGAAGTCCGACTTATGAGGGGAACAAGACATTGCAAGGACCCTTTACTATGTGCACTTCTACATTCAAGCTTGTGAGTGGCAAATGGCACAAATACAATGTCTTTGAGAGGAAATGGCTTCCGAATTGGAGTTCTTCGTAGGCCACTAACATTACTTATGAAACTTATGGATAATACATTTAAAATTTTTATCTACAGCGTTTTGCATAATTTGGAGGAATGAACATGCATGCATTGAGAAGATCAAGGGAGCACTAGAGACTTCTATGTGTCGCCTGATTAGTAAGGAGTAGTCAGAAAAAACCAAGTTATGTATCCCTATTAAGAGTGGAAGGAGGAGCAATAGGCACATACTCTATGTTTTCTTTAGCCTTCTTGCTCACAAAAGTCAAAGAGTTTGCAAGAGGAATAAATTGCATAAGGGCATTGTGGCTTGCATCTTGTAAATCATCCACTACTCCATGAGAAGGTTCATGATTTCTCAGCCTTGATAGATTCTTAGCTTGCACGTGTGTGCTTTCCACCTTCATCACAACCTCAAAGTCAAAATGCATCACAAATAGAAACCATCTCACCACCATCTTCATGGTGCATTTTTCATTCATCAAGTATGGTAAGGCTTTGCGATCAATAGAAAATTTGAACTTATTCCCTTTGGGGTAGCTTTCACATGTCTTTACTACATTCAAAATGACTTAATATGCCTTTGTTTCAATCATGGTGTTGTTACCTTTTGCACCATTGGGCTTTTAACGTATTCTTCTGAACAACATGCTCTATAGAGATGAACTATTCTTCTAAACAACATGCTCTAGACATGTCAATTTCTTGATTAAGAACATAATATACTTCTTGGGATTACTAATGATCCATATAGATGACCATAGTCCTTCCAAAGACGTGTGATCAAAAGTTTAGACCAAGACATGGTACTTGAAGAGTTTAATATTGAGAAGAGGACCTTCTATTTATGGAAGAAGATACTAAGAGAAATGCTTAGTGCTCTTAGCTTGTAATGTATTAATTGAAATCATTTTGCATCAGTTGTAATAGGAAGGTAAGTGGGCCATCCAAAGTTACAGATTGAATTTAGAATGCCGAAATATAGTTAAGAAGTTATAAGTGTGATCTCAACATGTTAGGAAGAGGACAATGTGTATGTATAGTCATAAAAGAATAACCCATATCTCTGCACACAAAGCTTCTTTTACTGAATCTTTATACACACAAGTCCACAAGGGTGTCATCTTCATGATCCATGCATTTGGTATGATCATGTGACCATAGATCCACTTCAATGACTATGAGAAGTGAGTAGACTTGGACAATAGATACACAACAATACAATGATGATGGCAAACCATCATTTAAATGTATTGATAGGTAAATCACAATGATTGATGGTGTAAAGGGACTCCTATAGCTGTAAGGACATATGAATGATCATCTTTTCAATAGATTATTTGAATTTCGAATTCAAATGGAATTCATGGCCTTTTGCTCTTTATACTTCCCCATGAGTATGTACTTTAATGTTTTAGTATGTTATACAAAAGTGAATGAATAAATGTTACTCAAATGAATGAATGAAGCATATGCTTGGGATAAATGTGCATGTATAAGTGATTCTCAAAACCAATAGAGATTGTGATATATGGTCAAGTTCTTAGGATTTTGCATATACACCAATCGCTCCCCTTAAATCCTAGGATGGTTGAGTCTTCATTCTTTTGCAACCTCCTAAAGTCCAACCATATCTTTGAAATTGCTTAGCTTTATTGCATCCAAGGCTTTAGTCATCATATCTGCATATTGATTCTGATTAGCAATGTAAGGAAGCTCAATCCCCTCACTTGTAAGTTTTCGAGTGACAAAATGGTAATGAATATCAATGTGTCTCATCTTGGCATGGTAAATAGGATCTGCTCCAAGATGTAAAGAGCTCACGCTATCTCTAAATAGATGTGGAATTGGAGTATTGATTCCTAAATCAACAGATAATGCGTTAATCAACATAGCTTCGTGAGTAGCACTAGCTTGTCCTTTGTATTCAGCTCCTATAGATGAGAGGGAAGCAATAGGTCTCTTGTTTGAAGACCAACAGATAAGTTTAGATCCTACAAATCAGAGATACCGCGATGTACTTCTCCTATCATTCTTTGATCCCAACCAACATGCATACGAGAGAAATTTATACACACACACACACACAAATTCATAGGACAGTAATCTATCCTTATACTTGTTTATGGATCCATTTAGAATTCTTCTTTACCTTGAAGATCCATCTAGATCTTATGATCTTCATGGTTGAGACCTTGGGAACCAAATCCCAAGTGTTATTCTGTTGCAATGCTTCAATCTCTTCTTCCATGGCATGCTTCTATTCTGGCTTTCTCTTGGTCTCTCCTCATATGATGAGGGTTCTTCAAAACCCGTTTCCTATGCCATATATATAAAGAATCCTTAGTGGCTAATGAGAACCTTCCTAGCTTTTTTGTTCCACCTCGTGGATCTTTGGATTGTTTGTGGAGACAATTCTGCTATATCTCTTTGGTTCGTACAATCTGCCATGTCTTTCTCCAAACTTACTTCAATGATGCATTCTAGGATCTCCGAGGAGACGCGTTGATATGAATCGCTAAAGGTAGAGAAAATGGAATGCCATAGACTGATGTCCTATATATATAGCCCAACCATGTCACTTTCAAGAATCCCTTAAGAATTTTACCATTCATGTGGCCATGACGCTTGGCATGTGATTATGTTTGCTTGTAGCATTGATGTGATTTTTCCACGTATGGTTACTTCTCACCCGATTCGATAGTGTGTCCAAAACCAGGGAAGCTAACGTTCCTTCTGTGTGTGAAGAGCCAAGAGAGGAGAACGTAGAAAGAGTAGCTGCTGGGAAGATGCATAGACATTTCTGCTTGGCCAACAAGCCATAGGCTTATGCTCCCCGCTGCGGTAGAATCTGGCAAGCACCCGATTTGCATGCATGAGGAACCAGATCAAACACGGAAAGGAGGCGTATGGTTAAGAAAGAAAGAAAGAAAGAAAGAAAGGGAGAAAGATCGTCTGTATGGAAAATCGCAGTGTGCTTGTTTCATCAGGACGTGCGCTAGTAGAGAGTGTTGGCACGATTGCACTGTTACAGGAAGAACATGAAGTAGAGGGAATAGGCGCGATGTGTTGGGAGAGAGATGAAGTTACGTAAACATGACTGAGCAAAGTGCTGTAGCCGGAAGAAGATGTGTGAGATGCAGGAAGGCTTTGTACAAAAGCCAGAAGAAACGGCGGTGCTCGTGAGCGACAAGAGAAACGCAGAAGAATGAAAGAGTGGAGATGACGAAGAGACAAGCGAAGAGCAGCAGAACATATGCCGGCAAACAAGATGTGAAAAGAAACACAAGTTTGGTGTGCGTGTGTGAGAAGGCAGCAGAAGCGATGCTGTCGAAAACGCAGGAGTAGCTCAGAGCGTCGTCACGAAACCCTAGCCTTGTAGGGAAAGCAGGTGGGGAGAAAGGTTGAGGGGGCGAACTTGGAGCGCAACGCAGGCGCTCCTGCGAAGAGCGCATGGAAAGAATGTTTGCTGACCTGAACGTTCAAACACAGAAAGAAGAAGAAGCCACAGAACACGGGAATGTACGACGGACAAGGGAAAATAGGGAATGCAAAGGTAAAATGTGTTGTACAACAAGGGAAAATAGGGAATGCAAAGGTAAGATGTGTGGGGTGCCTCAGAGAGAGGGGCGTCGTGTCTTCCTTTCCCCGGAGGGATTGGTGACATCGAGATGGACGTTTCTCGACATGCCATCTCGTCATTGGCGAGAACAAGCAATGACATGCCTGGCAATATGTAGGTGTGCCTCACGCGAGAGTGTTGCTTGTGTGGGATAATTCTACACGATCCTTAATGCAATTTCAATTTCATTAGCGATCCATTTCTTTTCCTCTTCTTAATTAATAAATTGGTTGGTTCTTGCTATTCTTCACGAGGGACATGTAGAAACAAAGAAGTGAGGGATGGACGTTATGTCACATTATACTCTTCTCCGCATGGAAAAAGAATCGACTCCATGCAACACGTGTTGGCACATGTGTTATTTCCTATGTCTTTCTTCATCAATGCATTCCCCAGTGTAACCTATGGCAAGCTTGGAAACAACAATACACCATGTCTAACTACTAGCATGGAGATGCGTTTTCTATTGTCACCATTGGACTAGGCATTCGGACAAATCACATCGTGTCCAAAACATCACCTAATAACCATGACAAGATCTCGCGCATGCATTCTATTTCCCTATCTCAACAACACAATCGTCCTCCATGTTTCGGAGAGCTTGCACATCATCATCATCATCATCATTTCAACCAAACTCTTCATTTCAAGGACAAGAGGAAGACCAAAAGAAATCGAGAGCTACAACAATTGCATCCCAATCCATCCCTTATTTTGCAATTATTTGGGAGCCGAGCTCACGTGAACGGCAGCATTGTGTCCGCCATTCGTTTCCTTGCCAAATGCCAGTCTCTCTAAGCCATGCTCTATGGGAACCACAATGCTCCATGGCCCCGTCATGAAAACCTTAGAGAGCCACCCACGTCCTAAAAAATTCCAATCATGTGCGTTCATATAATCTCACCTTGTTCTACCACCAATCTTCCGACTTCATTTGTCGATGCATAAGGATTATTGATGAAGAGGCACCCTCCTCAAATGTGTAACACTTCCACATTCGCCAGCTCGGAAACGACTGCACATTCATTCATGCAAACATTCCGTACACATGCGTGCTTTGTGTTGTTGTAAGGGGCATGGAGTAACATGCCCGCTACAACATACCACGGGTATACCGGCCCCTCTATCGACACGAATGAACGTGGCAATGAGAATAAGGAAAATAGCTCCCTACACCAAAAGACTATCTCGATAGTCATGATACAATTATCCCCAAACACCAACTCCATATAAACATGAACGTTACCATGTACAATCCTCACTCGATGCCCTCAACTGTTCCAGATATCTGCGTCACGTTTTTCGATTTGCACCCAAATAACTCACATCTAGGTTCTTGACTCCGAGGTGAGAATAGATCTAAATTAGACCATAGATGGATAGTGACAACATCAGCTTCTAAGGTATTGGAATTGAGATTTATCTTATGTGAGAATCAGCCAAAATCAAGGGCTAGACTCAAAAGCACTTTCGTTAACATGGGGAGGGGCCTATGTGATATGGGTCATTGGATCGAGACCTGGTTTGTAGTGTGGATTAAGCAAGATCAAGGGCGACAAACAAATGGTTATTGATCCTACTTTTCTACTATTGGATCTACACCATGAATGAATGGTAGAGAGTATTTTTTGCATGGATCAAGCTACCACGACCCTTGAAAATGGGTAGAAGACCTAGGCTTAGATGATCTTATAAGGATGGTCCCCTCCCCATCCACGATCATAGTTTGTGCTACTTGGAACCATTAGGGTGTCCATCTTAGTACCCATTGTGTTGGCCTATAACCCTTCACTTAGCATTCTATCTAGATTACCAGCTCAAGTCCATTTAATAGTTCATCTTCTACTCACCTTGAGTACTCTGCTTTCCGTTACTATCATATCTCTAGCATTTTTTCCATGGCTGAAAATATCTCTCTATCCTTGATCCTACATGTGTGTTGTGGTAGCTTCTACATGGTATTGGATTTGCACCACTAGTCATTATTCATCGTTTTGTTTCTCTTACATGGTATGAGAGCTCAACACAGTATACAAGATTGCAAAGATGGTAGAGGCCAAGGAAGCAACTCTAGAGTTTGTAGAAAGAAGGCTTCCACATTCAACCTCGTGAGAGGCAAATGCCACAACTACAAAGGCTTTGAGAGGCAAAGGCTTCAACATTGGAGTTCTTCGTAGGCAAAGGCTTCATGCACACTCTATTGAATAAATGTTTATCCAAACATTAGAAATATGGCC
Source organism: Ceratopteris richardii (assembly GCA_020310875.1). Classification (NCBI taxonomy): domain Eukaryota; kingdom Viridiplantae; phylum Streptophyta; class Polypodiopsida; order Polypodiales; family Pteridaceae; genus Ceratopteris; species Ceratopteris richardii. The sequence continues at coordinate 208,979,116 of CM035408.1, forward strand.
ACTAACATTACTTGAGAAACTAATGGATCACATATTTAAAATTTTTATCTGTAGAATTTTGCATAATTTGGAGGAATGAACATGCATGCATTGAGAAGATCAAGGGAGCACCAGAGACTTCTATGTGTCATGTTGGAAGTCAAGGGCTATCTCATCAAGGAAGTACATGTCAAGGTGAAGAGACATGAAGCACAAGCCGACAAAGGATCCAATGAAGAAAGGACTGATGGAAATGTATGTCAAAATTCTCAAGAGAAACCTTTAAAATAGTGATTTTCATCACTAGCACTCATTGTAAATACCATTTCCTATTTCTGTAGCTCCATTTTGTGAAAGCTAAGGAGTCCTTGAGCTTGAGGATCATTAGAAGTACCTACCTATCAATTTTCATATTTTTTTAGACTCTGTTTGAGCCCTCAAATAGGCCCCAAAACCTAATTTTTAACTAGGCTGGACAATAGGGCTCGACAGGACCAAAGCTAGTCAAAAACTATAAAAAGAGATAGAAAGCTCATTTTTGAGGTTAGCTTGTTAGTGATTTGAGTTGATGTATGAAACTTCTTGAGTAATCTAAAGAACTCCATTGTTCCTCTATTTGCTCTTGCCTTGTGTGCACGTGTGTGTGTATGTGTGTGCATGCTTGTGTGCTTCTCCATCACCACTTGTGCACATCACTTGCTCGAGGTCTTCATACCATCCTCATGTCTTCCCGGATTGACATTAAAGGAGGTGCTACTCACCACTGAGCTACGCCAAATTTTGGCACCGTTTTCGAGGATCTAGCTTTAAGGAAAAGCGTGTGATGGTAAGATGTAGAATTGTGACGTTGGAGTCATGACATTGGAGCCATGTGACCACAATGGTCCATGGCCCCATCATGAAAACCTTAGAGAGCCACCCATGTCCTAAAAAATTCCAATCATGTGCTTTCATATAATCTCACCTTGTTCTACCACCAATCTTACTATTGCATTTGTCAATGCATAGGGATTATTGATGAAGAGGCATCCTTCTCAAATGTGTAGACTCACAATTTTACGTTTATCCTTGTAACACTTCCACATTGGCCAGCTCCGAAACGACTGCACATTCATTCATGCAAACATTCCGTACACATGCGTGCTTTGTGTTGTTGTTAGGGGCATGGAGTAACATACCCGCTACAACATACCACGGGTATACCGGCCCCTGTACCGGCACGAATGAACGCGGCAATGAGAATAAGGAAAATAGCTCCCTACACCAAAAGACTATCTAGATAGTCATGATACAGCTATCCCCAAACACCAACTCCATATAAACATGAACGTTACCATGTACAATCCTCACTCGATGCCCTCAAATGTTCCAGATAACTGCGTCACGTTTTCCGATTTGTACCCAAGTAACTCACATCTAGGTTCTTGACTTCGAGGTGAGAATAGATCTAAATTAGACCATAGATGGATAGTGAAAACATCAGCTTCTAAGGTATTGGAATTGAGATTTATCTTATGTGAGAATCAACCAAAATCAAGGGCTAGACTCAAAAGCAACTTCGTTAACATGGGGAGGGGCCTATGCGATATGGGCCATTGGATCGCGACTTGGTCTGTAGTGTGGATTAAGCAAGATTAAGGGCTACAAACAAATGGTTATTGATCCTACTTTTCTACTATTGGATCTACACCATGAATGAATGGTAGAGAGTATTTTTTGCATGGATCAAGCTACCACAACCCTTGACCATGGGTAGAAGACCTAGGCTTAGATGATCTTATAAGGATGGTCCCCTCCCCATCCACGATCATAGTTTGTGCTACTTGGAACCATTAGGGTGTCCATCTTAGTACCCATTGTGTTGGCCTGTAACCCTTCACTTAGCATTCTATCTAGATTACCAGCTCAACTCCATTTCATAGTTCATCTTCTACTCACCTTGAGTATTGCACTTTCCATTACTATCATATCTCTAGCATTCTTTCCATGCCGAAAATATCTCTCTTTCTCTCTACCCTTGATCCTACATGTGTGTTGTGGTAACTTCTACATGGTATTGGATTTGGACCACTAGACATTATTCATTGTTTTGTTTCTCTTACATGGTATGAGAGCTCAAGACGGTATACAAGATTGCAAAGATGGTAGAGGCCAAGGAAGCAACTCTAGAGTTTGTAGAAAGAAGGCTTCCACATTCAAGCTCGTGAGAGGCAAATGCCACAACTACAAAGGCTTTGAGAGGCAAAGGCTTCAACATTGGAGTTCTTCGTAGGCAAAGGTGTTGAAATGAAAAAGGACTACTCCTACTCTACTCACAAATCTAACAAGCTAAGGAGGAAGGAATAAAAGATAGCAAAACATTATGACTTACATGAGATGCTCTATGAGCATGGTGACTCCATGAGGAGTGAGAGCACACTCTTGGCAATGAGCTAGAGTGGAATGACTTGTGTGGAGTGAAGGGAGGCCTTGCTTATATGGAGTTTGGGAGAATTCCCTTGCATGTGGGATAAGTGAGCTTGTATGAGAATGATTCTTTGGACAAAAGGGTGGAGCATGGAACTCTCAACACCCCCCCTCCATGTGATGACCCTTTTGTTTTTAATATGGGAGACTAGTGACATATGGGATCACTTAGTCCATTTGGTTTTTAGGATCCAAGGACATATGGGATCCTTGGACATAACTTGGACGTATGGGATCCAAGTTTGGGACATATGGCATCCTTAGGATCTGGGACATATGGGATCTCAATACATATGAGGGGTTTACATCATGGGGTAGGTAGTGCTTTATGCCACCTTTGATCTTGATGTTGAAGTAGCCTCCTAGTGATTGGATTGAGTCCTTTGTCTTCTTTCTTGTGGTTGATGGAGCCTTTCCCTTTCCTCTTTGTTTGTTGGTTGTATGTTTTCTTCAATACTCTTTGTGGTAGAAGCATGTATTTGATGTTGCTTTGAGTGCACTATAAGTGCATATTCTTGATAGAGTAGATTGGTTCTTTAGGAGTGACACAATGTGAGAGAGAGTGTTATGAAAACCATAGGGAAGGTCTTACTACTCCTTGGGGTGGCAGTGTCTAATCCCATTACACTGGGCTTGTTCTCACTATATCAATACAAGCTCTAAAGCATCAAGTTTCTATCCTTAAATACATAATATCATGATGATTACCCTGCTTTGGTGTGCTGTATGTACTGTGGTGCAATCAAGGCCCCCTTTTTCTTTGGTGTGGGTGAACACAATCATTTGTATCGCTGAGGAGATAAGAACTTTACGTGCGATAGCTAATCCCTTGATTTCAGCCAGATACATTGCCAGCCTCTCTAGTATAAGCACATTTGTTTTCTGGCCTCTGAACGCATACATGTGCTCTTTGGCGGAGATCCATTTTCTTCGGCTCTCATTCGTCGTCTATCCCGATTTTTCACGTGCGTAGCTTTCAAGCTATCCATCTCTCACTACAATAGCAGGATATCCCTGTTGTGAGAGCGTCGTTTTTCTATTCAGCAGCCGACGTAGGTACAACCTCTGAGAAAGGACCAAGGAACTTCGAACGATCGGGTCCATACCAGACCTGTCTGGAGCTCTCTTCACTGTTCTTCTCATGGTAACATGTGTCTCTACGTTCCCAACTCTCTTGGAGAGTTCATTTTGGGGCTTGGCAATGGCCTGTCCTACAAAGGTTGAGCTGCTAATTGCTGATGCAGAGGTCATGGTCGCCATAGCTTGCAGCTCAATCCCTGACTTTTAGAACTACAATTCCTCTTTACAATTCCTCTTCAATATCTGGTCTCTAGACACCACGATGTTTATAGTGTGAAATTTGAAGTGCAGTCGACGAGATACTGAAACCCATTTGTGTGTGATTCTTTCTCAACACCTCTTTTCTGTTCCACTTAGGACTACCACTTGCGTTCTATTCTGCTTATCTTTGAAAGTGGCAGTACTGCTTCGATGTGTCGCGTCTCGCACTTAATAGAGATGTAATGACTACTCATAGAGTGCAACCCACAGAGTACATCAATAATCAGAAGGATGCACACAGCCAAAAGATGATGTAATTGTAGCAAGGCAACAAAGATTACAGGCCTGCAATCTCTCTCTCTCTCTCATGAAATTACAGGTGCAAAATGATATGCACGAAGGTCTTCCTCTCACCTTGGATTGCACATCAATTTTTATGTTCTTCTGGTTGATGATGAACCGTAATAGGTTGCATACAGATACACACGCAACATCAAGGCTTCATATTGATGAAGTTTTCATTCGTGCTTTGGTGTTCAGAGGAAGCTTCTCCAATAGAAATCTGAGTAAAGCTGGCTTGGTGCCTTTGCTATCTTCGATGATGGCGCAGTCTGGCTTCTTAGATTTTGCCAACGTAGAGGTTCTCCTGCTATGCAATATCCAAACTTTGAACTGCTTCTGATTTATTCCCCACCATGATCACCTTCGTCCTATTCAAAGGTCTGCTTCAATAGAAGCACCTCCATTGCAAGGCTTTCGAGTTGTTGTAGGTGGTAGGAGTTGGATGGCCTCCTGCAGTTGCCGAATGATTAGGACCTGTGGGGTCTTGAACCATCCTCCAACAGCTGTTCGGAGTGGCATTTTTGAACTTGACTACGACGCATGATGGGGAGGAAGTTATGGATGAAGGGAGCTTCTGGGGCAGTGAAGGTGCCGATGTATTTGTGCAGGTTGTTCATGGTTGAAACTCATGAAGCACATCTTGGAAGCTATAGCGTCATATGATTGAAGAGGGCATTCGGTAGCTCTCATCACATGAATATTTTATTGCAATATGTCACAACCATTGCGCAAAACAAAGGAGAACGAAGAAGAATTGTACAAAAAATGCAATAATTACAAATACTTAAAGGAAAACATAAAATGAAGGATTACAATCATGCATATTGAAGAGTGGGGATAGTGCTTAGAAGCACTTTATTAGAATGAAGTGCAAGGGTGGGATTAACTAATGACAATAAAGATGATGAAAACAGAAATTGAAAAAAAATGAACCTATGCTCTGATACCATGTTGAAATGAAAAAGGACTACTCCTACTCTACTCACAAATCTAACAAGCTAAGGAGGAAGGAACAAAAGATAACAAAACATTATGAATGAATAAAAATGGAAATGGAAGTGACTTACATGAGATGCTCTATGAGCATGGTGACTCCATGAGGAGTGGGAGCACACTCTTGGTAATGAGTTAGAGTGGAATGACTTGTGTGGAGTGAAGGGAGGCCTTGCTTATATGGAGTTTGGGAGAATTCCCTTGCATGTGGGATAAGTGAGCTTGTATGAGAACGATTCTAGCTTTGGACAAAAGGGTGGAGCATGGAACTGTAAGACAATAGTTACGCAATATAACACTGGAGCAATAGCAGAGAAGATAACAGATATAGGAGAATCTCAACAATTTTCTACTAGCAGCAAGTACAAAGATGATGGCGTTGTCCACCCGTGCGCTCTCAAGGTAGAGCTTAAATGGTGATCTAGACAACTCTAGATAGGGAGATACAAGGTAGAGGTATGCTGGCTCAACTCAGTGTCTTAGGTAGTGCAGAAGTCATGTATATATAGGATCATGGGTGGCCTGCCATGGACGGCTATACATGGGCGGTAGAGCATGGGCGGCCACCGCCCGCGTAATTGCCATACACGGCTTAGACTGGTTGAACCGACCTAACAAATATAAATGATTTCTGACTCCGACAGGGAATATTCCATGGAATATTCCCTTTACCGTCACGCCGGAGGCGCTGCCCCCGGACCCCCACCAGGGGGCCCGCTGGCCCCCTGGGACCCCCCAGCCGGGGCTGCTCACCGCTGCCCCGGACCCCACAATTGGGGACCCTGGTAACTCCCTTTCCTTATAATACCTTACATGGTCCAATATGACCTTCATCCAACATTCAAGTTGGGATTCCCATCAATTGGGTAATGCACGCTTGGCTTCTCCTCATAAAGGGGGCCTTACAAAATGTGCATACAATCATGAGGGGTAGACATTGATCATATACTAACAGGAACTCTCAACAAAAGGCTTCATCAATAGTATATTGAACAAATGTTTAGCCAAACATTAGAAATATAGATACTAACATTACTTGCAAAATTGATGGATAGTAGATTTTAAATTTTTATTTGCAGCGTTTTGCATGATTTTGGAGGAATGGAAATGCCTCCATTGAGAAGATCAAGTGAGAACCAGAAACTTTTGTGTTTCACCTGATGAGCAAGGAGTAATTGGGACAAAACATGCTATGTATCACTATTAAGAGAGGGAGGAGGAGGGATAGGTATTGCACTTAAGTGTTTGTCGAGTATCTTTGATGTGAACCTTTTCCCTATATATGGGCACATTTTACTTTAGAGCTGGATAAAGGTTTTTTCCCATGGTATCACATACATGATTCACTCATATGTGGTGGTACTTTGTACTTAGGGATATTATTTAGCTTTTACTTCCATTATGAACATTGTCAATAGAGAGAGCTGTTCTAGCAATCCATCTTCTCAGTGTGTCTTGCTACATTTGTGATCTTTGTATGTGCTTATCGTGTGTCTCTCACACTTCTATGCACACACAACAGTAGTATCAGAGCAGGTTCAACTCTTTCTCAAGTTGCGGTTTTTTGCATCATGGGATGTGCACACTTTTAACAATGCAAATCAACTTTGGAGCATAAAACTGTGTTTTTTAGCAGCCAACAAGCATTCCCACCGATTGCACTAGAGTTTTACCCTCATTTCAAAGCCATTCTTGCAATCAAAATTGCCATCAGAGTGACGGATTGTGAAATAAAATTTCAGCATTCATTTCACCTTTTGGAGAATTTGAGATTTTGTCACATTCTTGTTCTTTATTTAAATGGTAGGTAGTAATGACTTGTTTGGCATGCTTCAAGCTAAAGATAAGCTTTATGACACCAACTATTCAATTTAACCTTACATGATGAAGCATGTTGTTGTTCCAAACAACTTTGGAACATAGTGGTAGATATAGATCGAACATTCGCAGGTTCTTCATAGTGGTAGATATAGATCGAACTTATTCCTTTTGGGGTAGCTTTCACATTTCTTGACTACATTCAAAATGACTTAATATGCCTTTGTTACAATCATGGCGTTGTTACCTTTTGCACCATTGGGCTTTTAATGTATTCTTCTAAACAACATGCTCTATAGAGATGAACTATTCTTCTAAAGAACATGCTCTAGACATGTCAATTTCTTGATTAAGAACATAATATACTTCTTGGGATTACTAATGATCCATATAGATGACCATAGTCCTTCCAAAGACGTGTGATCAAAAGTTTAGACCAAGACATGGTACTTGCAGAGTTTAATATTGAGAAGAGGGCCTTCTATTTATGGAAGAAGATACTAAGAAAAATGCTTAGTGTTCTTAGAGAAGAGGGCCTTCTATTTATGGAAGAAGATACTAAGAAAAATGCTTAGTGTTCTTAGCCTGTAATGTATTAATTAAAATCGTTTTGCATCACTTGTAATAGGAAGGTAAGTGAGCCATCACAAGTTATAGATCGAATTTAGAATGCCGAAATATACTTAAGAAGTTATAAGTGTGATCTCAACATGTTAGGAAGAGGACAATGTGTATGTATAGTCATAAAAGAATAACCCATATCTCTCCAAACAAAGCTTCTCTTACTAAACCTTTATACACACAAGTCCACAAGGGTGTCATCTTCATGATCCATGCATTTGGTATGATCATGTGACCATAGATCCACTTCAATGACTACGAGAAGTGAGTAGACTTGGACAATAGACAACCACCAGTACACAACAATATAATGATGATGGCAAGCCTTCATGTAAATGTATTGATAGGTAAATTACAATGATTGATGGTGTCAAGGAGCTCCTATAGCTATAAGGACATATGAATGATCAATGTTGAATTTCATGAAATCTCATAGATATCCCATGACTCCTCAACTAGATTTTACATAATCAGTCTCCCATGAGTCTTGTTGGACGTTGTTATTCAATGACTTAAACAAAATATTCAAATCATATTTTCAATAGATTATTTGAATTTAGAATTCAAATGGAATTCATGGTCTTTTTCTCTTTATACTTCCCCATGATTATGTACTTTACTGTTTTAGTACGTTATTCAAAAGTGAATGAATAAATGTTACCCAAATCAATGAATGAAGCATATGCTTGGGATAAATGTGCATGTGTATAAGTGATTCTCAAAACCAGTAGAGATTATGATATATGGTCAAGTTCTTAGGCTTTTGCATATACACCAATAGCTCCCCCTGAATCCGAGGATGGTTGAGTCTTCATTCCTTTGCAACCTCCTAAAGTCCAACCATATCTTTGAAATTGCTTAGCTTTACTGCATCCAAGGCTTTACTCATCATATCTGCATTAGCAATGTAAGGAAGCTCAATCCCCTCACTTGTAAGTTTTCGAGTGTCAAAATGGTAATGAATATCAATGTGTCTCATCTTGGCATGGTAAATAGGATCCGCTCCAAGATGTAAAGAGCTCATGTTATCTCCAAACATATGTGGAATTGGAGTATTGATTCCTAAATCAACAGATAATGCATTAATCAACATAGCTTCCTGAGTAGCACTAGCTTGTCCTCTGTATTCAACTCTTATAGATGAGAGGGCAACATTAGATCTCTTTTTTGAAGACCAACAGATAAGTTTAGATCCTACAAATCAGAGATACCGTGATGTACTTCTCCTATCATCCTTTGATCCTAGCCAACATGCATAAGAGAGAAATTTATACACACACACACACACAAATTCATAGGATAGTAATCTATCCTTATACTTGTTTATGGTTCCATTAGAATTCTTCTTTACCTTGAAGATCCATCGGGATCTTATGATCTTCATGGTTGAGATCTTGGGAACCAAATCCCAAGTGTTATTCTGTTGCAATGCTTCAATCTCTTCTTCCATGGCATGCATCTATTTTGGCTTTCTCTTGGTCTCCTCATATGATGAGGGTTCTTCAAAACCTGTTTCTTATGCCATATATAAAGAATCCTTAGTGGCTAATGAGTATATTCCTAGCTTTTTTGTTCCACCTCGTGGATCTTTGGATTGTTTGTGGAGACAATTCAGCTATATCTCTTTGGCTCGTACAATCTGCCATGTCTTTCTCCAAACTTACTTCAATGATGCATTCTAGGATCTCCGAGGAGACGCGTTGATATCAATCGTTAAAGGTAGAGAAATTGGAATGCCATAGACTGATATCCTATATAGCCCAACCATATCACTTTCTAGAATCCCTTAAGAATTTTACCATTCATGTGGCCATGACGCTTGGCATGTGATTATGTTTGCTTGTAGCATTGATGTGATTTTTCCACGTATGGTTACTTCTCACCCGATTCGATAGTGTGTCCAAAACTAGGGAAGCTAATGTTCCTTTTGTGTGTTAAGGCATATCAGGCCACAATCCAAGAAGGGGAAAACGTAACGGATCATGAAAAGTGTTACACTAGAGCTGAACTAGAGCTCGAACAAACTAAAATTTGTGCTAAGATGGTGGAATTGGCTCAAACCATTTTTAATGCCAATTGCCTCTTTAACTTCTCTAGTTCAGCTAAGACACAATTGCACTTTGATGGACTGCTAGAAAGATTGGAGACGCTAATTGCAAAATCTGAAAAGAACCCCGCCTCTCAAAGTAAGGACAAGGCAAGTGAAAGGATAAGCTTTCCCACCTAGGAATCTTATGTGCCTAACTCCACAGAACCACACACATCTTCTTCTATGAATAGATATTCCCCTGAATTTCTAAGAGAGATTCAAGAAGAGAAATGGGCTAAAGAGAGTGAAGTTCCTCCTTCCATTGAACTTGTGGATGACTTGCATGATCAATTCCTAGAAGACATTCCTTCCACTTATGGAGAGCAGGAGAGTGCCCCATCTCACAAGAGATTAGACTTCGAGTCCAATTCCTTACATGAACTACCCCATTTCACTTGCCTATGGGAAGCAAAGTCCACTTGTATGAGAGCACCCACGGTCATGATAAGAAACGAAGACTCAATCATACCTAGGAATAGAGAGGTAGTAAAGAACACTAAAGTGCAGTACAATCTCACTTTAGAAGAGTTACTCAAGGTTAAGACGGAATTATGGAAACATGTAGCCAACCAGGTGCCAGAAGTAGAAAAACCTCGTTCTCATGTAGGATCTCATAGAACAGTGCCAGAAATACCCTTGGTTAAGATAGGAGACATGAGCAAAGGAGAAGAAGGAAACACCTATCTTCCAATCACCCATCAAGGTTACACCACCAAGGCAAATTTGGACTCAGGTGTAGGAGTTGCAATTGCTACCATTTCCCTTTGGAAGCGTTGGGGCAATCCAACACTCAGGCAAACAAGAATGAAATTGCAGATGGATGATGGTCACATTGAGAGACCTTCAGGACTGCTAGAAGGAATAACTCTCACTTCATGTTGTGTAGAGTTTGAGCATACTTTTTCTATATGCGACTTTATCAAAAATTAGGTCTATGAGATGATTTTGGGAAGACCATTTATGCGGCAGTTGCAAGTGTTACAAGATTGGGGAACCAATTCTTTGTATTTGCAACACTTAGGTGTTAAAACCAAAGTCAATCTCAAGGATTACTCTCATAAAGATGTACCCCCTATTCAATGGAATCCCATCCATAGAGCTAAAGATGATACAGATTCATTGCATTCCATAGGATGATGATCCTCATGGATGCATGAAGACACCCACTTATGGATGTGAAAAGTAGCCGTAGAAGAAGAGGAGAGAGAAAAAGCCAAAGAGGTAGGTGTGAAGGAAACTCATAGATCAATTCAAGACCCAGCCTATGCACCTGTAGTATTTCCTGACGAAGAATTTGAACCTCATGGTTGGGCGTAAATTTTAGCAACAATGGATGTAGCCATCAATGAAGAACAATGGACACCTCACTATGACAAGGAAGGCTATGACACTTCAGTTTTCATAGTAGAGCCAATCATGTGTGATTCGGTTATTGAAGAATGTGAACCTAGCACTGATGCATTCGAGGATGCAAGTGACTCCGATCTTGGGGCAATCATTATGGACCCACCTTTTGCATAAGATGAAGAATATTTCTACGAAGTAGAAGCTCACCCTCAAAGACATGAAGAGCTTACAAATGATGCGAGATTAGCCACACGGGTAACCCCTATGAATGAAGGCAAGAAGAGGAAGAAGAAAGAAGTCACACCAGAAGAGGAAGAATCCTTATTTGAGGTCCCGAAAAACTTTAAGAAGTACGAGATAGAAGATAGGAGAGTCATGACAAGATTGCCTAAACGTGATGCACAAGCGGGAGAGGCCTATGATAACAAAGAAACCACCAAGAAAATTGTTGTAGCCATAGAAGAAGGAGAAGAAAAATGCACCTACATTGGACATGACCTGACTGAGGAAGAAGAGTACGAGCTGATAGGCTTGTTATGAGACTACAAAAAGGTTTTGCTTGGAGTTAGAAGGACTTGAAAGGTGTAGATCTTGACATATGCTCAGATACGATTCCTATGACCACAAATGCCAAACCCTCTTAGTAGAAGCCATACACATATAACGATAGCTATGCTGCCAAGTTCAAGGAAGAGATAGAGCGTTTAGTTGAAGCTGGATTCATCTATGAAATTGAGCACACTAAGTGGGTATCCCCCATCGTTGTGGTGCCCAAAAAGAATGGAAAGTTACATGTATGCATTAACTTGAAGAAAGTTAATGCAGTTAATATTAGAGATAGTTATCCGCTTCCTATCATTGAACATCTCTTAGAAAGAGTGGCAAGTAAGGAAGTTTACAACTTCTTTCATGGCTTCTCTGGTTACAATTAAGTGGCCATAGCTCTAGAAGATCGACATAAGATAGATTTTGCCACAGAGTGGGGCATATTTGCTTTTCAGGTAATGCCATTTGGTCTAACCAATGTGCCCACTACCTTTCAAAGGCTGATGTGTCATGTATTTAAAGAATTCTTGAGGAAGAATTTGGAAGTCTATGTTGATGATCTCTGTGCTCATTCCAACACTAGAAAAGCCGATATTCCTGACCTGAGAGCTATCTTTGACAAATGTAGAGAATATCAAGTCTGCTTGAACCCAGAAAAGTGTGTCTTTATGGTCAGGCAAGGCAAGATTTTAGGACATATTGTGTCAAAAAATGGCATATCCACAGACGAAGAGAAAGTTAGAGCTATCACAAAGGTACCTAGGCCAAAGAATGTCAAGGAGGTACAAGCTATCATGGGGCATTGTGGTTACTATCGCCAATTTATTCATATGTATGCGATCATTGCAAGTCCTCTGTACTCCCTTTTGACTAACTTTGAGTGGACAAAAGAATGTGAGAACTCTTTCAATGAGATTAAACGGCCATTATGTTTAATCTTGACTACGTCAGATTGGAACAAGCCCTTTCATGTTCATGTGGATGCATCCAATTATGCCATTGGATGTGTACTTGCACAACCTACTGGAGAAGGTAATATGGATCTCCCAATAGCCTATGCTAGTAGACAGTTGAATGCGACTGAGCGAAACTATACCACATTTGAAAGAGAAGGATTAGGCATGGTATATGCGGTTAAAAAGTTTAGACACTATTTGCTTGCAAATAAGTCTAAATGTTTTACTGATCATCAAGCTCTATTGTACTTGGTAAACAAGCCATGCAATACAGGTAGATTGGTAAGATGGTTCCTCTTACTAATGGAATATGACTATGAGGTAGTGGTAAGAAAAGACAAGACTCACTTGAGAGCAGATCATCTCTTGAGGCTCACATCCAGAGAGGCCCCACAAGGAGTATTAGATGATCTTTCTGTCGCTTACTTGTTCAATTTGGAAGTTGTACCATAGTGGGCCAAGACACTAGTGCCAGTATTGACATATGGACCTAAACATCCAGTAATGAACACTCAAGATAGGGAGGTAGGAAAAGCCCAAAAGTACCATATCATGGCAGGAAGTATGTACAAGCATACAAATCAAGGGATATTATCTTGTTGTGTGGAAGAGGAAGAGTACACGAAATGGTTACAATTAGCACATGTGGGTGCATTAGAGCAACACTACTCAAGGCAAAGAACTTTATAGACACTAAGGAGACTCGGAGTGCACTGGCAGACTATGGAAGCAGATGTCCATAGGTTGTGTAAGGAATGCCCAGTCTATCGTATTAGACCACCTGTGGAGCACGCTACACTTTACCAAGTATCTCTAATACCAGATTGGAGTGAACCATTGGTAGCCTTCTTGAGGACGAGAACATTCCCTCAAGATATGACCTTGGCTAGGCAAAGAAGTATAGAACAAGAAGCCCTAGATTACACACTCATTGGTGATAATCTATACAAGCGTGGAAAAGACGGATATCTGAGACTATGTGTCCATGAGGGTGAATATCTTAACATTTCTGAAACTGCTCACTAAGGTGTAGCAGGAGGGCACTTTGGATCAGACCATGTGATTAAGGCAATACTATTTGCAAGTCTTTGGTGGCCAACCCTTCACATGGATGCACATACCTATATGAAGTGGTGTGACGTTTGTCAGCAAACTCAATATCCCATACGTAACGATGAGATGCCTTTGAAACCTATGATGGAAGGACGTGCATTCTCTAAGTGGGGAATAGAATTTGTAGGTCCTATTAATCCCCCAGCTAAGAGTTCCCATGCGGAGTATATCATTGTTGCCAGTGATTATTTGACTAAATGGGTCGAAGTGAAAGCCACAACAAAGAACGATGCTCAAATGACAGCTAAGTTCTTATTTGAGAATGTGTTCGCTAGATATGGGCTACCTATAGAGCTCGTAAGTGATAGAGGCACTCACTTCTTGAATGAAGTCATTGAAAACCTTCTCCAAGAGTTTTTGGTGATACACAAGAAGTCTGCTCCCTATCACTCACAAACTAATAGGCAAGCTAAAAGCACCAATAAGATTCTATGCAATGTGGTGACCAAACTAGGAATAATAAACGCTCTTATTTGGACGAATAGGTACACCATGCTATTTGGGCATATATAGTTTCCTATAAAACGGTACTCCAAGCCACTCCCTTTTAGATGGTGTTTGGCCAAAATACAGTTCTACCATTATACTTCCTGATACCTACACTGAAAGTAGCAGAGGAGCATGAGTGGACAGGTCATGAACTCTTTTCGAGGATCTTTGATCTTGAATGGTTAGGCGAAACGAGACTGAGAGTAGCTGTAGGGATTTATGCTGCTAAGAAAAGACAAAAGGCATACTTCGATGCCCATGTGAAGGATAAGGGATTGAAAGTGGGAGATTTAATCCTAGTATACACCTTAAAGCAACATGCCCAAAAGTTGGAAAAGTGTGGCTATGGACCGATGATCATTAACATCCACTTCAATGACTGTGAGAAGTGAGTAGACTTGGACAATAGATACACAACAATACAATGATGATGGCAAACCATCATTTAAATGTATTGATAGGTAAGTTACAATGGTTGATGGTGTCAAGGGACTCCTATAGCTATAAGGACATATGAATGATCATCTTTTCAATAGATTATTTGAATTTCCAATTCAAATGGAATTCAATGCCTTTTGCTCTTTATACTTCCCCATGAGTATGTACTTTAATGTTTTAGTACGTTATACAAAAGTGAATGAATAAATGTTACTCAAATGAATGAATGAAGCATATGCTTGGGATAAATGTGCATTTATATAAGTGATTCTCAAAACCAATAGAGATTGTGATATATGGTCAAGTTCTTAGGATTTTGCATATACACCAATCGCTCCCCCTGAATCCTAGGATGGTTGAGTCTTCATTCTTTTGCAACCTCCTAAAGTCCAACCATATCTTTGAAATTCCTTAGCTTTACTACATCCAAGGCTTTAATCATCATATCTGCATATTGATTCTAATTAGCAATGTAAGGAAGCTCAATCCCCTCACTTGTAAGTTTTCGAGTGACAAAATGGTAATGAATATCAATGTGTCTCATCTTGGCATGGTAAATAGGATATGCTCCAAGATGTAAAGAGCTCATGCTATCTCCAAATAGATGTGGAATTGGAGTATTGATTCCTAAATCAACAGATATGCATTAATCAACATAGCTTCGTGAGTAGCACTAGCTTGTCCTCTGTATTTAGCTCCTATAGATGAGAGGGCAACAATAGGTCTCTTGTTTGAAGACCAACAGATAAGTTTAGATGCTCCAAATCAGAGATACCGTGATGTACTTCTCCTATCATCCTTTGATCCCAGCCAACATGCATAAGAGAGAAATTTATACACACACACACACACACAAATTCATAGGATAGTAATCTATCCTTATACTTGTTTATGGATCCATTAGAATTCTTCTTCACCTTGAAGATCCATCTGGATCTTATGACCTTCATGGTTGAGATCTTGGGAACCAAATCCCAAGTGTTATTCTGTTGCAATGCTTCAATCATTTCTTCTTTGGCATGCTTCTATTCTGGCTTTCTCTTGGTCTCCTCATATGATGAGGGTTCTTCAAAACCCGTTTCTTATGCCATATATAAAGAATCCTTAGTGGCTAATGAGTACCTTCCTAGCTTTTTTGTTCTCCAATAGATCCCTTCATGTTCTATGCTTTACCCATGGGTTTTAGTTGGGGATCTGGCTATTATGCTTCATACAAGAAGCCATATTCCTTAGGTCTATATTACTCGAATCCATAACATATGCTATGTTAGTGCCATGAAGCATCAAGATACTTTTAGGATTATGCTTTATAGCTCACCCAACTTCTTTTTCACTTAGGATTCTTACAATCCTTATGGTGTATCAAAGTGTTCTCTTTTGTTGAGGGTCTTAGAGAATTCCAAAACCTTAAGAACTTCATCTAGGTTGGAAGACGTAATAAAAGAAGTATGAAGCACTAGCATACGAGGAAGTACTTCAACTTTATCTATTTCTTGCATATCTTTTACCTTACAATACCTTATTTGCTCTTTTTAAGGCATAAGATATAAGTTCTTGGGAACTTTCTCCACTCCTTAAGAGTTTTCATCCTCGAAAACTACATGAGGGTATTCCAAAATCGTGCTCTTTCAATAGAATTCAAAAGAGTTTATTTTCAATCTTTTATTGTTCCCCTTGGTTAAAAGAACTATTCAGAGCTTTTAACTTTCCTCCAAGCCTTTTGAAAAAATATCCCAAAGTTTCAAGTTTGGATTTCCCATAAATTCGATGTCCCATACCACCGAATCTACTTAAGTATTAATGTAAACCTAGACATTGTTGGCGTAAATTACAAACCTACACATTTGGCTCAAAGGATGCATTGAAGTCTATACAAACATGAAGAAGCATAGGAACATATGCTAGTGGTTAATTACCACTTTACCTCATTTTAAAAGTCAGATTGACTTGGAATCTTTTGTAATCACCTACCAAAAGGATTCATGGATAAAAGTAGCTGTTTGATTGAAAGAACATCTCCAAGCATTTAGGAGCTTGATCATAGGGAGCCAAAAGTTTGAATTTGAATTCAAACTTTTATTCATCTCTTATAAAAATGGACATGAAAAGTCGCGGGGAAGAGTCAGCACTCTCGAGCCTAGCATTACTGATTTTTGAGTGTGTGTGAGGTCTATACTCAAGCCCAAACCTCTCTATACCATTTGGCATTGATGTTCATGCAAATGGAGTTGTATACAAATGTTCATTAATACATACATTCATATTGTCTAGCTCTGAGTTCTCTGTTAGTCTACTCAAAAGTCTGTCAACTTGTCAAGGGCATATCTCGGTCAATTCTTCACCAAATTCAGTGATTCGAAGCTTGTTGGATTTAACTTAAAGTAATCTACATCCTGTCAAAGTTTGAAGACATTCTATTCAGCCATGTTTGAGAAATCTGCGTCGAGGTGAACTCTGGTCATTTTCTGCTAGAGTTCTAAAAAGTCGAGGGTATAGCTTAACTTGCTAAATTGATTTCTCTTAGCATAGTTTATCATTTTACATCATTCCACTTGGAATAGGTAGCTTACTAAGCTAGTTAGATACCCCTAAAAGGAATTTTTCCAATTCTTACTGTGCTGGTCATACTGAGCAAAATACTCAGTAGGTGTCAAGCCATAAATAGAAGGTTTTCTTGAGTTTGTGACTTCCAAAGTTATCTGTTTTGATTCAATCATTGCACACATCATTTCCAAAGGACATAGGACATTTTATGGTGTCATTGGAAAGCTAAGGAGGTCTAGTTATCAACTCTGAAGCAAAAGAGGGCTGGTACAAAGCAGGTTTAGCAGTATCTACTCAGTCTCTTGGAGTATCCATCCATCATTCCCAACAGTGGTATCAGAGCAAACTAAGGTAAAATGGGAGATGGTTTTCCTTCATTTATTGACAAATTGGACAGGAACAACTATCAAGCATGGTCTCTAAGGATGAAGTCCTACTTACAAGGAAGGAGTCTCTATGGCTACATCTCAGGAGATGAGGAATTGCCCTCATTCAAAGCAAGAGGATTACCAACCAAGGAAGAACATGAAAAGCTCAACACATGGTGTGCTAAGGATGCATTGGCAAGGTCTTACTTACTCAACTCTATATCTGATTTTCTTTTGCCACATATTAGAAATTGTAAGACATCCCAAGATACTTGGGAAACCTTCATCATATTTTTCCTCCAACACAAGGGCTAGGAAAAATCAGTTGTGGATTGAATTCACAACACTAAGGAAGCAACCTAAGCAAGCTGTTTCAGAATTTGTGACCAAGATTAAAGATGTAGCAGATCAGTTAGCAAGCATAGGAGAAGAGATTGAAGAAGAACAGATTGTAAGGCAAGTGATCAATGGGATCAAGGCTGATGACAAATGGGAAAGCTTCACCACTGCCATGGATCTCTACATGGACATGCACACTCCAGATCTTACAACTCTCATGGGAAAATTTTTTACTCATGAAGCAAAGCTCAACAAAAATGGAGACACATCCAAAGGTAATAACTCTTCTGCCCTATACACTGATAAGAAGTCTAAAGATAAAGGCAAGAGCAAGAAGGTGGAAGATGAAGGCAACCTCTCAAGCCAACTATGCAGGGAGAGGTAGATCTTCAAGAGGAAGGGGTAGAGGAGGCAAGCCAGGTAGGGGGAGATCTTATAACTCCTCACCATGCAACATTTGTGGTTTATCAAATCATACTACAGATGAGTGTTTTAGAAATTACAAGAATCAGAGAGGAAGAGGATACCAAAGAGGTGGCTACTCACAGTCAAGAGGTAGATTCAACCATCACCAAGGCTACAACAATAATTACAACAAAAACTGCAACAATAATTACAATGGCAACTACCAAGGAGGATTCAGGAAGGATTACAACAACTACACAGAGGAGCAAGATGACTCTCTTCTGATCATGAACATGACTTCAAAGTCAGGTACAAATGATGACCACCTATTCTACATTGACTCAGGATGTTCAAATCATGTGGCTGGCAATGTAGCATTACTCTCTGATCTTGAGGAACCAGAAGGTAAGCATCAAGTCCAAACAGGTGATGACACAAAGCATTCTATAGTTAAAGTTGGAAATGTTAAGACTTGTGATGGAAATCAGAATTTGTTGAGCAGGGTACTCTATGTACCAACCATTACCTAAAATTTGATGAGTGTTGGTCAGATTGTGGAGAAAGGTTTGTAGGTTAGATTCAACCAATATGGAGCATATGTGGAGGACCCAAGACATGGGTTCAAGAGGATTGCTAAAGGAGAAAAATCAGGTAGACTTTTCACTTTTGAGTTGGAAGATACAAAGAACATTGCACTATACAGTTATAAACATCAAACACTTTCAGAGCTTGAGATTTGGCACAAAAGGTTAGGGCACATAGGAGAAAGAACCTTGAAACAAATGTGCAGGGACCAATGTGTGCTTGGGATACCTAATGTATCCAAGAAACATATGATTTATAAGTGTGGTGCTTGTCAATTTGGGAAGTCTCACAGGTTACCCTTCTCAAAGAAAGGATACATGCATGAAGACTACCTAGAGCTTGTCCACACAGATGTATGGGGACCAAGCAAAGACCCCTCAGTCTCAAGATCAAGGTACTATGTGTCTTTCATTGATGATTATAGCAGATGGACTGTATTATACTTCATGAAGCACAAGGATGAGGTATTTAATTTCTTTAAAAAATATCTTGCATTAGTTGAAAATCAGATAGGAAGGAATTTGAAGAGGCTAAGATCAGATGGAGGAGGTGAGTACTTCTCCAATGAATTTGAAGACTTCTTGCAGGACAGAGGCATCAAAAGAGAGATAACCACAAGGTATTCTCCTGAACAGAATGGGGTAGCTAAGAGAAGAAATAGATTAATTGTTGAGACAACTAGATCTATGCTTAATGAGAAAAAGTTACCTAACTATCTATGGGCAGAGAGTGTTTCTACTACCACTTACCTCATAAACAGGTTACCATCTAAGTCTCTTGATGGCATGACACCCTATGAAGCATGGCATGGTAAGAGACCTTCACTTGACAATTGCAAAATATTTGGATGTGTAGCATATGTACACATTCCTTCTCAGATAAGAGGTAAGCTAGACCCAAAGGCTGAAAAATGCATCTTTATTGGGTATGATTTAAATAAAAAAGGTTACAGGTTTTATAATCCTATCAATAAGGGATTTATGGTAAGCAGACATGTTGTCTTTGATGAAAATGATTCTTGGTATGAGAATGAATGCAGGAAGGTCAAATTACCCTATGATTTGGAAGAGGAATTTCCAAGTCTTACAAAGGAGGAACCTACTCAGAATGAAGCCTCAAGTTCAGATGATGAAGACACTATCAATCTTGAAGAACTCAAAGCATGCAAGTCCAAAGGCAAAATGAAGATGAAGAAGCTTAAAGACATACCTGAATCCTCAACTCAACCATTTAGAAGATCACAAAGAGAAAGCAAGAAACCTATCAGATATGGGTATGATACATCTCTTGTTACTAAACATTCTGTCTATCTTGCCAAAGATTTGTCAAATGAAGAACCAGGATCATATGAAGAAGCAATAACCAAATGAGAATGGAAAGAAGCTATGGATGAGGATATTGATGCACTTAAAGAAAGTGACACATGGAAGTTAGTACCTAAGAAGGAATCAATGAAGGTAATAGGATCTAGATGGATCTACAAGCTTAAAAGGAATTTTGATGGCACAATCAATAGGTACAAAGCCAGATTGGTAGCCAAGGGTTTTGCAAAAACCCAAGGCATTGACTATGAGGAGACATTCTCACCTGTGTCCAAGATGCCAACCATCAGAGTGTTGGTAAGTGTGGCTGCATCAAAAAATTGGAATATGTACCAATTGGATGTCAAGAATGCTTTCTTGAATGGATGGATTTCAGATGAGGTATATATGTCACAACCTCCTAGCTATGAGGACCCTAAGAAGGTAACATATGTTTGCAAATTAAAAAAGGCTTTATATGGATTGAAGCAGGCACCTAGGGCATATGTCAATGGAATCAGGTATATCAAAAGTCAAATGATGAAGGAGTTCAATATCAATGATCTTGGTCTATTGAAATATTTTTTGGGACTTGAATTAGTCTACACTAATTCAGGGATATACATCACTCAGAAAAAATATATACAGGACATGTTGAAGAAGTTTCACTTGCAGGGGCTAAAGGAGCAAGCACTCCAATGGAGGTAAACCTAAATCTAAGTGCCCATGAAGGTGATGAAGTCAAGGACATTATAGGTTATCAAAGTATGGTGGGTAGCTTGAACTATGCTACCTTAACAAGGATAGACATTGCATATGGAGTTAGTGTGCTAAGTCAATTTATGCACAAGCCAAGGATACCTCACTTAGAGGCTGCCAAGAGAATCTTGAAGTATCTCAAGGGTACACAGAACCATGGTTTGTATTTCCCTTACACTTCAGATATTGATATCAAAATTTATTCAGATGCAGATTGGGCAGGATGCAAGGATGATAGGAGGAGCACTTCTGGATATATTTCTTTTGCAGGTGACAAAACAATTTCATGGTCTTCAAAGAAGCAACCTACTGTTGCTTTGTCTTCCATAGAGGCAGAGTATAGAGGACTAGCTAATGCCACACAAGAAGTAATTTGGATTAAGCTTTTGTATACAGAATTGGGATTGTATACTAGGTCACCAATTATCTTTGGAGATAATACAAGTTCTCTTCACCTTGGAGCTAATCCTATTTACCATGCTAGGACCAAACACATAGAGGTCCATTACCATTATGTGAGAGAAAAATTGATAAGCAAGGACATTCAACTTACCTATGTATCAACCAACATGCAATGTGCAGATTTGTTGACTAAAGCTTTGGATGGAACCAAACTTTGCAGGTTCAAATCCATGATTGGATTGCAGGATATACTTGAAGATTGAAGATGAAGACTTAAGCCAGAATGTTTGGCTTGAGGGGGAGCTGTTGGCGTAAATTACAAGCCTACACATTTGGCTCAAAGGATGCATTGAAGTCTATACAAACATGAAGAAGCATAGGAACATATGCTAGTGGTTAATTACCACTTTACCTCATTGTAAAAGTCAGATTGACTTGGAATCTTTTGTAATCACCTACCAAAAGGATTCATGGATAAAAGTAGCTGTTTGATTGAAAGAATATCTCCAAGAATTTAGGAGCTTGATCATAGGGAGCCAAAGGTTTGAATTTGAATTCAAACTTTTATTCATCTCTTATAAAAATGGACATGAAAAGTCGCAGGGAAGAGTGAGCACTCCCGAGCCTAGCATTACTGATTTTTGAGTGTGTGTGAGGTCTATACTCAAGCCCACACCTCTCTATACCATTTGGCATTGATGTTCATGCAAATGGAGTTGTATACAAATGTTCATTAATACATACATTCATATTGTCCATCTCTGAGTTCTCTGTTAGTGTACTCAAAAGTCTGGCAACTTGTCAAGGGCATATCTCGGTCAATTCTTCACCAAATTCAGTGATTCGAAGCTTGTTGGATTCAGCTTGAAGTAATCTACATGTTATAAAAGTTTGAAGACGTTCTATGCAACCATTTTCGAGAAATCTGCGTCGAGGTGAACTCTGGTCATTTTCTACTACAGTCCTAAAAAGTCGGGGGTATAGCTTAACTTGCTAAATTGATTTCTCTTAGCATAGTTTATCATTTTACATCATTCCACTTGGAATAGGTAGCTTACTAAGCTAATTAGATACCCCTAAAAGGAATTTTTCCAATTCCTACTGTGCGGGTCATACTGAGCAAAATACTCAGCAGGTGTCAAGCCATAAATAGAAGGTTTTCTTGAGTTTGTGACTTCCAAAGTTATCTGTTTTGATTCAATCATTGCACACATCATTTCGAAAGGACATAGGACATTTTATGGTGTCATTGGAAAGCTAAGGAGGTCTAGTTATCAACTCTGAAGCAAAAGAGGGCTGGGACAAAGCAGGTTTAGCAGTATCTACTCAGTCTCTTGGAGTATCCATCCATCATTCCCAACAGACATCCCATACCATCTAGCTTACACTTCCACTTTAGTAAAAGGTAACTTTGGCTTGAATCTTTGGATCAAACCTTGTTTTAGTCTAATCAAGTAAGAGCTATTATTTCTTAGGCTTGTAGGTGTCATTTCCATTGCAAAGCATAACTATTGCTCATGTCACAATGAAATTATAATTTAGCAAGTGTTAATTGCAACTTGATAAGACTAATCTCAAAAAATTGACTTTTCAATTATTCCTTGATTCAGATATACTCTACAAGATCCCTTTATGTCACTTGATGATAGAGCTAGTTTATATCTCAACTAGATATCATCTTTTTTTTTTACATAATGGGTAATTTGAGAAAGAATAATTGACTTGCCAATCAAATCTCTATGTTGAAGTAGATGGTAATTCCATTTATTATATAGTCCGTGAAGCAGAAAGGCAAGAAGAAGGAAGAAGATGAAGAAGAGACTTCCCAAGCCAACTTCGCACGCAAGAGCAAGTGGAAAGGGAAGAAGAAAGTGTTAGATATGTTCAATAATCCACCCTCATGTGACTGCAAATGATCTATGGTTCTCTAAGTTGTAAGGCCCCCATTATGAGGAGAAGCCATTATGAGGGACTGGACATTTGTGGAACCCTAACTTCCAAGTTAGATGAGGTCTATGTGTGAGCGTTGATGGTTGTAGATGATCTTTGTGAGCCTAGCCATTAGGTTAGGTAAAGAATAAAGTTCGAGGACATTGGGTTTCCATTTAAGGTAAAATAAAGGCCCTATGGTGTCGCACGGTTTCCCCATAGAACCTTAATGGGGGGAGTGCAAAGGGGGGCTTGCCCCCTTCTGCAGGGTCTGGGACGGTAGGACTTCTGGTCATGGAGATATTGTTGGATTGGATATTTTACCAACTATTTTGTATCTCTTGACTACATTTATCTATATCAAACCGCCTTGTAAAAGCGCACTAGTAAGCCCTTCATCTAGAGTCTGTCTAGATCGCCATCTAAGCTCCACAATGGGATCGCACCAGTGGACAACACCATCATTGTTATTGCATTATGCTCGGCAATCTGAGAATTTGAGTTCTCTATCTCTTAGTCTGCGTCTATATTTGTCTGCATTTTTCTCTCAACTTTGTCTACAGGCCTATTCCGCTGTGCTGTTATTTTCTTACAGAAAGGACCAAAGCAAGACAAAGCGAAAGGTCTGAATGTTTAATATTTTTCCATATGCAATAAGACCAACCACACTACTCATAATTGCCGCTTCAATGGGAAGACCTAGAAAGGAAGTCGAAGAGGTGGATATGGCAACAATAGAGGCAAAGGTGGACACAAATTCAATAATAACAATAGAGGGTATAATAGAAGGGACTTCAACAATTATTCAAAATATCAACCACATGAAGACTCATTGCTTCTCATGAAACTAAGCCACAAAGAAGGTTAAGAAGATGATCATTTGTTCTACATAGATTTAGGATGTTCGAATCATGTTGCAGGCAACATTGCTCTTCTATTTGACTTGGAAAGTCCAAAGCATAGACATGAAGTGCAAATAGGGGATGACACAAAGCACAATGTGGAGAAGATTGGTAATTTCAAAGATTCCAATGGTAGGAAAAACATTTTGAGTAAGGTTATCTATGTACACACTATCACTAAAAACCTAATAAGTGTAGGCCAAATAGTTGAAAAGGGCTTGCAAGTTAGGTTCACCCAACATGGAGCTTTTGTGGAAGATCCATGTCAAGGCTTCAAGAAGATAGCTAGAGGTGAGAAGCACGGTAGGCTCTTTACTTTTGAAGTAGGAGAAACCAGGAACATAGCTCTATTCACTTTTGGGTCTGAAACCCTAAGTGAGCTTGAAGTGTGGCATAAGAGGCTTGCTCATGTGAATGAAAGAATCTTGAAGGATATATGCAGGGATCAAAGTGTTCTAGGACTAGCAAACATATCAAAGCAACATATGATCAATACATGTGATGCACGTCAGATTGGGAAGGCACAAAGACAACCATTCAACCACAAAGGCTACATCCACAACAACTTATTTGACTTAGTACATATAGACGTATGGGGACCAAGACAAGAACCTTCATTGGTAGGATCAAGGTATTATGTCTTATTTATTGATGACCATAGTAGATGGACTATTCTTTATTTTATCATAGTAGATCACTCAAGAAGCTCAGATCTGATGGAGGGGGAGAATACTTCTCCAAAGAGTTTGTTGAGTTCTTTCACGATAAAGGTATCAAAAGGGAAGTGACTACTAGGTACTCTCCTCTCCTAAATGGAATCGCCGAGAGGAGAAACAAGACATTGGTTGGATCAACCAGAACAATGCTTGAAGAGAAGAAGTTTCCACATTATCTATGGGCAGAGGCTATTTCAACTGCTGTGTACATTGTCAATAGACTACCATCCAAATCACTTCAAGGTATGACTCCTTATGAAGCATGGCATGGAAGAAAACCTAGTCTTGGACATTGCAAGGTTTTTGGTTCTTTAGCTTATGTTCATGTACCATAAAAAATAAGAGGTAAGATAGATGAAAGGGCAACAAAGGCACTGTTTATTGGATATGATTCAACTCAAATGGGTTACAGGTTCTATAAGCCTTTAACCAAGCAATTCACTTCAAGTAGAGATGTTGTGTTTGAAGAACACAGGTCTTGGTATGATGAAGACAAACAAAAGGTAAGTCTACCATATGATCTTGATTTTGACTCTCACAATTCGGAAGCAAGCATGATACACAGGTCTAGGATCCAAGAAGTGACATAGATGATGACCAAGATGAAAGGGAAAAGTATTACAAGCTATTGAAGTAAAGAGGCAAAGCAAAGATGCAAGAGGTTGGAGAATGCTCCAAGCAAGCACCTAGAAGATCAACAAGAGAGAAGAAACAACTAGAAAGAAATGGATATGATTCCACATTTGTTACGAAGCATTCAATCTACGTGGAAAAAGACTCTATTTCAGAGGAACCATCAACCTATGAAGAGGTAAAGGGAAACCCTAATTGGGAAATGTCCATGAAAGAAGGAGATGGACACTTGGTGTCACCGAATCAAAAGGTAATTAGTTGTGGATGGGTATATAAAGCTCAAAGAAATTCAGATGGATCAGTTTGCAGGTACAAGGCAAGATTAGTTGCCAAAGGATGCTCTCAAACTCATGGTATAGACTATGAGGAAACATTCTCACCAATTGCAAAGATGACTACAATCAGGACATTGATAAGTGTAGCTGCTGCAAGGAATTGGAGAGTCCTCCAACTTGATGTGAAAAATGCATTCTTAAATGGTTGGATAAGTGAAGAGGTATACATGTCACAACCACTAGGTTTTGAGAACCCTAATCATCCATCTTATGTTTGTAGACTTAAGAATGCATTGTATGGATTGAAGAAAGCTCCTAGAGCTTGGAATTATAGGTTGGTTACATACCTTCAAGATCAAGGGTTCAAAGTAAGCAACTGAGATCCTTCTCTATTCATCAAAGGGATCACGATGAGGTTATCTATCTATGTGTATATGTAGATGATATTACTGTGGCAGGTGATGATGTGAATGGCATTCAAAGGATCAAGAGACACATGCAAGAGGAGTTCAAAATTAGTGACTTAGGTGAGCTCACATATTTCCTAGGTATGCAGGTGATATACACAGATGAAGAAATGTATTTGACTTAGAGAAGATACATTCACGATCTACTTCTGAAGTTCAAAATGGAGACACTAAACCTTTAGGTACACCTTTGGAGATGAATCGTAAACTTAGTGTTTATGAAGGTGAGAAAATTGAAGACATAAAAGAGTTTCAAAGCTTGGTAGGTAGCTTGATATATGCTACTCATACAAGGGCAAATATCTCATATAGTGTGGGAGTGCTTAGTGAGTTCATGCACTTGCCAAGGAGACCATACATGGATGCAGCTAAGAGAGTACTTAAGTATCTCAAAGGTACAATTAACAAAGGTATATTCTATCCTTACCCCTCACATTTGGATATCAAAATCTATTCAGATGCAGATTGGGTAGGAACTAAGGATGATAGAAAAAGTGCTTCTAGTTACTTAGCATTTGCAGGTTCAAAGCTAGTGTCATGGAGTTCCAAGAAGCAACCAACAAGTGCTTATCCTCGACTGAAGCAGAGTACAAAGGTTTGACCATAGCAACTCAAGAAGAAATATGGTTAAAAGCATTGTATACAGATTTGGGACTTGTGAGTTCCAAAGCTCACATATTTGGAGATAATGTAAGTTCCATGAATCTAGCGGCAAACCCTATTTTCCATGCAAGAACCAAACACATAGAGATTCATTACCACTTCACCAAAGAGATGCTCATGGAAAAGGAGATTGACATTTCTTTTGTTCCTATTGAAAAGAAAGTAGCAGATATGATGACGAAGGCACTTGATGGAATAAAGCTTTGTAGATTTAAAGCTATGGCAAGTATTCAACCTATCAGAGAATGAAGACTCAAGCATCCTTTAGCTTGAGGGGGAGCTATCGAAACAGGGAGCTATCGGAACATCAATCTTACACTATGCTTGAGGTGTATTTGATCTACATCAAAGGCTATCACATCGAAAGAATAGCCGTTGGAGAGTTCTTTTATTTATGCCCACTTATTGTACTTTTTTAAAAGATTTTTCATGGATCTTTTATCATTTTAAAAGCTTTGAGCTTTACACATGTTAAAGTAGAAAGATAGAGCCTAAATCCCACTAATTTGTGGTGGTTGAGTTGCATTCAATCAAGCAATCAATCACTTAAAAGTAGATCAAACTAGATCTTCACTTTTCCTAGATTGTAGGAAAGTGAATTGATTCCCTCCAACAACCATTCCAACCTTCATTTGAATTTAAAATCCACTTGTGGAAGTCTTGAAACACTCCTAGAGTCTATATAAAGTGTCACATAATCCTATTAGGAGATGGTTGAACCATGCCTTAAGAGAGAGGATTAGGAAGTAATCCTCAACCATGGCTTTTGGGGCAAGTAGTTAGCCCATCGTACTCCTAACCAGGAGGTTGTGAGTTCGATTCCCAACATTGGTATCAGAGCCTAGTTGAGAAATTGGGCGAGACAAAGGTTCGCACCTCATTCGTGGGTAGTTGGAAAAAGCGCTTATCCATGGGGAGTGTGAAACTGGCCTTGGATGAAGGTGCATGAGCATTTGGGCACCCATAGAGGGTGGGATACGTCCAAATTCGGTCCATGTGCTTGAGTTTGAGGTTGCTGGAAGCACTCATGCATGGAAAGTGGGTCCAAGAGAGTTAAAAGGGTCCACAAGTGAGCATTGAGGGCAATGCTCAATCTAAGGGGGGAGGAATGTCACAATATCTTAGTAGGAGATGGTTGAACCATGCCTTAAGAGAGAGGATTAGGAAGTAATCCTCAACCATGACTTTTGGGGCAAGTAGTTAGCCCATCGTACTCCCAACCGGGAGGTTGTGAGTTCGATTCCCAACATAAAGACTTGAAATCACTTGTACGTTACATGGAAGCAATATACATACAATTGTGACCATCATTGTCTTGCTCCTTTAATTTTCTACATCATCTTCTTTGCCAATAGTAATCTTGCAAAGGCTGCTGCTCTCTCTCCGGAGCTCCAAATTGAGTGCAAGATGGCTCATTAGAAAGGTAGTAGTACTGATTTTATGCTATAAATTTGCATAGCATTTGGTTCATCAGATTGGGAGAAATCATAGTTTTTCTATCTAAGGGTCAATCTCTGCATATTCCTGAAAAATAGGAGGTACCACCGTTGAGTGTCTGATTCATTCATATACAATATTTTGCCTATTCCTTATAATTTTGTGCATTATATACACTAAACCCTATGTGCATAACTCCCATAAAAGGATTTTTTCTGATTGTAATCGTGCTGGTCACTATGAGCATTTGAAGTTCATTGTCTCTTCCATAGATAGTAAGTTGTCTGAGCTAGTCGACCCGCGAACCTATCTGTTTTGTATAGACTCTTTCTCCTTCATGTTCCAAAGTACATAGTGCATTTCTTAGCACTTATCGCATGCCATTAAGGCCAATTGAGTCTCCATAAGTTCAAGGGCTGGTCTTGTGCCAGTTGGCTGGACCAAACTTCGTTGCTTCGAAATGCACCTTACAACCTACAAGCTTCTCCAAGTTATTTCATTGATGATGCTTTTGTGGAAGATGCAAGTCATCGATTACATTCATGTACTAAGGAGACATCTGTTAGCCCCAAAGATGTGTATGAAACTTTGTTGCCTCTTTTTACAGGCGGAGGATCTAGTGTTGGTTCAAATGAGGCAATTTCTCACCCTTTATGGGTTCCACATGATGATGCAAATAATTCCATTTATTATAAAGATTTGCATGATACATTGGTTGATCATAGCGTTGATATAGAGGAGGCAAAAACTATGCCTAAATGGTTAGTGTATGCTTTGCACAATAGCAAATTAGATGCAGCTCTCCAGAGCTCCAAATTGAGTGCAAGATGGCTCATTGGAAAGGTGCTAGTGCTGATTTTATGCAATAAATTTTTGTAGCATTTGGTTTAGCAGATTGGGAGAAATCATAGTTTTTCTATCTCACGGTCAATCTCTGCATATTCCTAAAAAATAGGAGGTACCATTGTTGAGTGTCTGATTCATTCCTATACAATATTTTTCCTATTCCTTATAGTTTTTTGCATTATATACACTAAACCCTATGTGTATCACTCCCATAAAAGGTTTTTTTCTAATTGTAATCATGCTGGTCGCTATGAGCATTTGAAGTTCATTATCTCTTCCATAGATAGTAAATTGTTTGAGCTAGTCGACCCGCGAACCTATCTGTTTTGTATCGACTCTTTCTCCTTCATGTTCCAAAGTACATAGTGCATTTCTTTGCACTTATCGCATGCCAATAAGGCCTATTTGAGTCTCCAAAAGTTCAAGGGCTGGTCTTGTGCCAGTTGGCTGGACAAAACCCTGTTGCTTCGAAACACACTTTTCTATCTCCTACAAGATTCTCCAAGTTCTTTCATTGATGATGTTTTTGTGGAAGATGCAAGTCATCGATTACATTCATGTACTAAGGGGACATCCGTTAGCCCCAAAGAACTGTATGAAACTTTGTAGCCTCTTTTTACAGGTGGACGATGTATTGTTGGTTCAAATGAGGCAATTTCTCACCCTTTATGGGTTCCACATGATGATCCAAATAATTCCATTTTTTTTAAAGATTTGCATGATACATTGGTTGATCACAACATTGATATAGAGGAGGAAAAAACTATGCCTCAATGGTTAGCGTATGCTTTGCACAATAGCAAATTAGATGCGGCAATATCATATCATACTCGTTGAGGCTCTCATAATGCTTCTTTTGCATCACGTTTTTATGTTATAGCTAGCTCTAGTCTTTGTGATGAGAATGAGCTTGTTTCATTTGATGAAGTAGGAAATTCAAAAAAATGGATGAATGTTATGCAATTAGAATATGATGGTATTATGAACAATGGTACCTTATCTTTATGTGACTTACCTCTTGGCAAGAAGGCTATTGACACTTATTGAGTATACAAGCTGAAGTGTAAGCCAAGTGGAATAGTGGACAAGTTTGTTCATAATATGTGCACTTGCAACTCATCACGGTGGGAATGTACATCAATTGCACACTAAAAATGCAATTTTAATGGTGATTCACATGAAGAGTTGTATATTTTCAGCCTTTTGGATTTGTGCAGAAAGGGCATGAAACCAAAGTGTGCTGGTTAAAAAAGGCATTATAAGGTTTAAAGAAACAACCACATGCTTGGTATAAAAATATACATGCCTACGTGTTTACACATTGTTTTGAGAACAATCCAACTGAGAGAATCTTATATGTTAAGTGTGAAAATGAATTGCTTCTGATCATTCTTGTCTATGTTCTAATGAGAAGCATGTTACTAATTTTAAGGTTGATTTGTATACCTCATTTGAGATGTCAGATTTGGGGCATTTGCATCATTATTTGGGCATTCAGTTTATGCAAGGTGATGGTGGAATAGTTTTCTATCAAAAAAACATATATTGACACATTATTATAGCATTTTGGCCTTGAAGATTGCAAAGCAATTGTGCCTCTTGTGGAAATAGGTTTATGGTGGATTCTTCATGATGTTGGAGATGCATTTAATGTTGTTGACTATCAAGAGGTTGTTGGATACTTGATTTACTTATGCATTTCTTGGCTGGATATTTAGTTTGTTGTCTCATAGACTAGTAGGTTAATGCATTGCCTAGGTGTCAAGTATTGGTAGGTGACTAAGCACATCTTTCAATACTTGAGCGATACTTGACTACTTTGATTGTTTTATCCCAAGGGAGGAGCACTACCTCCAGGTTTACATGCTTTTTGTGACTATTAAAAAGAACTTGTTTGATTCAATATTGGCTCACAAAGAAAGTAAACTAAAGCCATTTTAGCAAGAGAATATGGGCTGGGGGAACATTTGAGATGAAATTTGAATTAGGAGATGAGAATAAGTCATATGCTACTTTGGCACTTGTTGACTCAGGGTCATAGATTAATGTGATTTCAAAAGAACTCCATGACAAATTCAAATGACCATTTGATAAGAGCCATGGATGCAGAATGAGAATGGCCAATAACGATTGCGGTTCTTTACTAGAAGCTTGTGAAAATTTCCTTGTGATGATAGGTTGAAATACTCATGTACTTCACTTCTTCATCCAAGAAAACTATTCCTATGAGGTTATTTTAGGTCAAACTTTAGTATGTGAGACTAGAAAGGAGACTAAAGATATGGATGATGGGTTTTCATATGCTAGGATTAGATCTAAAGATGTCTTGCAATCACTCCAAGTCATCACCCTTAGCTAAAGCCATTTACGAAACCAAGATCAAGTAAGAAAGTCTCCTATACACTCAGTTTCCTACGAGATTGTTTTAGGTCAACCTTTAATATGTGAGACTAGAATGGAGACTATAGTTATGGATAATGGGTCTGCATATGATAGGATTCGATCTAAAGATGACTTGCAATCACTCCAAGTCATCACTATCATCTCAAGCCATTTAGGAAACCAAGATCAAGTAAGAAAGTCTTCTATACACTCACTAGAGAAAGTATGCGATGATTGTGTACTTCTACATGAATATGGAGGATATTTTGACCAAAATTGTTTTTAGATTCCACTTTTGAATAAGACAATGATGGAGAATGGATTGGTGTCTCCTAAAATATTGTACATAGTTTTGAAGGTTTTTTTGTTTATTTTCCTTCATCAAAATTGAAAATTATTCATAAGAAAAATATAGCTAAAAAAATTATAAAATCATAAGGAAAATACTTAAAAAGTAAGGGAATCATATAAATTGATGAGCATATTGAACATATCATTGAAACTTCATCCATCGTTTTATTACTTGAATAAACTCAACAAACATTAAACGATTAAGGCAGTTCAAGATTTGTGCTTCTTAATTCTACTCATGAGTATGATTTTATTTCCAAATTTATGAAAGAGTACATAATTAAAGAAGTTAAAGTGAATACAAAATATAAAATAGCTGCAAAAAGATTAAACCTATTGCTCAACCTTTATAAAAAGAAAGTAACAAAAAGTTCAAGCACATCTCAAAAGACCCTATTTTACGTGAGCAAGAAAACATAGGAAACACTTTCACTAATGAGACTATTAAAAGATTCAAACTAGGAACTCATGATTCCTTTCTATTGCGAGTTGAACGTGAATTATTTCTAAGATTCATTAGAGAACATGGAAGAGCTTTTTCACTCCATCCTCATGAGATATGTTGTGCTGATCGTCAGCCAATTCCACCAATGATCATTTTTATGTTACCACATGTTGCATGGAATCTTTGCCCCATAAGGTTCTTAAAAAATCGTTTATCTGAGCTGATGAGACTACTTAAGAAGAACATACACATGAGAATTCTTGAACCATCCTTAGCCCCATATTCAAATAAACAGTTCACTATACCTAAAGAAAATGGAAAGTTGAGGTTTATTCAAGAGATATAGGTGGTTGTTTAAGTCACTATTAGGAATATTGGAACATGCCGTATAGTAGGAGAGTTTGCAAAAGAATCTGTTTGGATTGTATCTATTCTATGTGTGATTTATATTCAAGCTATGACCAATTCTAGCTTGATATTGAGAGTAGAGATATTACTAGGATGCTGAATCCTCTTGATTTAGTCCATATGCATACTTTGCCAAAAGAAGCTACAAACTTAGTAGCACATATGATGAATGCAATGAATATGATCTTGCACAATTTCATTCCATATGTGATGATGCTTATCATTGATGATATTCCCATTAAAGGATGTGAGAAGAAGGTAAAAGATAAAAGTTTAGACTCTTGAAGATGTGTAAAACTTTTTATCTACCATATCTTTGATTGTGAACATCTAAAAGATTTTAAGAGATTGGTTTAGCATTTTCTATTGAAAAATTTGTTTTTGGTGTCAATGAAGTACTCATTGTTCGAAATTTGTGTGGTCATTATGGTCGGAGACCATAGCAGCCTAAAGTTGATGCCATAAACAAGATATTTGAGAATTGTAGTAATGTGAGCAAGGTGAGAAGGTTTATAGGAGCTTGTGTTTATTATGCCATTTGGATACATCACCTTCCATATGTTTTTAATTATCTTTATGAAGTACTGAGGAAAATTAGAAAGCTCATGTGGAGTGAAAAGCATTCTAAAGCCATGAGGAAATGGAAAAGACTACTAATTGAAGCCTCTATTTTGAAAAGAGTTGATTATTCGGAGAGTAAAACCCATTATCTTGACTCTTGATACTAGTACTATAGGTATAATTTGGGTCATAAGACAAGACAATGAGAAGGGGAAAAGATATGTTGTTTTTGGTGCTAAGATTTTGCATGACACACAAAGAAAATGCCCGCAAACCTTACGAAGAACTTCATTGAAAGAGTACCTAGATTCAAAACAAATTAGAAACATGGCCTTATAACCATGTATGTTTGAGTTATATATCCATAAGTGTGAATATGAGTGTGTCTATTAACAAATGTGTTTTTTATGGATAAATATATGCGATCATGTGTGGGTGAATGAATATAAAAGTATGTATTTATATAGGCATATGTATGTTAATATGCATGTGTATTCATGTTTCATGTACACTTATATATGTGGGTATGTGTGTGTTTATACCCTTAGGTGCTAAGTGTATACGTGGATATTTGTGTGAGTACCTATGTTTTTATTTGTGGGTTGTCCATATGATTGTGTATGAGTTTACATGTGTATGTACATATATATATGTGTTGTATGGATACATGAATCTTAATGTGTTTGAACTAACATATACAGTTATTAACAATAAAATCAAGAGACGAAATTAAAAACAAAATTAAAAAGAAAATTTGAATTATCACAAAAGATAAAAGAATTTATTAAAGCTAAACAAAGTTTAAACATTGAAAAGGTAAAAAGAAACTCAAGTTCAAAACAAATATATACGTATGTGAAATACTTGAACTAACTACGTGTGTGCTAACTAAATGTGTATTTAGTGTAAGTGCCTTGTATGTGTTGCGAGCTAACTACGTGTGAGCTAACTAAATGTGTGGGTCTAACATGCACTTGTGTTACAGAAGTAGATATTCTCATATGCTTTCTTCAAATAAGAGTAGGAGAGATCTTGGCACGATAACTTTGACCAAATTTGCACATTGTGTGTAAGTGTGGTCATGCTTTCGAAGGAGAGCTTATCACATCAAATTTGGATGTGATGGCTTCAAGAGTTTGGAAGAGAGTTATAGAATGATGAGACTTTGAATAGACATTGTGATAGTGCAAAGATAGCTTGGTGGAATAGACGAAGATAGCTTGGTGGAATAGTCAAAGTTACTTGGAATACCTAATAATGGAGTTCTATGCATTTAAAAAATAGTGCTAAACTTTTTCCAACGATGTGTAAATGCGACTCACATGAGCTTGCTTGAAGCACCCTACGTGTGCCGTCATTTGCAACACTGGCAATTGGAATCGATTCACCTAACTGAGCACTTTCATGACATCACTGGCTCTATAAAACCTAAACCCATCTCTACATCCTTGTTGCTTACCAACTCATTTGTAGAGTTAGTTTTACCATGATGTTCCTCTTTTAGCTTGTCCTAATCCTTTTGCTACTAGAACATCATTAGCTTCTGGTGCAAAAGATGCATCTTTCTCAAAGACCTTTGTACTCCTCACTTTCAAGGAAAGGAATGTGATCACAACAAGGATACAATCCTTACCATCTTATAGAAGTGGCTAGATTTACATCCACTTTGAAACAAACTTTCGTCTTTCCAAGTCTTAGACGCTAGCTTGTCCCTAGTCCCAAATTGTAAAAATGGTAGATGGCCTTGGTTGAATCAAACCAAGCTCCCGGCACTTGGAACTAGCTCAAAGAACACTTCAAGAAAGAGTTTTTTACCTAAAACAAAGAGGAAAAGAACTATGAAGAACAGGATAGTAGCTTCCAATTGTTGATATATTTTGGTAGTGATCATCTGAACACTCTAGGACTGCCGGGGAACTTTTTTCCCTCTTTAGGATGTTTTTCCCCCCCCCTCTTGTATATACGCCTATTGCCCTAATGGGCTACTTATCTTTGTACATTCTAGTGGTAATACATTTAGTATTGTGTATTGTGCTCCAAGCTTCTTCTTCTTCCTTGTGTTGTTCGCATGCTTCAGTAGACATCTAACTCCAACAATTGGTATTGGAGCAGGTCACCGCTTCATCTAGAGCATTATCGACACCTCTCCAGTTGCAGTCTCAAAATCGCACGAATTTTGGTAAGCATACTCAACGTGTTTTTGAGATAAAAAGAGCTTTGTTGTGTGGTGCCAAGATCACGATCTGAGCTCGTTTCAGCCTCTGAACACACTATCATAGCGCTTGTGTAGGCTATTTTGTCTTTTTGTGCCAAAGGTATATACCAGTTTCTGTTCGCGAGTATAAGCTCTCAAAGTCGGCTATAGGTTTAGCAGAATTTTTCTGGGCAGTTCTATTCAACTTTCTGAGATACAATCAATTTTTTGCATCAAGGTATTTTAGTCACTAGCCATGACTAAAAGCAGTGATGTATTTCGTATGTTGGCTGTTAAGGATAAGTTGGATGGTACCAATTACCCATTGTGGGCTTATATGATGTGACATGTATTGTTTGCGAAAGGATTGTGCAACATTGTGTAGGGTGTTGAAAAACGTGCTATCACACCTGCAACTGTTACAACTGTAGGTATTGAAGCTGATGCAGAAGGTGTCGAAGATTATAATATTGTGCATATTCCTGTTGGTGCTGCGGTTTCTGCTGCACCTACTGCACAACAAATTTATTGGGGTGGCAGAGATTCCCAAGCACATGCATTGATAGCTTTGTTTGTGAAATGTGCCATTATTCCTCACATTCTCTCTTCCAGAATAGCTAAGGATGCTTGGGATACACTTACCACATTGTACCAAGCTAGGAATGAGGCTCATGTTGCCTACCTCCAAAAACTGTTGGAGAGTGAGCACATGAACGAAGGTGATTCTATGGATAGTTTTCTAACAAAGATCAAAGACTTGAAGGAATAGTTGATTTTTTCTAATGAGGTTATACCAGATAGCTCACTTGTGCAGACCATTCTAAATGGTCTTCCTGATTCATATCAGAGTTTTTCTTCTACTCTTCGATTGATGATGAAAGGCAATCCAAATGCCTTGTCATTTGAGGAGTTAGTCTTTGTTCTATTGCAGGAAGATCAGTCTAGGCAGAACAGGTTCATTATGCGTATTGCAGATCAAGCTTTCCTGGCTAATCAAAAGGGCAAAGGAAAATGGAGCTCTTCAACTAGTAAGCAGAAATCTGCTAATTCTGCACAATCGAAGAGGGAAGACAAATATGAAAAGAGTTTTGCAAGTACTGTAAAGGAAATGATCATATCATAAAGAAGAGTCTAAAACTAGCTGCTAAAGAGGCAAAGAAGAAGGAGGCTAGAATGGTTGTTGTAGAGGCCTCTACACCAAAAATAGAGTCTGCTAATCTTGTGTAGGAAGAAGAATGGGTGTTTACTACTGTTTGCAGTTTTGGCTTTCATGTACTAAGGAGACATCTATTAGATCCAAAGACATGTATGATTCTTTGCTTCCTCTTTTTACAGGTGGAGAGTCTAGTGCTGGTCCTAATGAGGCAACTTCTCAACCTTTGTAGGTTTCATGTGATGATGCAGATCATCCCATGTCTAATATAGATTTACATGATGCACTTGTCGATGAGAGAGCTGACACTGAGGAGGCAAAAACTATGCCCAAATGGCTGGTGCAGACCTTGCATGATAGCAAATTAGATGCATCTCTATCATATCATACTCGATCAGGCTCTCATAGTGCCTCTTTTGCATCATATTGCTATGCTATGGTTGCATCTAGTCTCTATGATGAGAATGAGCCTGTTTCAATTGACGAAGCATAAAATTCAGAAAATTGGATGGCTACTATGCAATCTAAATATGCTGCTATAATGAAGAACGGTAGTTGGTCTTTCTGTGACTTGCCTCCGGGCAAGAAGGCCCTTGGCACTAAGTGGGTTTACAATCTAAAGCGTAAGCCAGATGGAAAAGTTGACAGGTATAAGGCTAGGCTTGTTGCAAAGGGTTATGCACGGGAAAGAGGCATTGATTTTGATGAGACCTTTGCACCTACATGCCGTATGACTAATGTTCAGAGCATTTGTGCATGTAGCGTGGTAGAACTCTCTCTCTCTCTCCCCCCCTCTCTCTCTCTCCCTCCCCCATAGCACCCACCCTCACTCCCCCCGCAACCCCCTCATCTTTCTCCCCGCGGCTCCCTCAACCCACTCCCCCCACCACCCTCTCTCTCTCTCTCCCTCTCTCTCTCTCTCCCTCTCTCTCTCTCTCTCTCTCTCTCTCCCTCTCTCCCTCCCCCATAGCCCCCACCCTCACTCCCCCTGCAGCCCTCTCTCTCTCTCTCTCTCTCTCTCTCTCTCTCTCTCTCTCCCCTCTCTCTCTCCCCTCTCTCCCTCCCTCGCAGCCCCCACCCTCACTCCCCCCCGCAACCCCTCTCCCTCTCTCTCTCTCTCTCTATCTATCTATCTCCCTCCCCCACAGCCCTCACCCTCATCGTCCCCATAGCCCCTCTCTCTCTCTCTCTGCCTCGTAGCCCCCACCCTCACTCCCCCCATAGCCTCCTCATCCTTCTCCCCGCGGCCCCCTCAGCCACTCCCCCCCGCCACCTCCTCTCCCTCTCTCTCTCTCTCTCTCTCTCTCTCTCTCTCTCTTTCTCTCTCCCT
Source organism: Ceratopteris richardii (assembly GCA_020310875.1). Lineage (NCBI taxonomy): Eukaryota > Viridiplantae > Streptophyta > Polypodiopsida > Polypodiales > Pteridaceae > Ceratopteris > Ceratopteris richardii. The sequence continues at coordinate 209,016,989 of CM035408.1, forward strand.
CTCTCTCTCTCTCTCTCGAAGCCCCCACCCTCACTCCCCTCGTAGCCCCTTCATCTTTCTCCCCGTAGCCCCCTCAGCCCACTCCCCCCGCCACCTCTCTCTCTCTCTCTCTCTCTCTCTCTCTCTCTCTCTCTCTCTCTCTCTCTCTCTCTCTCTCTCTCTCTCTCTCCCTCTCCCCCGCAGCCCCCACCCTCACCGCCCCTGTAGCCCCTCTCTCTCTCTGTCTCTCTCTCTCTCTCTCTGTCTCTCTCTCTCTCTCCCACAGCTCCTGCCATCCCCTCCCCGCCACCACCTCCTATTTCCCCCCACCACCCCTGCAGCCACCCCCATCCACCCCCTCCTATTTCCCCCCACCACCCCCGCAGCCACCCCCCCTCCACCCCCTCCTATCTCCCCCCACCAACCCCGCAACCCACCCCCCGTCCACCCCTCATCTTTTCGCCCATAGCCCCCACACTCCTCCCCCACTCCTCCACTTCCACCACCATCTCCCACTCCTCCATCCCCTCCACCTCCGCCTCCTCCATCTCCCACTCCTCCATCCCCTCCACCTCTGCCTCCTCCATCCCCTCCCCCTCCTCAATCCCCTCCTCACAGCCATCCCCTCGCGAGCCCCTCATCTTTTCCCCCGCAGCCCCCACACTCCTCCCCCTCTCCTCCACCTCCACCACCATCTCCCACTCCTCCATCCCCTCCACCTCCGCCTCCTCCATCTCCATCTCCCCCTCCCCCTCCACCTCCACCTTAACCTTCTCCCTCCCCTCCACATCCTCCATCTCCTCCACCTCCTTGCCGTCAAAGTCCTCATGCAATTCGACAAATCTATGAATGAAGCCTTGCAAACAAAGATTAAGTCTGCGGTGTCTTTTAAGGGACATTTGCATACATACAGATTCTATGACAACACGTGGACATTTCTTCTCGAAAATGCTACGTTCAAGAAGGATAACGAAAATTTGCATGTAGACCTGGTGAAAGTGATTGCTTGTGATGACCTTAGATGTTCTGGCGATACGCGTGCTACACTGATGAATTCAACGAGTTTACCACCTTAGCCGATATGCCCGGAGAATCTTTTGAAATTTCATCGTAATAGGGATAGATCATTGCAATTATTGATCTTCAAACTCCCACCACTCCTCCCACCACTCCAACCTCCACTCCTCCCCCCCCTCAAACTCCACCCACACTCCACTCCACCCCCCTCAACTCCAACCCTAACTTCACCCTCAACTCCAACCCTACCTCCACCCTCAACTCCAACCCTAACTCCACCCTCCACTCCACCCCCCTTAACTCCAACCCTAACTCTACCCTCAACTCCAACCCTAACTCCACCCTCAACTCCAACCCTAACTCCACCCTCCACTCCACCCTCTCCGAACTCCACCCAGGGCACACTCCACTCCACCCAGCCTCAACTCCACTCTCCATTCCACCTTCCCACACCTCCCACCACTCCCCATACCACTCACACCACTCACTACCTTCCACCACTCAATATGGAAGATAGGCAAAAGATGATATTGGAGCTTTCGTGACATCAGTCAGTAGAAGATTTCTTTCATGGTTAGATGGTCAAAAGCTACTACAAGAATAATGTGAAGAATTATGTGAAAGATGTGCTTCTGAAGGTCATTTCAATATCGGGCGGCACATAATGATGATCTCAGCTTGCATGCAAAAGTGACAGTAAAAGTGTAAGTGGTAAAACTGAAAGAAGATAAATGACTGTTGCCGCAAACCATTCATGATGATTGCCTATTTTTGAGGATCCAATTCGAAAATGGTGGCATATTTGATCTACCCCTCCAATTTTGGGGCAATCAATCGGCGCATGAACAGTGGACATGAGGAATCGGCAAGGCCCTCTTGGCCTATTGGCGTCTATAAAAGCAGTGGACTAGAACTCATTGGGGACACACATAGAGGCACGTACAAGGCTTATCTCCGGCATCTCTTTGGGTCCTCTCTTTGCACTCTGTGGCTATAAGCCTACTGTAGGAAGTCACTCTGTGGTGAAGATACAGAGCGTGGGCTTCCCAGTGGAGGGCTAATAGCACTGTAGTGTAAAGAAAGTGGCTTGGTTTTGTCATTCAGTGTGAGTCAGTAGTATTTTCGTGCTCTTTCCACTACAACATATGAGGGGCATACCGATGCTGCATATATCGACGGTCACAGTCGGCGTTGGTATGGGCCTCGAAAAATGTCACTTAGAGATACCGACGGTCAAGTGACCGTCGGTATGACCGTTTTAAACGGATCGTCGGTGTGGCCCGCACCCGCTGGTATGTGCGTCGGTATATGCGTCGGTATAGGCGTCGGTATGAGTGTCGGTATAAGCGTCGGTAATTTACTGGGAACTACCGACGCGTATACCGACGCCCATACCGACGGCGAGTTTTAAACATACCGTGAACCCGAGAGCAGAACTTCACATTTTTGCGTGTGTTTGAATACTATTGGTCTTCTGTCGAACTTGCACGCACGAACCGAATTGCGACCTGCATTGTCTTGTGCACACACACACACAGATCTCTCTCTCTACACACACACACACTCTCTCTCTCTCTCGGCTTAGATCTCACATCTTGGTAAGTGCTGTGCATACTGTTAGCATTTGTGTTTCTCTATGCTTTATGTTTTATAATTTCTCTTTTCTCGATTTTGCAGAAGTTCTTTGGCGTCGATTGTTTGGAATTGGACGATAGATGACATACATTACGCTTTGACAACAACGATCCAAAAGAGGGGCATACTTGTAAGTGATTGTTTTATTCTCTATTGATAGAGAGAGAAGGAGAGAGAGAAAGAGAGAGAGAGAGAGAGAGAGAGAGAGAGAGAGAGAGAGAGAGAAAGAGAAAGAAAGAGAGAGAAGAGAGAGAGAGAGAGAGAGAGTGAGAGATAAAGAATAATGAAAGAAAGGAAGATAGAGATAGGAAAATAGAGCATACATACACACACACATACACACACATTTACACACATACATGTACACACATGCATACATACACACATACATGTACACATATGCATACATACACACATACATGTACACACATGCATGCTTACATACACACACCTATACACACATGCATGCTTACATACACACACATATACACACATGCATGCATACACAGACATATAAATTTACACACATGCATACATACACACACATGCATACACACATACGTACACACACATATATACACATATGCATACATACACATACACACACACATATACACACATACATACACACACACATATATACACACATATACATACATGCATGCATACATACACACACATATACACACATGCATGCATACACACATACATACACACACATATATACACATATGCATACATACACATACACACACACATATACACACATACATATATACACACATATACATTCACACACACACATATACACACATGCATGTATACATACACACATATACACACATGCATGTATTCATACACACATCTACACACATGCATGTATACATACACACACATACACATACACACACATGTATACACATGCATACACATACACACATATGCATGCATACATACACACGTACACACACATGCACACACATGCATGCCTACATACACACACACACACATACACATACACACACATGTATACACATGCATACATACACACGCACACATGTACACATGCATACATACACACGCACACATGTACACATGCATACATACACATGCACACATGTACACATGCATACATACACACACATATATACACACATGCATACATACAAACATATAATCCTATTTTTATTTTGAAGTTTTTTTTTACATCAAATATATAAAAATAGGATTAGGGTTTTTACGCTATTTACACATACATACACATATATAATATATATATACATGTATATACACATGTATACAGAAATATACATATTTTAGGTCTAGATATTTAAGATTAGGGTTTTAGGGTTTAGGCATACATATCACTCAATTATATTTATATTAAGAAAAAATATAGAGAAAAATAAGAAAAAAAAAATCTGAATATATACATGTAGATACACATGCATACAAAAATACACATATTTTAGATCTAGAATTTTAAGATTAGGGTTTTAATTAAATATATATAATTAAATATATAAAATTAAATATATAAAAATAGGATTACGTAAGGAAAAAATCTAAATATATAAATAAATATATATATAAAATAAGATAATTATATACATAAATAAATATAAAAAGAACTAGTGTTTTAAATAATTTAATTAAATATATATAATCAAATATATAAAATTAAATATATAAAAATACGATTACGTAAGGAAAAAATCTGAATATATAAATAAATATATATATATAAAATAAGATAATTATATAAATAAATAAATATAAAAAGAACTAGTGTTTTAAATAATTTAATTAAATATATATAATTAAATATATAAAATTAATTATAATATCCCACCATGGTTGGCCACAAAGTCTTTCTGATTAGGGTTTTAGGGTTTTAATATGTAGATAACATATATACACAAACACACATATACATATAATACATACATACATGTAGATACACATGCATACAAAAATATACATATTTTAGATTTAAATCTTTAAGATTAGGGTTTAGGGTTTTAACACCTACATAACATATATGCACACATACACATGCACATATAATACATATATACATGTATATACACATGTATATAGAAATATACATATTTTAGGTCTAGATCTTTAAAATTAGGGTTTTAGGGTTTAGACATACATATAACTCAATTATATTTATATTAAGGAAAAATATAGAGAAAAATAAGAAAAAAATTCTGAATATATAAATAAATATATATATAAAATATGATACACATGCATACAAAAATATATTTTAGATCTAGAATTTTAAGATTATGGTTCTAATTAAATATATATAATTAAATATATAAAATTAAATATATAAAAATAGGATTATGTAAGGAAAAAATATGAATATATAAATAAATGTATATATAAAATAAGATAATTATATACATAAATAAATATAAAAAGAACTAGTGTTATAAATAATTTAATTAAATATATATAATTAAATATATAAAATTAAATATATAAAATTAAATATATAAAATTAAATATAAAACATACGATTACATAAGGAAAAAATAAGAATATATAAATAAATATATAGAAAATAAGATAATTATATAAATAAATAAATATAAAAAGAACTAGTGTCTTAAATAATTTAATTAAATATATATAATTAAATATATAAAATTAAATATATAAAAATACGATTACGTAATGAAAAAATATGAATATTTAAATAAATATATATATAAAATAGGATAATTATATACAAAATAAATATAAAAAGAACTAGTGTTTTAAAAAATTTAATTAAATATTTATAATTAAAGATATAAAAATAGGATTAAGTAAGGAAAAATCTGAATATATAAATTATATATATATATATATATATATATATATATATATATATATATATATATATATATATATATATATATATATATATATATATATATATATATATATATATAAGGTAGGATAATTATATAGATAATAAAATATGATAAGAACTAGTATTTTAAATAAATAAATGAAATATATATGGTTAAATATATAAAAATAGGTTTAAATTTAATCATTTTAAATAGAGTGAATATATATATAATACACAAACACACATACTTATACACCTATCTATATGCACATATATATACATATACACATATATATACACATGCACACACACACACATACATACATACATACATACATACACACACATATATATATATATATATATATATATATATATATATATATATATATATATATATATATATATACATGTTTTAGGTCTAAGTCATTTGGATTAGGGTTTTAGGGTTTTAACACCTACATAACATATATACACACATACACATACACATATAATACATATATACATGTATATACACATGTGTATAGAAATATACATAATTTAGGACTAGATCTTTAAAATTAGGGTTTTAGGATTTAGGCATATATATGACTCAATTAAGAGGAAAAAAATCTGAATATATAGATAAAATAGGATAACTATATAGATTAGAGTTTTAAAATTAGGGTTTTAAGTTTTTTTAGGTATTTAAGTATTTAGGTTTAGTATTTTAGATTTAAGTCTTTAAGAGTTAGATTTTTACATTTAATAAAAAAGACAAATGTTCTAAAATGTCCATATTGTAGCAGATGGCTTCTTTGGATCCTGAAGAGAGAATGGCATGTCCTTGCACACAGTGCAAGTATCAAATTTATCAGAAATGATGGATTTGTACTGCACATGTTAGAGAGCATGGATCCTTTGATAGGAGTCGACTGGAAAACCTATGTATCATTCGCATGGTCCCCCAGCTGAGCAGATGGACCCAAACGACATTGCACCGGTAACCTCTCGTGGACAAAAGAGAGCAAAAAAGGACTTAGACGTACAAGCAAGCACTAATAATATTACACAAAATGAACATATGGAAGAGATGCTTGAAGCATTTTATGAGATGGACAAAGATCATCATGGTGAAGAAGGTGTCGAGATGGACACAACAAAAATTCCACGATCAGAAGTTGATGAAGAATATGAAAACATGCGAAGATTAGCTCGTTTACCACTTTACAATGGAGCAAAGATATCTGTACTACGTGCTTCACTCGCGATGCTCAATCTGCAATCCATTTATGGATGGTCAGATAGTAGTGTCACTGAATTGTTCAGGTAAGTGGAGAACAAATTGGCTTTCATTGTTGTATCACAATAACTTCATTTACTCATATCATTTTAATTGCTTATTGCAGGCTTCTTAAACATCAATTTTTGCCAGAGGGCAATGACATGCCTCCAACACGTGGAGATGCGAAAAAACTTTTACAGTCCATTGGAATGGATTATACTAAAATTCATGCTTGTCCAAATGATTGCATTCTCTTTTGGAATGAGTATGAGCATCTCCACGTATGTCCAAAGTGTGGAGCAAATAGATTTAGAGAAGACGTTGTAGGCGAAGCAATCCCCGCAAAGGTTCTTCGCCACTTTCCTATCATTCCATGAATTAAGAACATGTTTAGATGCAAATCTATAGCTGAGTTAATGTCATGGCATACAAAGAGCAGGTCTACAGATAATGTAATGCGAGTGCCAGCTGACTCTGATGCTTGGAAGCACATAGATAGTAAGTGGCCAGAGTTTGCTAGTGAGCCTCGGCCCATACGTCTAGGCCTAGCTATGGATGGAGTGAATCCATTTGGATTACGCAGTTCTTCATGGAGCACATGGCCTGTATGTTTGGTCAATTATAATATCCCACCATGGTTGGCCACAAAGAAAGGTCATTTATTATTAGCTCTTATTGTACCAGGTAAGTATAAGGTAAAAAACATGGATGTATATCTTGCACCACTTGTGGAAGAACTGCGCATTTTATGGGATGGGATTACTATGCGTGACATGTCTCAACCTATAAGAAGAGGAGACGTGCGAGTGCAAGGCATACTTATGTGGACAATGCATGATTGTCCTGGTTATGGTGAATGTTCAAGTTTATTGATTTTGGGTTACCATGCTTGTCCTTTATGCGGACCACGACTCGAAGCACGCTATTCCAAAGCACTACGTAAAACTGTCTATGAAGGACATCATAGATATTTGCCTGATGGACATGTTTTACGTGAAGGATAAATTGGTCGACAAGCACAACACCAAATGAAAGCTAGCGACTGGAAACAACTATGGGATTCAGAAAATCCAGTTGCTGGCATGAAACGGTTGTCCATTTTTCATGAACTCCCTTATTGGAGTAAATTGGTGATCAATCATTTGGTAGACCTGATGCATATTTTTAAGAATGTGGGAGAGATTCTTTGGAAAACTTTGATCGAAAAGAAAGAAAACAAAGCACAAAGGGAGGACTTAGAAAGGCGAGGTCGTATGCAAGAGTTGTGGGCAATTACTAAGCCCAACGGAAGAGTATCGTTACCAATAGCTCCTTGGGTGCTTCGCAGGATGGAAGAGCAACAAGTGAAGAAAACAATTTCAAAGTTTCGTACACCCACTGGATGCATGAGGTGTCTAAAGACTGCTTTCACACGAAACGACGATCTTGCATGACTCAAGTCTCATGATTGGCACAAGTTTTTACAGTTTGTGCTCCCTGTAGCCCTAAAAGATTTTCTTTCAGAGGATGTACGAAAAACCATTTATAAAATTAGTTCTTTAGTACGGTGGATATCTTCTAAAGAGATAAATAGAGATATCATAGAGAGTGCGAAACTCAATGCTATCGAGGTTGTTTGTATGGTAGAGAAATACTTTCCCACAAGTATTCTCACTATTCAACTTCATTTATTGGTTCATGTGGTAGATGAAGTTGCAATAGCAGGAACTGTCCATAGTCGATGGATGTTCTTCTTAGAGTGCTTTATGAAGACATTAAAAGGGTTTGTTCAACAGAGAGCACGTCCAGAGGGTAGCATGGCAGAGGGATGGCTTGTACAAGAATCTCTTGTATTCATAACTGAGTTTCTACGTGTATCGGATCCCGAAATGCCTCGCTTATGGAGCGATGATGAAGATGTTCGTCTCGTAGGTGATGAACCACAAGGTAAAGGATTGCAAAGAAAAATGGATGCAGCTTTCAGAGAGAAGGCAATGAAGTTTTGCATAGTTAACTCTGAGCCTATGCAAAAGTGGTTAGAAAGGTATGAACTTGCCAAGGAAACTAACGCAAAGGAAAGAGCTTAGTTTTGAAGAAATTGTTCCACTCGATTTTTGCCTCTTCCAGAAAATCTTCGACCTCTCCCACCTTTTCCAACGAGTAGATGGCTAGATACAACGGTTTCACAAGCAAAGGCAGCAGGTGAAGATATCTCTGAAGAAGAAGAAGAACTCACAAAAGGATGTGATTGGGAGTATATTAAATACGGTGCACTATGGTCTCATGGGTGACACTTTCGAATCGCACGAATCGATCAAAATAGGTCTACTTTTGGTAGTGGAGTGATGGTGAATTTTTTGCAAAAAAGTAGAGCGAGTGCAAGAGATGATAATGCTCTCGAAGGCGAGTTAGATTATTGTGGTGTGATTCAAGACATCTTGAAACTATCTTTCAGAAAGTTTGATTACTTTGTTTTTTATGTGAAATGGTTCAAAGTAGTCACCTCTAGAAGAAACGCAACAATGAGACGGGATAAGAGCGGTTTGCTTCAAATCGACTCCACAAGATTGTGGACAAATGAAAGGGATACATTTGTACTTCCCGAACACTGTGAGCAAGTTGTTTTTATACCAGATTCAAAAGACCGAGAGTGGCTATTTGTTTTACAAGTCGCTCCACGTAGTAGACAAATTTTTGAAAACATAGATGTAGAAGAGAGTCCATCTCTAGTGGACTCAGAGATTCATTCGATAGTCAAGGAGGAAGAGATCATTGTTCGAGAAGAAGAGGTCATTGAAGAAGAGGCCATTGTTCGAGAAGACGAAGCAATAGATGATGATCAGGAGGAAACCAGCATAGCAAGCGATTTAGAAGCCATCCATATAGAGATAGATATTCTCGGTGCCTCGGATCTTCAAGAGGATGCTAGAATAGAGGATTTTTGAATAAAACACTTGTACGTACTAATTTTTGTTTTTTTTTTGTTTATTCTCTATATTACTTTTCTTATCGCATGCTGATTATTTGACCTTTAATTATAGAGCACGATGGGAGACAGTCCTCCAGTCACTCCACATTCCATGACAGAGGAGCAGTTTTTGGAGTTCATCTCTCAGATTCCTCCTACGTATATGGCCGCTGCATCACAGTATTGGATCGCTCGTGGTAGCACTCCTCCCGGCCTCACTCCTGGTGGCCTTACTCCTGCCGGCCTCACTCCCGCTGGCCTCACTCCCGCCGCTGACACTCCTGTCGGTGTCACTCCTGCCGGTGTCACTCCTGCGGGTGGTGCTACTCCCGTAGGAGATATGTCTCCTAGCTTTGTGACTCCACCACGACCATCTTTGCAGCCATCTCCTACTAGGTCTACTAGTAGACATGTGCGTTCGACACCTCATCGGGATACAGGTTCTGGCCCCTCTCGTAGATCGAGGTCACGCTCTGGAGCAGGAGGTTCTAGGAGTGGATCTATAGGTAGGTCTGGAGGCGGAGGAGGCGGTTGTTGTGGAGGCAGTGCGACGGACGTTGTGTCGCCCGCTTCTACTCCTAGGACGAGTACCTCAGATGTAGGTACGCCATGCAGTACACCACGTGGAACACCACGTACACCTTGGGGTGCTCATGACCATGATGACTCCAAGGTGTATAGTATCCGAGATGAAGCTCCGGTGATGGATGCGGCTGGCAAAGCAATACGTGCACGCATACGACAGCTTTGCTCCATCCAGTTTGGACACTCCATCATGCTGAAATGGAGTGAACAGGATAAAGATCGGAAGAATTATATCACACAGACCACTTACCAAGAGTTCGGACCAGCCGATGGACAGTCTATTGTTAGTTCAGAGTGGATTCTGCACACCGCACATGAGGTCATGTCCCATCGACAATCCGAGGCACGTGCTGCATTCAGAGAAGGCTTACCAAAACCTGTATGGTTAGATGCTAAGGAGTGGGACATGATTCGTGATGAGCAGCAACAGACTCCTGATCGATATCGCCAGCAGCAAAATGTCGCAGCCACACATTTAGATACGATTGGACCATCATATTTGGGCAACGGCGGATATGACACGATGCGTCATGAGTTTGTAAGTACCATTTCATTTATTGAATTTATTTGTGTTAAATTTCTCATGTATGTTTCTCTAATCTTTTTATATTTGTTTCATGAGCTGGCAATGGGTCGTCCTCCAACACGAACGGAGGAGTCTTACGGATATAGTCATGGGTTGACTGCACTATTGCAGGACTTGGAGGGACGCGTGCGGTAGTTTCGTGGGAGCATTTGCGATGAGGTAATTAATTTATAAACTTGGTTTTTACTTGTTGTTTGTAATTTTCATGTGAATTTATCTCATTCCATTAATGTTCTTTGTTGCAGGACTGTTGATATGGAACATTCTTTGCATGTGTATGGCAGTGGAAGACCAATATTTTGTATTTGATTTTCATATGGCAATACATTGCTTTGCCACATTTTGTAAAAGCGTCATATATGACAGTGGTTTGCCACACTCTTGTACATGCTTCATGATTGAAATATATAACTTCTTTTGTACATGGTTCATAGTTCATTCTGATTATCTCTTTTGTGTCCAATAATACTTTGTTTCATGAAATCATATTTCGGTTGTCATTAGAGTGCACATCACATGTACTCGGTTTTTTTTGGGCAGAGTGTATTGTCTTTTGTTAAGCAACATCATGGTAATGTTGCTGTAGCAAAAGACAAAACACTCTGCCCAAAAAAAATTTTGCAGGTATGGTCGTCGGTATACGTGACGATACTCCCAGTAGTGTCATCAGAATAACCGTCGGTACACCCAGCAGGCGACGATACAGGCGATGGTACCTCCAACAGAAGCCTCGATATGTACGTCGGTATTACCAACGCATATACCGATGCATATACCGACGCATATACTGACGCATATACCGACGCATATACCGGCGCATATACCGACCCTTTGGTACCGATGCACAAACCGACCTTTACACCAGCATCGCGGCAAATTAAGCCGCGTTCATTTTCCTCGGTAAAAACCTCGGTATACCATCGATCTGTTGTAGTGTTCCCTTAGAGCAAGTCTTCATACCTTTGTACTGAGCAGTCTGCATCTAGTTGTGTCATTGCATGAACTGGATGGATCTCTTGTATTGATTCTGATTAGTCCTCGAATGGCACGTTAGCCTAGAGTATCAAATTTTAGAGCAATTCTTTTGCTTAATGTAATCACTTGTTCGAACTAAGGAGTGGTTTCATCCTTCACTATTGTCATTTGTCATTAACTTTCTTTTTAAGTGCCTACAATTCCGTGTGTCTATTCTAATTGTGCCTGCTCACAGGAATCTCAAAGGGTATACTTCCGTGAGCAGAACCTCCCTTGAGTAGGCGAAGTACTGGAAGAACATATTGCCTGCATTTGTTAAATGTAAGCACCCTAGTACCTCCTCTACATTTTGGCATGCCCAGTGGGACCCTTGCATTTCTGTGAGAGGCCCTGAGCATAGTAAATAGTCCTTTTTTTAATTATTTGGGCCCTATTGCATCTTGCAAGTGGGTACATGACCCATACGCAAGCACATAAGGAGCCTCTTTGTGTACGAAGGAGCCTTAAAAAGTCAGCTATATCTTCGACTAGTGAACCAACATCCCCTCTACCTCCTTTGAATTTATGCATTGATTTGGGTGCGACTCCACTGTCAAAAGAAAAGCCTAGGAGAACATTAGACTTCTCCTCAGATACGTGAGAGGAAACGCTAGTACAAATGGAGGATCTCTCTCACTTACTCTCCAGACTCAATATCAAGTTCCCTACTTTCAAGGGACAAGCTTATGAGGATGCTGATGATCATGTGAGGAGATTCATCTCCTTATGCCGTGGACGAGGTTTGCAGAATAGAGAGGATGCAATGCTGGTACTCTTCCCATCCACATTGGAAGGCCTTGCTGACAAATGGTATAGTCAATATGCAGATGGCCATTTTGCTACATGGGAGGCTCTGAAGACAACATTCTCACAGACATTTTGATGAAGTGACTCCTCGGAAAGAGCTCTAGATCAACTAGAGAACCTAAGGCTAAGATCAGGTGAATCCTTTCTTGAACTTCACACTAGGACAAAAGCACTTGTTGCACATCTGCCCCATGCTCTAGGTGATTTCTTGGTTAAAAAAAGGATAGAAAAAGCTTTGCCCAGGTCATCTCAGTAGAAGCTACGTGAGTCTCTTAGATTGGATGCAACCCTCAATGATTTTGTTGTAGCAGCATCACGCATTGAAGAAGCTAGGCAACATTTTGAAGGGGATACACAACCAAATTATGCTGCAGAACTAGACCCTATTGGGCAATTGAAGAAAGAACTTGAGGCATTGAGAATGCAGCAAAATCACCAAGAAGAGAAGGTCTTGCCGTTGCCATCGCGTCCCACTGATGATGAGGTAGCCCAACTCCATCGTGAATTAGAAGATTTGCGGACCACTCAAGATATAAGAAGGCAGATTTGGTGTACAATATGTAACAACAGTGGGCATTCCAATGCTAATTGTTCTAATAGGGTAAGTTGTCAATTTTGTGGAAAGGATGGTCATGAAGCTAGAGACTGTTACTACCTCAAGGGTACACAAGAACGAGGTAACCCTCAAGCTCTGGATTCATATTATGCTAGTACTTCAAATGCACCTAATAGAGAGGAGAATCGTCCTAGGAAGCCTAGATATAATAGGCCATTGATGTGTTATTGCTGTGGTGAGTATGGCCATATGCAAAATAGGTGTTCCCTTCTAGAAGATGCACCTCCTTGTCAGCATTGTTCGGAGGCCAAAGATCACTATACCAAAGATTTCCCAAGAAGTCGCCCTGCTCCAATTCACATGATTGCAGTCTCCCTACAAGTAGAAGGTATGGCTTCTCAGTCTTATGCTCTTTCATCTTCTTCAATACCCATGATGACTAGAGCCAGACAAGTGGTAGCAACCTGTAGAGAGGAACAACAAGGACTCCAGGATAGGGAGGGAGGAAAAGAAGACGGGATGGAAGGGCCAAGTAAATATTGAAGGAGATTATGAAAGGATGGCTACTTCACTAAGGGATCAACCAACAAGAGTGCAAGAAGACACACATGATGTAAACATTGAGTAGATCTTGAAAGGTATTAATCACAAGGTTAGTCTGTACGAAATCATAAAGATGGATTCAAAAATAAGAAGTGACTTATTAAAGATTATACACTCTCCTTACCTGAGCCAACCACCTAGCATAGATGGTTTCATGGTTGATTTTCCCCCTGCACCCGTGGCAGACTACCAAAGCTCAAGGTTATCTAGTTTTATAAAGGATGAAGCTCTCAAAGGTGTGATCATAGATGGAGGCTCTGGCATTAATTTGATGCCATATTTCACAATGAGGAAACTGAATTTGAACCTCAGCAAGATGGCACCATTTAGAGTTACCCTAGCAGATCAACATCGGGTTGCTCTAGTTGGCATTATTGAAAAGGTACTGATGATAGTACAGGGTTATCACTTTGTTCTAGATTTTGTTGTTATTGCACTTCCACAGGAGACTTCTTACCCTTTACTCCTTGGAAGGTCTTGGCTAAGAAAAGCAAAACCTTTGCAAGATTGGGGGAAAAACAAACTATGGATTTCAACAAACACCAATAGCCAACTGCAACTACATTTGGAAGAAGGATTCGACTCAGGGAAAAGTGTTGGGTATACTGTGGACACTCAAGTAATGCCCTCTTTACCCCAAGAAGAAGATACATTATTGAATTGGATGATGGAAAGTACAGAGTGTTGCACGGTGGAAATCAATGAAATAGAAGAAGAAGTTGCAGAAAAAGTCCATGAAGCTCACAAGAAATTAGAGAATGAGAGTTTGCACTTGAATACAAAAATTGAAGGGGCATCAAATATAGAAGTATCAAGGAAGGAAATTTATGAGCGTGAATGCATAGAAGATGTCCCCTTTTCGGATATACCTCAAGGATGGACTAGAGAACATATTGCAGAATATAAGCTATTCCACTCCTGCATACAGTGGAGATGATTTCTCAAGTAAGACTAGTCCTGAAACACTGGTTCAAGAAGTAAATCTAGGGGATGAAGAGAACCCTCAAATAGTCCACTTGGCCTCTTGGCTATGGCATTATCCCCTTTACTACAGAAGGTAACTTCTTTACGTTTTGTCTACAAAAATGTCTTCGCATGGTCCTACAAAGATCTAACAGGGATACCCTTAGTTTAGGAGCTTGGATTACACCGGATACCCTTAGTTGAGGGAGCAGTACCTGCAAGAAGTATGCCGTATTGACTCAATCCAAAGTATGCAGAGGCGGTAAAGTTGGAAATTACAAAACTAGAAGAAGCAGGTAAAATTATTCCAGTAGAACATTCCAGGTGGCTTTCTTCTATGGTTATTGTACCCAAGAAAAATAGTGGAAAAATAAGAGTTTGCATTGATTTTCATGCCTTGAATAAGGTAACAGTTCAAGATGGATTTCCTCAGCCCTTCGTAGGGCAAGTACTTGAGGAAGTAGTCGGACACACTTTGTATAGCTTCCTGGATGGTTTTAGTGGCTACAATCAGATAGTGATCCATCCTGATGATAGAGACAAAAACAGCCTTCGTTACTCCATGGGGCACTTATGTCTATACCCGCATGACTTTTGGCTTGAAAAATGCACCACCATCATTTAATAGAACAATGTATAAGATATTGGGAAAGTGGTTAACAACCTTTCAGCACATTTTCATGGATGACTTTTCAGTGTTTTCAGGCACAGATAGAAGAGCACCAGTTCAAGATTTCCATGATCATTTGGAAAATCTAAAGGAAATCTTTAAGCAATGTCTCAAAATAGGTTTGAAGTTAAATCCTCCTAAATGTCATTTTGTGGTCACTAAGGGTACTCTTCTTGGTCACATAGTATCTGCTGAAGGGATAACGGTTGACCCTACCAAGGTTACTGCTATCCTTTCCATGCCTATTCCACAAAACCCAAAGGAAGTGCAAAGTTTTTTGGGCCATGCAAGATATCATAGAAGATTTATACGAATGTATTTAGAAATAGCTAAGCCCTTATCAAGGCTTACTAGTAAAAAGGTTCCCTTCTCATAGAGTGTTGAAGCTGAAAAAGCATTTTGTGAACTAAAATTGACGTTATGTACTGCTCCACTTTTAAGTGTTCCTAACTGGTCATTAGAGTTTCATGTGCATACAGATGCCAGTCTTCATGCTGTTGGTGCGGTTCTAGCTCAACCATCATCACACAAGGTTGATAGACCTATCTCCTATGCCAGCAGACTACTCACCAAGGCAGAAAGGAACTACAGTACGACCGAAAGGGAAGGTTTGGCTATTGTATTTGCTCTTCAAAAATTTTGACATTACCTTCTCGGTGTAAAATTTACAGTTATATCTGACCATCAACCCTTGAAGTACTTGATAAACAAACCTAGGGCGGCTGGAAGGGTTTGGAGATGGTTACTCCTGTTTCAAGAATTCAACTTTGATATTCATATCAAGCTAGGAAGAGAGCACTACATGGCAGATCAGGTATCCAGGACTGCAATGAGTGAGCACGCAATAGGTATTAATGACGAAGTGGTGGATAGTAATCTCTTCCTATTAGTAACTCACACTGATTGGTATGATGGAATTCTCCATTTTCTCACTACTGGAAAACTCCCGAATCACTTAACACCAATGGAAAAGAGAATATTACTCCTCAAAGAGAATATTACTCCTTTATATAAATATTGTCAGGATGGTATCTTGAGAAAGTGTGTTTATCCAGAGGAGGTAAATCTTTTGCTAGAGGCTGCACACAGTGAAGGGCATCTAAAGGGGGAAGAATTGGCTCACAGAATCATCCACAAAGGACTATGGTGGCCTCATATCTACAAGGATGCGATCAAGTTTGCTAAAGAATGCCACATTTGCTAGAGATGTGCTCCCACACCAACCAGATTGAATTTCCAACCCTTAGTCATATCTACAGGATGGATTCCATTGGAACGATGAGGTCTTGATTTCATAGGACCAATTAGTCCAACTTGTCCACCTGGGGGTAAGAAATATATTATGATGGCCACATGCTATGCAACTAAATGGATAGAGGCTAAAGCTAGTATGGACTGCACAGCCTTAACAATAGCTAACTTTTTGTATAAACATATTTTCTCAAGATTGGTTGCCCATTGGAAATCACTAGTGATAGAGGCACACATTTTGTAAATCAATTGCTCCAATTTATATTTGATAGGTACAAGGTTTTTCATAAAGGGTCTTGTGCCTACTATCCAAGGGCAAATGGCCAAGCAGAAAGCTCCAATAAGATTTTGATTGGGTTGCTGCGCAAATTATCTTTTGATCATGAAAGCTTTTGGCCACAAGCATTGATCGGTGTAATTTGGGCTTTCAGAACTACAAAGAGGGGAACCACTGCAGAGAGTCCATTTCGCTTAGTATATGTAAAAGAAGCATTAGCACCATTCGAATTTATCATCAAAAGAGAAATTGGAGCCAACACCATTGGAATTTAACCTCCCATTAGGAGATTGGTGCCATTAGAAGAATACAGAGAAGGAGCAATGCAAAAACTTCAGGTAACACAAGAAGAGCGCAAAAGACTGCACGACAGGTATCTTAGGTCCAACGAAGTACAAGAAGGATCCATGGTTTTGGTGCATCAGATCCCAACAATTTGAACCAAATTTTAACCCAAATGGATAGGACCATAGAGGGTGGTAAAGATATTATGGAGCAGTACATCTAGAGG